>JAWNPA010000012.1:26285000-26455000 GCA_035045345.1 Drosophila hamatofila
TTAATAAATCTATGAATATTAATTAAATGGATATTTTGTTTTTTTTTTTGAGTTTAGCTGAGAAATTTTTTTTATATTAAAAAAAAATTACTGAATGTATTTACATTAGTTAAAGCTTTTTCACATTTATATTTTCTTCTACATGACAAGAATTGCCAGATAAACAAATCAAACTAAATTTATATCATAGTTGTTTTGGAGATTCTAAACTCTAATCTAACTTGAATCTTACTTTGAAGTTATCTATAACTTAGTTCCAAATATATACTTTAAAACTGATTTTTAGTCCGAATTTAAAATCATTTTTTGCAGTATTATTAGCTCTAAATGCTATATGGCATAAATATATGTATATAACTGTCTAAACTCTATGCTTACCTCAATAGAAAGCTTTGAGTTTCAAATGCAGTTCATTCATCCTAAAACTTTTATAGCTCCAGCTTATTAATTATTATATAAGACATTTTTATTATATAATATATTATGCTAATATAACTAAGAACTATCTAGAACTATCCAAAAAAGCTAGTTATCGATAGACAAGAATTCATTTATCTATATTTGATTTCTCTAAGTAGTTCGCCATATTAAAAGTAGTTTAAATACACATATTTGATTGAGAAATTTGTCTTGCTCTTGATGAGAATCTATCAATGGGTAACATTTTTTTGATGACCCATTTAACGGTTGTGCGAGTTAACGCTATGTTCTAATTCCTATTGTCAAAAAATCTAGCATGGAACTGGTTTCTCGAAATTTAGTTTGGATTTTTTTTTTTCATCAACTGATTTTTAGCTTTTATTTTCTGTTTATTTCCTTTTTTTGTTGGTATTTTTTTGGAATTTGGTTCTGGTGCTAAGCATATGCTAATGGCTGTTGCTCTTTGGTATTGCGGTCAAAGTTATTAACTAAAGTGGCATTTGGTTAGCTCGAGCAGAACTGTAAATAAGCCAATGAGCATCTGAATGAATGTGTTGTGTGTGTGTGTGTGTGTATTGAGGGAATGAAAGAATGAATGATTGCTGCAGCTTGATTTTTCAGCTTGAGCTGCATAACGCAATTGTTGTGGCGGGGTTTTGACCAAAAACTTGGCCCAATTTGTTGCTCATTAGGCGTGTAAAACTTAATGCACAACAATCATGACCAAATAGACGAAGACGATGAAGAAGAAGAAGTATAAGAAGAAGAAGCAACAGCAGCAATACACGCATATTACTCATGCGTATAATTGAGCCATCATTTGTGTGACCTTTGGTATTTAATGTTTTATGCTTCTTTATTTTTGTTTTTGTTTTGGGCTTGGGGGAGGGGCTGGGCTCTCTGTCATAAATAGAGCATTAATTGGGGGCCATGTGCAATGGCGGCCAAATGCGGCGTATACTTAATTTCTGTGCCGCAACAACAACAACAACAACAACAATAACAAGAAAACAAAAACAAACAACAAAACATTTCACAAAAGTTGCACGCCCATAAATAAGTTACAAGATTTTTACATTTAGATGTTATACGAGAGTATACTCTTTCTTTTTACGAGCCAAACTTTACAATGCGCTCTGCCAATGTGTGTGTGTGTGTGAAGTGAGTGTTAATGGGGTATATAGGTTGCGAATGTTTGTTTGGAGGCTAAATAATTGGTGGAGATTAGATATTTAACAGCAAATACTAATGAATTAGGTATTTAAGATTTCGTGTCACGCTTCGCATGAGAATACATATTTATGTATATGTATATTCGAATTAGAATTTATGTTCACAATTTTGGCAGTTCACAATGAAGAATGACCTTATTTCAAGATCTTTTAAGATATAGTTAAATAGGAATGCAAATTTTGTGTGTTGGATTACTCAATATATTAAAAACTACTTTGAAAAGTACAAAAACATTTTAACAGCTACAGTTTGAGATGCAAAGTTTGTCATGCATCACTATGACTCCCTATGACTTCTGGATATTAAATCTATATAGATATCTTTATATTAATGTTGATGTGACATTAAGCTTGACAAGTTTTTTTCAAATCTGACAGATACAGTTTGACAGCTACGTAGACATCAAGTTGTCTAATCTTCTCTGAAGACCGACTCGAAAAGAGAATAAGTATCTGTGTGCTAAGACAGTTTTATAGGCCTAGTTTGAGAGCTATATAATCATGTGAATACCAAAAGCATAATTTTTGAGTAATAGCTTGACAATCACAGTTTGACACTAACTGGTAAGATTATTTTGACATGAACATGTTCGACAGGAGCACTTTGAACAGGTGTCTACAGTTTGACATGAACAGCTTGACATGCACAGTTTGACATGTACAGTTTGACATGCACAGTTTGACATGTAAAGATTGACATGCACAGTTTGACATGTAACAATCAGATTTACAGATCTTAAGGCTGTTTTGGAACAACAGCAGAGAGTAGAATTGGCGATTTAGAGTTGGTATTATATGACCATTCAAATATATAAATATCTGTTTTAGTATAGATAGTTATATATTTGAATGGTCATTTTAATACCTATCTATTGCTATATCTTTAGTTATATATTTAAATCTTTATCCATATCCAGATCTATCTTCATATAAGCCTATATTTTAATCTTTATCTATATCTATCTCATAAATCATATATAATATATGTCTATATTTAAATCTTTATCTATATCTTTATCATTATTGATATCTGTAGATACATTATTTACATCATTTACATGCAAAGTTTTTTCCACTGATTTCATGTCTTAATTAACTCTCAACAGAGCATGACTTAGTTGCTTATGCCCTATAGGTTCAGATTTGCCTTTTTTGCTCTCTCTCTTCCTTTGTTTGGCCTTTACTAATTTTAGCGCTCGCATAGAAAATGTGTGTGCGTTTGTTGTTCAAGACTTTTGCGGCTTCTGCTGTTGCTGCTGCTGCTGCTGCTGCATACTTTGCAGCGCACACTTTGCGGCTTTCAGGCCACGCCCTCTGTCCGCCCCTCCCCCCCCCCTGCATACGCTTCTCCATTTTTAGCTGCAATAAATCATAATTTGCTACTTTTTCTAATGGATTATGGACAGCACTCGAGCATTTAGCTTGGCATATTGTTGCCGCCGGACATGCTACGGAGCGAAGGAAGGAAAAGCGCACTCGAGCGCCGATTGAGCCATGAATTTCATGATGTGGCTGGGATAAGTGGATGAAGCAGAAGAAGCACCAGATAATGATGAGAATGATGGGAATGATGAAGATGCTGCTGCTGCTGATTATGATGATGATGATGTTGATGCTAATGATGATGTACGCTGAGAGCTTTTTTTGAATATATTTTAACTGCACACTTTTTTTGTTTTTGTTTTTTTGTTTTTGTTTGTGGCAGCTACAAAATTAATCACATGGCATTTATGTTATCTCTGACTTGCAGTCGTTGGACAACGATGCTTAATTAATGCTGTTAAAAAATTATTATTATTACAGCTTATTAAATGAGTATCTTATAACTATATATATTTAACAACAACAACAACTACGGCAATTGCAATTACAATGATTAATTGTATTTAGCTGTTTGGAATTTCAATTTGTTTATTGTGCTGCTGAGCCCTTTGATGGATTGTGAAAGTGATTGCATAAAAATGTGATAAAAAACGTCACAAAAATTAAAAAAAAATGCAAAAATTGTTATATATATTAAATAAATATATAAAAATAGTGGATGTCGCCGACTAGAAGATACCCTGAGCTGTTGCGGCAAACATCGTTAAATGTAGGAAGTGTCTAACTAGAAGATACTTGGAGAATTTACTGTTGCCAAACATCATTATAATTATATTTATTCTATATTGATATATATATTATTAATTTATTATGGCAAGTGCCAGACTAGAAAATACCCTGAACTGCGCGGCGAGCTGTTGTGGCAAGCATCATTATAATCATATATATACCATAAATTAAATATGGGAAGTGCCCGACTAGGAAATACTCTGAACAGCGTCGTCAGTTGCTGAAACTCTTTTAATTTGGAGTGATCGACTAAGAGATGCCTTTTGGAAGGGTGACAAAATAGTGATCAAAGGTGACAAACTTATACTACATATAATGCAGAATCAAGGGATCGACGATCTTATAGACCTTGCAGACAGTCGTCAAGGTGCAGAAACGATTCTTTATCCGCATACATATAAGATTAAAGAATCTGTCATATCTCTTGTACTCCTATATTGTTACATACACTTTAACAAAAACCAATATACCCTTTTTATTTTTGCAATGGGTATCTGATACATATAGGTATGTATGTATAATACACACTGTTTATATATAAATACTATATATATATATATGAAATATGTAATAACACATTGTTATTATTCTTGTATAAATAATTTTGTTGTCAATGAGATTCGTTTTTTTATTTTCTTGTACACGTGCACATAAAATAATAATAAATATTGCTGCAGCCGCAGTACAATTGTTATAAATTAAAAATTAAAAATCAATTGTAGCGAATGAAAAAAATTATAGCAGATAAAGAAGAGAGAGAGAGGGGAAAAAAACTAACGAAACAGAAAACAAACAACTCATGAGCTGCGTTTAAATCGGCTTAATAACATAATTTAGTGTGGAATAATCGTTGCTGTTATTGTTGTTGTCAAATATTGAAGGTCGTGTGTTAGGTTGAAGTTGAGCAAAAGGTTACAGCAGCTGCAGCAGTAGTAGTGGGAGAAGTAGCAGGAGTAGTAAGAGTAGTAGTAGCAGCAGCAGCTGTCTCTGTGTGTGTGTGTGTGTGTTTGGCATAAAAAATGTATGTGGCACATGTGTTTCCCCACTGGCTAAGCATAAATTCCCCAATGACCTATTACCCCATGTTTTTGTTTTGGTCGAATAGCAACAACAACAACAACAACTATGACAGCCAAGTGGCAAATGTGTCAAGAGTTCAAAGTCATGCGCCCACAATAAAAACTTCGAACGGAATTGGTTCAAGGGGTTAGAATAAGGGTTAAGCCATCGTGTGTCTGACAGCCAAAAAGAACAGCATAATATTAACACAGATGCGCATGAATTATTTTGTGCTTAACTATATAAAAAAGCATATATATATATATATTGTTAGACTTGAGACTTGAGTCTAGAATAATCTGCTTAAAATGAAATATATATAAATTAAATTAAAAATGCCAACATGCAACGAGATGAAGTAGTTAAAGAATTACAAAAATAAAACAAAGCTAACAAAAAAAAATGTTTATTAATAAATGTGCAATGAACAAAGTAAAATATTTCACTCCCATGATTTCACAATTTAATTTTTTTCTTGTTGTTGCTGCTTCTGGCTTTGGCTTTGGCTTGGCTGGCAAACTATTTGAGCTTTGCGCGTCGACTAAAAAGTTCCCATGACATGTGGCACGTTGACTGCTAACTCTCCAGTGTGTATGTGTGTGTGTGTAAGTGTGTGTGTGCGTGTGTGTTTGTCATGTTTGCCAGCCAAGTTGGCTACAAGTCAACGTCAGCAACAGCAACAGCAGCAGCTATTGCTTTAGCTTTGGCTCTTTTTGGCGTCTTCTCAGCTTGGCGCCCGAGCACATCAAAAACTTAGATGCTTTCAAATTAACCTGTGTGCATGTGTGTGTGTGTTTGTGTGTGCGCCCAAAAAGTGTGCAACCAAACGTACTTTCATTGCTGCCACTGACGTGCAACACGTCAACATTTTGTGCTGCAATCTGCATCAGCAACAGCAGCAGCAGTAGCAAAGGCAGCAACAGCAGCAGCAGTAGCAGCTTCTTGCCTCTTTTTTATTATGGCCAACTAGAATTTTGATGAAAACTATGCAAAAGTGCGGCAATTTGATGCTCGCTCACGCGGTGGCAAAGAGAGTTGATTGGCAGTGCGTCTATTGTAGCTTGAGAGTTACGTAGGGAATATACATATATACACCACATATATATACTCTACTGATAAAGTATAAAGATTCTGGAAACTGAAATATACATATATATGTATATATATATATATATATATATAGTTGATATGTATTGATTAATTATAAAGACTTTTTATTCAAATAATTTCTTTCATAGATCACTTGCTCTTATTTTTTATTTTTTTATTTTTTTTTTTTTTTTTTGTGATATGAATTTTATTTCTATAATTTGGGTCTGGAGGTCTGTTCTAGTAATATATAGGTCTAGCCTATAACTGATATGATCTGCACTTCAATTCAGCTGCTTATTTAAAATACTGACCGCGTATTATGCAGTCAGCTATGCCCCACCGCAACGTGTTTATTTGTTCACACTTGAAAAAGTTTGAATATTAATAAAACTAAATTTTGTTTGCACTGCGCGTGAAATATATCTCTCAGAGATTTCATATGAAATGCACTCAAAATATGTATGTTTTTAAGAAACTCAGCTTTGAGATGCAAGTAGAATCTTGATTGGTATAAACTTGTTGTGCAGAAGTTAATTGTGGAGCTTTTTTATATTTCATACAATATATATTAGAGTTTCTATAAATACAATTTTCTAGTGTCTTTTGTGTTTTAAGGTCAGAATCAAGTTATACAAAATTCTAAATATATTCATCAATATTGCAATGCTTCTAGCTTTTAATTTAGGCAGAATGTTTATTTATTTAAGAATTAAACTTGTGAACCAATTTACTTATATTTCTTTTTAAATTAGAATTGGGGTTTGTTTTTAATTTAAGAGCATTTTGATTACTTGGCTGAGATAAATATTGCAAGTATATATATACTTTTCTGAAAATATTAAAAGAATTGCCTAGTCTACTATTACTTCACTAATAATATAATAATAATAATAAATGTAATTAATTCTCTAATAAAAATTAATTTATTATGTTAATTCAATTGAATTTAATTATAATCTATCTATAAAAATATCTTGCTTTCCAACTGTCAAAATTTAAAAATTTTTATGTGTCCTAAGCTTGTTGCTAGCATTTAAAGTACAAAACTCTTAATACGATTTTTTATTACGAAATTTATAAGATATTCGAAATATAAATTGAATATTTTTAAGCTTCTCAAACGGCATACTTTCTACTAGAAATTTCTAGCTCGCCTTTGACTTTAATCAAGTGAAGTTAAATTGAAATTGGAATCTCAAACTATTTCTAGAGTAGGTTAAGTGCATTATCTGAGGCTTAAATTGAGGCTGCTATAAAATTATATGCTATAAAGCTGCAGATACAACATCGCTTAACCTCCCACTAGCCGATTGTCTAAAACTAATAGCCGTTGGCCTTAGCGGTTGATTAGACTCAAGTTCGACTACTTAACATGGCTTAGCTTATTATTGCAGTTCTTGCTGGATTCCTTTAGAAATCAATTTGATTTGTTTTTCTTTTTGCTTAGACAATGAGCTAAGACTCGAAGACATTGCTCATTGCATAAGCAGCTAGATAAACTGGCACATAACAAAACTTATGGCAAATGTGCACGCCATGCTATTAAAAGCTGCTGCATTATAATTAATCAAGTTAACAAACAGCAGCAGCAGCAGCGGCATCGGCATCGAATGCAACAGCAGCAGCAGCAGCAGCAGCAGAGGCAGCAACTGCCTGCCACGTTCATCTGTCAACAACAATGCGCACCACAAATTAATTACATGGCACTCAGCGAACGGCGGGTGGTAAACCCAAAAAGCCAACATCCAAAACCATAAAATCCAACAACAACAACAACATAAAGCCACCCACACACACACCCTGAAAAAAGAAGAATATATAATTTGGATTGTCAGTGCATCATCATTGTTCAATGCGAATGCTGGAAGTTTTTTGTTTGCATATGCGAAGCGTGCGATTGCTAAATTAGATTTTGCCTAATTATGGCATTGGAAATGCAATATAAGATGCAGATGATGAAGAAAACAGCTAAAGCGACAGCCAGAAGCAGCCAGAAAAAAGACAGCCAAAAAGACGGCCAAAAAGACAGCCAAAAAGACAGCCAGAAACAGCCATAAGCTGGCGTAGCAAAACTTTGCCAAGCAAATAAACGAAATAAATAAAACAAGTGCTCTAATAGGGAGTGCTCGACGGCAAGATATCCAGAACTTTTTGTGACAAATTACTGTTGCTAATATGCAAGCCAAGATTTGCTGTGCAATATATAAGAGTGGTTTAGAATGGGGTATGCTAGACTCGGAGATGCTGGGTAAACTGCCAGACTTATTGTTTCTAATATGCTAGACTTCCTAGACTTCTTCTGTATACATACACAAGTTTACAATCACAAAGTTGCATACACACACATATATACATATACCTTATATAGTGGCGCTGTTTATATAGAATTGCTTCTATGGCTATCGACTATTTGAAGTAGTCTGATTGAACTTCGGTTCTAGATGTACGTTCTTAATGAAATTTTCAGGGCATGAATATGAAAGCCAAAGCTGTGTATATACTACTATACAATTTGAAATTCTTGAATTTTTGGGAGATAGTGTGATGGAAGTCAATATGGAAACTATTAATAAGTTATTTTTTTTTTTAAACTAATGCAACAAACTGGTTGCCTCTAGCTTTAATGGCATTCGAGTCATGCTTAAAAAATCAATTTTAAATTATTAGGATTTATCGATATTAAGAATAAGTATAGCTGGGAATAAATTGAGACATTGGAAAAAATTATTTAAAATTCTTTACATACTATGTAGAAGAATATATATATTTCAAATTACAAGACAATAACTTTTAAAAATCTCGAGATCGACTCGTTTAACTTTTGTAGTTCTCGAGATCGACTCGTTTATATAAATTTTCATGTCTACATTCAGCTCAGTCTCAGCTATTGAACCTCTATTAAAATATATGAAATCGCATATGCCTCCTAGAGCCTATACATTTGCATAAAAAATATACCCCAAGTAAATTACTGTGGGGTATAATATGAAACAACAAACAGAACTTCAGCCAAGACAACGTGGCAACGCGGCAAGTTAAAAGTTGCTGCAACTTGGAGAGACTTCTTCTGCTGCTGCCGCTGCTGTTGCTGTTGCTGCAAAGCTTTTGGTTTGGGCGCCAGCTGCACTTAATAATAATTAAATAATTTTCGCCAATTATATACGCTGAGACGCTCTCTATACATACACATATACAACTACCCGAGCTATCTAAGTGGGGCTCAATCTCTGCAGCTGTATGGCTGTGTATCTGTCTGTGTGTGTATCTTTGTGTGTGTGCTAATAAATAGAATTGCGTTTAATTAACAAAACGAAAATTGTTGCCTGCCGTTGAAGTTGTTGCAAAAACTTGCTCCATTTGCCTGCTGCCCAAGAGACAAAGACAAAGACAACGATGACGATAGCAACTGCAACAGCAGCAGCAGCAGCAGCAGTAGCAGTAGCAACAGCATCTTCTTCTTGCTATTTAACTTGGCTCGGAATAATGGAAGTTGGCAACACAAAGAGAAGACAAGAAAGAACAAAAAAATACAGCAGCAAAATACTGCACAAAACGTTCATATTAAAAGTCTAGGCCTATATATCCATTAAAACTGTCATCTTTGATTAGCAACCGCACGAATATTTGTGCCAAATGCAATCTATATTCATTTTACATTTCGCATTCTCATTCTCATCTCATCTCTATCATTTTCATTTTCATTTTTGATTACAAATTATATGCACTGAAATGTTTTGATTTTAGAACAAAGGCACAAGTGGAATAAGAGTGGGAGCTAAAGCAAATTGTGTAGACAGAATTTTTCTGTTTTAAGTCTAGCTAGAAATTTTTGTTGATATGGGCTTAGCATTTGTAAAGAGAAGTTTTAATGCTTGGGTCTAAATCTGTAGTTGGTTATAAAAGACACTGCAACAGAGGCAAAGCTGAGGCTTTTTAGAGCTTATAATTGCATAGAGTTGTCTGCTTTGATAATAGGTTAAAGAGTTCTGAATCTTCCTTATGGATTTTTTGTAAGTTTATAAATAGATATTGTATGTCTATGTCTGTATAAACCATTGTAAATATAAATAGATATAGTATGTATAAGTCTGTATAAGCTATTTTATCATGACTCTAGTAACTAGTTCTGTAGATGAAATTCAATATAGACAAGTTCATACAATTTTATTTTCAAATAGCAAAGCTCGTAAGTCTGTTTTTACCGAATATACATTCTGGGTAATGAAAGTCTTGAAAAGATAAAGACACATTTCTTAGAGATGGACGTTATATAACTTACAATCGATAAATCATACTACCCCATATTGATTGACATATGTATATCAATTTATTGTTTTGCCTAAGAAGAGAGGCAAATCTTAGGATGAGAATCTCATGGATAATGATATCCTATAAATATGAAATCGAAGAAGTTATCCATCTGTTATCGCTTAGTTTTCAAGGGCTTCAAAGTTCTCAAGAAATAGTTGAGAAGTTCTGAAGGCTTGAGTCTTTTAATCTGGAAACTACATTTTATGTCGACTAAAAATCAAATTTGATGATCTAACTTGGCTTTAAGCTTGCTCTAAATTCATATTTTATACTATAACCTAGTCTTTTGTTTACTATATTTCAGATTTAACTTTGAAACTAGATTTAAAGTCTTTAAAACTATATAAACTATAATAATTTTTTTAACATAATCGCTTTGAAGTCAAAAGTTAGAAGTCAGTTTCAAGCGTAAACTTCTTATATTTTATAGCCCTGCTTGAAATAATTATATCTATATATTAGATAACTCAAATCAAGATATATCTATTACTCGTGCTCATCCTCGTCAAACAATTGAACAATTATGCTCTTCACATGTTTAACTCTAACTTGTTTGCTGTTTGCAGCTTGTTGTAGCTATTATGACATAGTCTCTATTTAGCTCTCTATTTATAACAGGTTCACATGGAATTTGAAGCATCTATACAGCATTTCATAATGCTTAACTCTGTCTATATGTATATAGCCCATTGTATTAGCTGATTTGCGTATTAGATAGAAAGTCTAAAAAGTTTGCAGCAATTGTAGCTTTTGACCTATGCTAGACTGACTAGGCTAGACTGGTTATTATGTCATGCAGGCAGGCGGCTAACAGCTGAGCCTCTGAGCCTCTTTGGTCAGCTGGCATTTTGGCTAAATGCAAGTTGCCAAGCCTAAGCCACGTTTTGGCCATAAGCTAGAGGTGGGCAAAGGAAAAATAATAGAAATACAAAAAAATGCAGTAAAGATACTCGTGCGAGTGCTCAAATTACAGATGAGCCCGCTATCTAGCGGTTGTGTGTAGCTGGAGTTGGAGCTGGAGTTAGAGTTGGAGCTGGAGTTGTAGCTGGAGTTAGAGTTGATTAATGTGCAGCAAATTGACTGACTGTCTGGCAATTATTAACAGCAGCAGCCATAACAAAAGGAAGTGGGTTGGAAAGTCGTATACAGAACGCATCTATAATATCACAGCAGCAGTGGCAGTGGCAGTGGCAGCAAAAGCAGTTGTGCTGTGGCAATTTCTTATTTGCTGAGCTGTGGCTAAACTATGAGCACGTCGTTGCCTTATTTATTTAACCGCAACAACAACCGCAATAAGAACAACGGCAACAGTAGCAACAGTAGCTGCAGTAGCAACTGCAACTGCACAAATCTTGGTGGCAGGAGGCGGCTAAATGTAAAATGCTATTTAGAAAGTAACTCAAACGTCAGTGGATATATATTTTGCCCAAGCATTCTAGCTGTCAGCTTAAGTTTTGTTACCCAAGGCGTAGTCGTAGATATACTTATATAAATATAAATATAAATATATCTCTGTAATACAGCCCACAATAGTGTGGGACAGATGGACAGCTAGACAGAGGATTTGCCTTGTGTTAATGCTTGCATAAATATGGTTTGCCCATTGTTTTTTTTTTTAGCCTTTTTATTAAATTCTATTTTTTTTTGTTGGTTAATATTATGGGAAAAGCCAAGCTCAAGCTCTGGGTTTTAAGTGTTTTGGACTGGGATTTTTGGGCATTGGTTTTTGGTTGGAGCTGGCCGAGTGGTTCTCTGAGTAGGTTCATTAAAAATCACACAAAAGCTGTTTTAGGAAAAACTCTGCAACCTCTGGCTCTCCCTCTCTCTCTCTCTCTCTCTCTGTTTCTCTCTCCTTCCCTCCCTCTTTCGTTCTAGCTACTCTATAGTTCTTAGCTTTGCTTAACTGTTTGGTTATGTTTGGCTCTGTAAACTTCTTGACCAAATGTAGCTGAGGCATTTTTAACTTGTTTTCCAGTTACATACATCCGTGTGTGTGTATGTGTGATTATATGTGTGTGCGTGTGTCTGCGTGTTACTCGTTTCTGCTTGTTGGGCTGCTGCACTTGTTTTTATGCTCGCTTATGAATTGAAATAGAAGAGTATATAGGCTTTTGTATTTGGCTTTCAGAATGATACTTGATTGGCACTTGGTTAAAGAGGCGTCTATAAATTTGAAATTTAGAATCTATATAGTGTATATCTGATATGTATGATAATATATATTCGCTTGAGTGCTCTCAGGGATAAACTGCTTCACAAATTTGCATTAGCTAAACTATAAATTATTAAAAATTTTTCCAAAAATTTTAAGAGGTACAATTACTATTAGTTTTATTTCTAATTAATTTATCAATATTCATTATTTCTTTATTTTATTAATTATTTTAATTTTTTATTTTGTATTAATAAAATATTTTGTATTATTCATTTTTTATTATTATTTTTATTTTTTATAAATTAATTTTATATATTTTAAACATTTTTTTAAAATATTTTTTTATTTAATATTATTTTATTATTACTTATAATAATGAAATAGTTATTATTTTTCTTAATCAATTACTAAATTAATTATTATCGTTTTTAATGAATTATTAAATTATTTATTTTTATTATTTAATAATAATTTTTTAAATTTTATTTTATTTTTTTTTTTTAATATATATTTATTGTTATTAATTTTTTATTTATTATTTTAAATTTTAAATTTTATATTATTAATGTCCATTCCCTGCTCTACAGACACAAATAATATTTTGGTGGCAAATTAAAAACATGGAAATTTTCATTATACAACGAACGAGCATTTAACAGTCAGCAACACTCGCTTGCAACATTCTTACTTGTTTATGTGTTGCTGTTGTTGCTTTGCTCCTTTTCTTTAATTAAAGACAAGTTTTCATTTCATTCTTTTCACCTGTGTGCCTTTAACTATTTCAGCCGCACTAAACTTACATTGTTGCCCAAAAAAACAGAGAGAACAAAAAAACAAAAAAACAAAAAAAGAAATAATGTTTGTGTGTTGAATGCAGCTGGCGAATGGCAGCAACAGTTGCTGCATGCCTGAAAATAAATATGCTATCAGCAGCAGCAGCAGCAAAACAAATATGAAATATTCGCATAATATGCGGCGAAACAAAAAGGATAACACACATACACCTACACCTATACATACACATACACACACCTACACCTACACACACCTACACCTACACACACCTACATCTACACATAATTGAAGGCTTGTAAATATTTGTATAGTAATCCGCTTTGTCGACACTCGTCGCAGTGGCTTGAACTGCATTTGCGCCGGACTTTGGTTACGGGTTTTCGGTTACGGGATTTGGCTGAGTTAGGAGCGCTCTCAACTTCGCTTTTGGCTGTTGTCTAGTAGCCTGGCTGCCTGTTTGGCTGTCGCTTTGGCTTGTTTAAAGCAAAGTTAATCCTGGCTGAATGCGAGGCTTACCTGTTGACGCGACGTGAAGCAGTGGCAGCCAAGCAGCACTGGCCGTGGCAGTGGCAGCCGTTGTTGCAGCAACGGTGTTTGCATAAAACAATATCAAAATGCGAGCAAATCCATAAACAATTTGGTCGAAAATAATTCGCGTTTGCTTTTAATTTAATTTTGATATGCAATTTTTATTATTACTTTTTTCTAAATTTTTATTTATTTTCAATTAACTGTATATATTTTTTTTGCTAGTTATTTATTTATATGCCTCGTTTTCAATTAGTGTTAAATTTATTTATTATTATTTTTTTTTAATTTTTAAAAATTGTTTTCACGCACTTTTTGCCACTTGCTGTGGGCATCCTTCGTTTTTTTTACGTATTGTTTTAGTTATGAAAATATTTCTAGTTGGTTTTGATTTATTTTCATTATTTATTTGTTTTTGATTGAAAATCGAAGTTCCGTTACAACGTACCAAACGCTTGCAGCGCACAAATCGTACTGACTGTCGTCTTGGCGCTTCCAAAAGACTTTTAAGCATGCTGAAAGCAAGAAAGTCCAAGTCCAAGAAGTTCCAAGCCAACTAAGAAAGAAAAGTTGGAAGCTCCCATAGCCGAAAGAGACGAAGCCAACAAACAAAACGTAAACGTACGAAGACACGACCACATAAATGGTCAAGATGATCATCATTAGTGCAGATGATCATTATGGCCATGATAATGACGATGATGATCGAGACGAAGCGACGCGACGCGACGCTGTGTAACCGGCAGACCATCAAGAGCATAACAAATAGAGAGCGAGAGAGCTGGAGAGAGAAAGAGAGAGAGAGAGAGAGAGAGCGAGAGAGTAGGTGCGTAAGAGCATGTAAGCCGGCTGCGCATGCGCATGGGTTGTTTAACAAAGTTTTCTCTTAAACTAAGAGCGGCAGCTGTTGAAGACGCAGCTATGGTTACTTCTTTGTGGCTTGAGCAGATGAGCTGCTGCTGTTGCAGAGAGCTAGAATGAGGAAAAGGTTGTAGTTGAAGTGATGTAGATTGAATACTCTTTTGGAAACTATGTGATATAAAAGAAATATACAATGACATATAATATAAATGCAGAACATATTAAACTGAATAATAATTGCTGCTCTAGCAGTAATAAATACTTTAATATATTTTGCATTTTTATAGCTAAATCTACATATGCTTTGTAAGGCAAACTCAACAGCTAATTTCTCTATAGAAATTTATATAAAATTGATACTTAGCTTCTTTATAGATCGAATTCGAATAATTAACTGAGAATTTAGGCCAAAAGCTAATGCTGAAATGAAATGTTTGTTTAGGTTTTTTGCTCTATAAAATCTCCATATAAATTACATATGTGAATAGAATATTAAAGCAAAAGCAATAGCTTCTATAAAAGAGCTTTAATCTATCATTTATATCTAAGTTTCGTATTTAGTTTTGACTTTAAACTGCAATCTAAGCCATAGAATATATTCAGAATACAATAGGGATAGCTACCGATGGATTTTAATTTCAAAACCATCTTATGACCTAAGGAATTTATCAGAATTTATAAATAAACAAAGGAAATATAACCTGATTTGCCATTTTCAATTTTTTCAGGCTTTAAGTAGAAGAATACGAATTTAACAAAAAACTGAAAATCGCTTTGCTAAGATGAGATTTCGAATTTCAGTCACTTATTATAGTTTACAGGACCTAGAAAATATTTTTAATATTGAATTGAATAATACATATGCTAAAGGTATACCAAAGGTATATCAAAGGAATTTAAATCAGATTTTTCTAGAAATTTAAGCCATGAAATTAGTTTAGAAAACATTTATTTTCGATAGATCTGAAAAGCTGGATAATTAAATATAACGAAACATAGTCATGCAAAGTTCATCAAAGTTCTTTAAACGTTTTTTATTAAAGTACAACTATTGCTTTAAAAATTCTGTAAAAAAGAATTCCTACTTACCATAACTTCATTACAAATATCACTAAATATCTAAGGAGCATTCAAAAGAATTGCCCAATTGCAATTGTCAATGTTGACTAATGATGTTCGATGGCATAGAATGAAACTTCACAGCTAATGAACTAAACTTGAGGTCTGCTGGAAAAGAGCAAAAAGACAACAAATTAATTAGCCGCTCGTATGTGTGTTGCAATGCAACGAACTTTGACACAAAGCTGAAGTGAACAAAAAAAAAAAAAAAAAAAAAACAAACGAAAAAAGAATAATATATGAGAAAGAAAAAAACTAAAGCTTAAATATCAACTACATTGAGCAATTGACAATTGGCAACTGGCCGGAGTAACTGACCAATTGAGAAATGAAAGCAGAAGCTGAGGCTGAACATAATTGGGCCCGGGAGAAATCTAGAACCCGTCGCAGCAGCCACAGCAACAGCAACAGCAGCAGCAGCAGCCATCAGCAGCAACCCAGGCACTTTCTTTGCCATTTTCAATTTAATGCATAGTTACAGGAAGAAAACACTTGCCAATGCACAAGCAACAACAGCACACGGACATTGTCGTCGAGTTGTTAGATACATGTGTCTGCTTGAGTGTATCTTATAGATACATTTCATTTCATTGCATTGCAAATGCTGTTGCTGCCACTGCTACTGCTGCTTGTTGTTCTGTCTGTTCTCTTGTATTTGTATTGCAAACGACAATCGAGCCCATGCTGCTGGCACGTTCCTGCCTGGCATGCAGATACAGATACAAAATGTATCTGTGAGATACATTTAGAAAATACTACATGGCTTTGCTAAATTACTGCCAACTTAAGCGCATCTGCGGTAAATTCAATTAAACAATTTAGCATTGCTGTTGATTTTGCTGTCTCTAGTCTCCTGTTCGTCTCTATCTGCCTGCCTGCCACGCCCCCCTTTGGTGCCGCCTTCTTTGGCTGTGCAATTGATGAAAATAAGCAACATTTAGCAGATTGCTGCAAGTTTTAGCCACATTAGACTAGGGCCTGCCTTTCATTCTCTCTCTGTCTCGCTCCAGCTCTCTATCTCTCTCCCTCTTTGTGTAGATTTTGCATTGGTATTTGCTAAACACGAAGTGTTATGCAAATATTTTCGTATAACATATTTTTTTTTTACTGCTGCTTTTGCTTTCTTTAACTTTGTTTTGATTCGCTCTGCGCGTAGATTTGAAATCTGTGGATTGAAATTTCACACATCATTTAGATAAGTTGAGCATTGACAATTTTGTGTTAGTTCGACTGAAAGCATGGAAAGTGTGTAAACAGCGTGTAAAGTTTATGTTAACATGCGAAAGGAGGCGTGGCTGAAAGTATAATGTATTTTTTATTAAGAGTATTAGCCAAGTTGACATCGTTGTCGTCTGCTAGTTTATCCGAATTTCGTAACCTCAAAGAGCAAGCAATCGCAGCTCAATTTTATTTAAAATCAACGGTAACTTTTACAGATACCTTGAAATTGATTAAAATATTTGAACATTTTAAGAGTTAGTACCTTCAAAATTTTATAAAAATGAATATAAATATTGTTATAGGTATCACATCATCATTATCATACGATAAGATTGGCCTAAAGCATAAACAGATATGGATTCAAATATTTATCGATATCTTCCGCATAATCAAAAACATTCCGATAGATCAAAACATGTGTTTTGGCTCCCATATCTATTTTATTATATTTATTTATTATTATATTTATTTATTATTATTATATATATCTATTTATTTTATTATATTTGAACATGTTAAGAAGTAGCGTCTTCAAATTTTGATATGGATTGATGCTGATGTTGTTTTATATCATATCATTATTATCATACAATAAGATTGACTGAAAGCATAAACAGATATAACATTGATTTCGATAGATAAAAACTTGTGTGTTTGGCACATATATCAATAGCTATAATCTTTTTATATAGATAAAGTCCAAAATGCTTTCCTAAAGCAGCTCGTCACTAGAGCACTTTAACTTCTTATTTATGCAGTTGCCATTCCCACTTAGCCACTCCTAATTAAATGGTAGAATCTTTAAGCTAGTTTAAAAGCGCTTTGCATTAGCTGCATTAGTTCTCTAGCTAATTATATATGTATATATCTCCCTCTTTACTCTCTCTTTACTTTAACTGAATTTGATATTCTACTCTGGAGTTTTTCTTTTTAAACCCTGCTCTAAAGTATACACCTGACTGCGAGTACCTGTTCACTAATTGCATGCGATACAAAACGTGTTGCCTCCGAATGTGGCAACGGCAACAGATTTAGATTGTATTTACATGCAACGTCCTTGTGACCCACAGCCAAAAACGTTGCTGAAGATAAAAAAATACAACACAGACATAAAATACTTGCGAAATGCATTGCAATTTGTTGCCACCCAAGCACCCAATTTAATGAATTGACATTCTGAATGTACGAAGTATGTATGCTCTATGGAATGGAAGGTGCTTAAGATATATATATGATATGATAATATATAGAAATTATGCGGTTGAGAATTTTTGATTGGGCATTGAATAGAAAATATAAATAAATCATATATTAAAAAAAATATATATATATATATATAATTTTATGTATTTTTTTGTTTATTTTCTAAATAGATTTTTAATTTATTATGTTTTGTTTTCAAATTAGATTTTTATTTTATTTTAATTTATTTTTTACGTTTTTTATATCAAATTGTGTTTGAGTCTTAAACTGACACAAGTAGGAATTATGTATATTCTTTAATTATTTATGTTTTATTAATTAAATTACAAAAACAGAAAAGAAATTAAAAAAATGTAAGCAACAAAAATTGTTAGAATATAACATATTTAAGCTAAGCCATTACTAAAAAGATCTAAAAAAAAATTAGAAAAAAGGAGTACTTCTTAAAAATAAAAATTATAAAATAAAAAACTTGCTAAGTACAAATATTTTGTAAAAATATTTTAAACAAAATTAGTAAAATCATTTCCAGCACAATTAATTTCTTTAAAGTTAAAGATACTAAAAAAATCATCTCTGAGATTGATAGCGAGAATTTCCTAGAATAATTAATTGAGTTGAGTTAATTCATCCACTTACAAATCATGTAAAATCTGTTAACTTCAATTTTCATTAATCATATCAATGCAGTTAAGAGAATCAAACTGCTTTGCATAGGGCAGCGGCAAAAAAGACTGTGCCATTTGGCAATAGTACTCAATTAATTTATCATTTATCAAGTGGTTATTGCCAAAACTACAACAACAGCAACATCAGCAGCAGCAGCCGCAGCAGCAACAGCAACAACTTGACTGCGGCAACAACAACGAAAAAAGCAGTTGACAGTGGCTGGTGGCAGGAGGCGGGCGGCAGGAGGCGAGCCATTCAAATGTCGCGTCGAGTGTCCACAACGGTCAGCGACGACAGCCAATGCCAGCAACTGTTGCTGGTGCCTTTTGCTGCTGTTGCCGCTGCTGCTGCTGTTGCTGTTGCTGTTGCTGTTGCCACTGCTGCCTGGTGTCAATTTTGTTGCCTGTTATTCACGCGTAACTTTTGTTGCCTGCTTGTTACATGGGCAGAGGCGTTGGTTTGTGTGGGCGTGGCAGGCTATAAAGAGAGAGAGATAGAGAACCATTACCGCCCATATTTCTGGCGATTTGGCTGCAATGTGTTGCTCGTTTTTGCCCATTACCTCGAGTGGCTGTTGGGCTCGCAAAATTTTGACATTTTCAATTGTCATTGGCTGCCGCTGCTGCTGTTGTTGGTTGTTGTTTTTGACTGTTGATTTTGTCAGTTAATTTTTCATTTTTGACATTTCCATTTGTCAATAATAACATGTTGACCTGACCAACATGCCAACAACAACAACAGCAACAACAACTTGGCGTCCGAAAAGTATCGAAAGCTATGCACGGATAATTGGATTTTTGGCCAAAAATTGCTGTTGCACATAATCGATGTGTGCTGCACCTCCTGCTCCTCCTCCTGCTGCCGTTCTATTTGGATTGTTGGTTAATGTGTGCAATGCCCGCTCACAGCACTCCTGACCTGTTCGGTGACATTTCAATTACGCACCGTTGCAGGCACCGTTAGAGCTGAGACAATGCAAAACTGCTAACGTCTGCTGACGTTGCTGCTGCTGCTGGTGCTGCGAGTTGAGCTGCGCGCTCCATTATGCTACAATAGAGAACGGCAAAGTTCTAAGGAAACTCAAAATTGACATAAACAGCTTGGTCATCATTATCAGCAGTCAGCCATCACCCACATGCTAATGAGCAGCTCATATAGTAAGAGAGAGAGAGAGAGAGCGGGAGAGGAAGAGCGAGAGGTAGAGAGAGTGGGAGAGGGCATGATGCGTGCACCCTAAAAGGCTTAGGTCTGGTCTTGCTTGACTCGCACATAAATTGTAAAGCGGCTTAAGTTAAATGCTGGTTAAACATGCACACAGCCAGGCAGCTAACAACAACAGCAGCAACAACAACAGCAGCAACAACAACAGCAGCAGCAAGTAGACAGCGGACAGCCAGCGAGCAGCCAGCAGCAACAAGATCAATGCCAGCAGTTTAATGCTGAATGGATTTCATTTGATGCAAGAATAAGCCTTGAAGTAGAAGATGAAATGCACTTGTATTGATGCTATACTTCAATCATAACAAGCTGTGGGGAATAAGTGGTGTGGGAAGAAGCGAAAGAAATTGAGATGAGCTAGAGTGATACAGACTGAGATTGAGACAGAGACGGAGATGGAGTGAAACAGTTAACAATCTCCACCTGCGGCAGATAGTAAAGCGGGCAACAGTTGCTGCTGCTGTTTGTAGTTGTTGTTGCTGCTGCAGCTAATGTTGTTGGTGTTAATGCTGCTGCTGTTGTTGTTGGTGTGAATGCTGCTGCTCCTATTGCTGTTGCTGCTCCTATTGGTGCTGTTGTTGCTGCTGTTGTTTCTGTTGTTGTTGGTGTGAATAGTGCTGTTCATATTGCTGATGTTGTTGGGGTGAATATTGCTGCTCCAGTTGCTGTTGTTGTTGTTTTTGTTACTATTGCTGTTATTCGTATTTTTGCTGTTGCTGTTTCTATTAATGCTGCTGATTGTGCTGGGGCTGCTGAGGTTGTTGTTGTTGGTGTGAATGTTGCTGCTGTTGCTGCTATTCATATTGATGTTGCTGTTTCGACAGCTGCTGTTGTTGCTGTTGTTGGTATGAATGTTGCTGCTGTTGTTGCTGCTGTTGTTGCTGCTGTTGTTGCTGTTGTTGTTGTTGCTACTATTGCTGCTATTCTTATTGATGTTGCTGTTTCTATTATTGCTGCTCTTACTATTGTTGTTGCTGGTGTTTTTATTGCTGCCGCTGTTGTTGCTGTTATTATTGATGTTGCTGCTACTGTTTTTACTGTTGCTGAAGCTGCTGTTGTTGTTGTTGCTTGAGATGCTTATGTTGTCGCTGCTGCTCTTGCTCATGTTGCTGTTATTATTGCTGCTGCTGTTGCTATTTCTGTGCCTGTGGCTGTTGCTGTTGCTGCTGCTGCTGCTGTTCTTATTGCCGTTGCTGTTATAGTTGCTTCTATCGCTGCTGCTGTTGTTGTTGCTGTTGCTGTTGCACTTGCGCCGCTGTTGTTACAGTAAACTACTGAGACAACGACCGCCACTTGCCATTGACAGTTGAAAAATGAAATGAAGCTGCGCCTGCGCAGCGTCAAACCGTTCTAAGTGGCTGCCAATGCCGTTGTTGTTGTTGCTGTTGTTGCTGTTGTTGCTGTTGCAGTTGCTGTTGCAGTTGCTGTTGTTGTCAGCACAAAGAAAGGCAGTTACAGTTAAATAAGCAAAAGTTTCCAACTGTCCCGCTTTGTGTGCCGCGATGTGACTCGATTTCTTCGGGATGCAAGCAGGCAGACAGGCAGCCAGACAACAGCAACAGGCAAAGAGAGAAAGAGAGAGAAAGAGAGTGAGAGAACGAGATACAGCATCATAATTCCCAATGCTCTTGGCCCCATGAGACGCACGCATTTTACCGTTTCGAGACGGCCTCTCATGCAACTGTGCGTGTTTGGGCCGGGCCTTAAATATGTTCTCACATTGCTGTTGTTCTTGCCAGCAACAAGTTGTTGTTGTTGCTGTTGTTGTTGTTGCTAGTGTTGTTGCCGCATGCTTAACCGCAATCTGTGAGTGCAGCAGAACAGAAAGAAATATGCTAACGTATCATAAGCACAAATGCGCAACAATTGCCAAGCTGCTGCTGCTGTTGTTGTTGCTTGTTGTTGCTTGTGTTGTTGTTGCTCACTCTTGAGGAGAGATGGCTCAACGCAAAAGTGTGTCATGTGAAGGCAAGAACATTTGCCAGCTCATGCGGCATTTAACACTTCTGATTAAGTTGCGTTTTTTTTTTCACCTACACTGGAGTGTAAGACTTTCAGGGGAGTTAGGCTATGTATATAGGGTAGTGTAAGCATATTATCATCATATACTGTAGAAGTTACTGGAAGAAGAGAAATCGTAGGAGTTTGATCTATGTTGTATTTAATTAAAGTTTTAGATTTATTTGATTGACTTCTTTGGATATTTTAATTGATTTCTTAATTTTTTGTTGCTTGGCTTGCAATTTGACATAAATGTTTTATTTATTTATTATATATTTATTATTAATTTATGTATATTTTATATATAAAATAATTTAGCACTATGTGGGTTAAGTGAAAAAAGATATATGAAGAAATATGGTGCTATAGAGTGTTAGGTTTTAAATAATATTTTCTTGAGAAAATAAATGAAACTAGAATCAAAACAATATATCTATGAGTGCATTATTATTATTATTATTATTTTTTTTTTTTTTGTAAACGCTCACCTAATGCTAATCTTCTATAACCTTTATGGATTAAATTCTCGTTAATTAACTGCTAAGTAAGCTCACAGCTTTTCTGCAGAGTACATCTTGCTGCCAATCTATTCGTCAGTCTTTGCATTCATCTGTCTATCTGCATGAGCGAAAAGAATTTTGTTGCTATAATATACTCTTGTGTTGCTTGTTCTGATTAAAAGTTCAAGGTTTTTTAATTTTTCAGTTAAATTACGAGTTTTGAGCTATAGAAATGATAGATTAGTTTAAATACAAACATGACAAAGGTTAATAAAATGATAGGTTTTATTAAAACTTTAAATATATTCAAAAAAAAAAAAAAAAAAAAAGTTATAAATTTTAAATATATTTAAAAAAATTTATTATTGTTTTTTTATTATTATATTTTTATTAATCGTTAACTTTTTATTCTTGTGGTAAAGAGAGAACTTTTTTTAAAATTTACAATCAAGCTATAGGCTTGGCTCTTGGCTTTTTAAATAGTATATATTAGAGTAGACAGCCTACGGATAATATAGAAAATAAAAGCAGAATTAGCAAGTTGAGTTCATATATAGTTATTAGTATGTCCCCTCCTTTTCATTTTGTAAATCAAATTTATTGTTTGTTGAGGCTGGTCTTCATTGATTAGCTTTAATTTTGCTAAACAGTTTTATATAAATTTCTCTTTTTTATTTTTAGTATTTCTACTTTGATATCTCTTTTATATTTGCATTCCATTAATGCCAATTCTAAACATTTTTTATGCCAGCAAAAAGAGAACTCATTTCCATAATTATTTATAGCTAAAGCCATTTAAGCTGAGCTCCTAACTAATCATGCTTAATTATATAGAATTAAAAAAGAATATATATTTACACAGTAAATACAGGGTATTTATTTGCCTGACAGTTTGCTCAACTCCTCCTCCTGCTTCTCCTCCTGAAAGCAAATATATTTCTAAATACCTCGGGGCAATTCAATAATTTGATTTATCGCACAGCATTTGGGCTTTGTAAAACATTTTATGCATTTAGCGCTGAAAATTTATTGGCAGCAACAACAGCAGCAGCAGCAACAGCAGCAGCAGCAGCAACAGCAGCAGCAGCAACAACATCTATGACAGACTGCAGCTATGCAATTGTCAACGTTATGCCAATAATTGTATTGATCAACAATTGAATAAACAACAGCAACAACAACAAGAATCCTTAACAACTATTGCTGGCCAAGTTATATGCGCAGCATAATGGTCAATAACCTTCTGACCAATAAATCATAATTGTTTGGCGGCATTTCGGATTTAACTATAAATTAAATATACCAAAGAGTCAACGAGAGCTGCTTTCGGACATCGCAGCTCTTACAGATAATCATAGGCACAGCGCAGCGATAAACAAT
The DNA here is from genome assembly GCA_035045345.1 of Drosophila hamatofila. NCBI lineage: Eukaryota > Metazoa > Arthropoda > Insecta > Diptera > Drosophilidae > Drosophila > Drosophila hamatofila. Next base: position 26,308,877 of record JAWNPA010000012.1, read on the forward strand.
AACAACAGCAACAGCAACAAGAGTGACAACAGTAACAACAACAACAACAACAACAACAACAGCAGCAGCAGCAGCAAAATGAACAACGATAGCGTCCATAAAAACCAACAACTAAAATAATCGCCCGTAAATGCCTAGTGACAATAAAATTGATGATAAACCAAATCAACAGAACAGAGACAAAATAGAACCAAATAGAAAAGCACGGCGTTTGCTGTCTTCCCTCTATCCCCCTCTCTCCCTCTACCCCTAGTTCTCTCTCTATCCCCCTAATAACCTCCCGCTCAACTCGAAATCGAATCCAAGTCCAAAACGAATCGAAATAATGCAAAACGAATTTGCGTTTTGCCTCTTTTTTTTTTTCGTCTCTGCTTCTTCAGCTTGATTCTTTTCTTGCCTGGTTGGCTGTCGTCTTTTAGGCTGTAATTCTGTCTAATACCCTGTAATGAGAGGCTTAAGCGTAGCATATTAAATATTTTTTAACAAAAGGCATATTTGAGTAAATTAAATCTGGAAAAGTAAAAGAAAACTCTGAGAAAAGTTTTGATGATTTTCTTTTAGATCTTAAGCTGTTCTATTTGGGTATGCCTATTGGTGGTAGGGTTGTACAACAGTTGTTGTATGGGGCCTTGTTGCGCAGTGTTGGGACGGCGCTTAAATGCAATGGATAATCGATTGATTACATTAGCTATCGATAGTTGACTGAGATTAAGAGACATTTGCTGATATGTTTGTGTTGATAAAGTACTTATAGCTTATGGATAATCGATTGATTACATTAGTTACAGATTACATTAGCTATATATAGTTGACACTGACTGAGAGACATTTTGTGACATGTTAAATATATGTTGATAAAGTGCTAAAGGATATTCGATTGCTTACACTAGCTATCGATAATACATTTCGATTTATTTTCAAATCAGATTTCTTTATATACAATGTAGTATTGCCTAACAGCTGTTGGGCTTAGTATCAGTGTTGATAAAGAGCTAAACTTTAAGACAGACAACTTTAAGCTTTACATAGTACTTTTGTTGTAAGTTTGTATCGATTTGTAAAACGTAGATAGACAAATGATTAAAAGTCGATAGAGTATGCTTGTAAATCTACTGCTTACATGAGTTATCGATTGGTTGAAAAGCTTATCTTTAATATTTGAAAGGTAGTATTCAATGTTGTAATATTAATAAATCGACTGTATTTAGTCAAATATCGATTATGATTGAAAAACAAAGCTACTGTTGTCTAGAACTATCAACTCAGGTAATATCTTTATCAATTTCTTAGGAACATTACGGAACAACAGCTAAATGCTCGCCGTCTGACAATCAATCGATAGTCAATCGATAGTTTTAACGAGCCATTGATCAATTTATGAAACAAAACCAAAACCAATCAGGCTTCTTCTATTTTAAGCCATGACTATTATTAATACTTTGAGGCACATTTTATCAGCTTGAATATATTTAAAAATTCGATCAATTATCGCAAAGCTAAAAACCCAAATTAATTTCTTTGCATCCGTGAATGGATTAGGTTTATTAGAATTAATTTCACTTGCGACACAATTGTGTCTGTCTGTTACTTATCCAATTAGAGGGTATTTTTAGCTCTGTCATTTGATTTTCATTTATTAGCTGCTATTGCTTTTAACTTGGCCAACGTCCAAGTTGCTATTGTTGTTGTTGTTGTTGTTTTTGTTTTTTGTATTATGCTACTTGAACATTAAATGAAATTAAGCTGACGTTCAGCTTGATTGGTTCTCTAGAGGCCAAGCAATGTCGGTATACAATTGACTTTGTCTTTTTCACTTAATCATTTATAGTACCATCGGAAAATCAAATAAACACACACAAACACACAAATACACATACAGATACAGAAAGACATAATCAGAGCCAGAGGCGGAGGCACAGGCCCCTAATCAAGCTGCTTCTAATGACACGGCAAGTTCTATAAAAGCCGCCCATGCCTTCAGCCCAGCCCAGCCCAAGCCTAGGCCGCACACACACAAGCATACACACACACACACACATACACAGAGAACAGAAATCAACTGCAATTATGCTGAAAACTCAAAACTGTACTTAATTTTCAATTTTCAATGGTAATCAATTTTGTAATTGAAGATTCGTTTAGAGGTTTCCAATAGCTCTAGCTCTAGCTCTAGCTCAGACTCTAGATGCTGCTGCTGTTGTTGTTGCTGGAAGTACAGTGAACACACTATATGCATGGCTTACTCTTGGTTTGTTCATCAACTTTGTTTCAGTGCTTTTAATTCTTATTTAAAATTGCATGCTCATCTCTTCAGTGGGCAATGCTGTATTTAATTTTATTTATTCATGTTTCCTTTCTATATATATATATATAGTTTTTTTTATATACTATATATCTTTGAACGTTCTTAAAAGCCAAGCGGCTTTGCTGCTTGGACATTGGCCATTCACAGCAACAACAACAACAGTTGCTGCTGCTGCTGTTGGCTTTTCCAAGAGGAAAAATATGCTTCTATTAGTTTTTTTTCCATCCTCTGTAAACTGCAACGCTTGACTGCGCCCCAGGGCTATTATTTAATTATTTTGTCAATGTGTTTTATTTTTTATTTTTTTTTTGCTTCTTCGCTCGCTTGACCTCAAAAAAAAAAAAGAAGAGCGCGAACAGCATCTGCAGTCAGACAGCGTTGAGCCGAGCTGAGCTTCCAGGCTCTTGGGCTCTCAGCTCTTATACAGCCTGGCACTTAAATTGTGCTGATTACTTATTTTTTTTGCTTCTTTTTTTTTGTATACCCAGCAGTGAAATTCGGTTTAATGTGTGTATGTGTGCAAATGTGTGCTGCTGGCAGGAAGAAGGATTGGTCGATACAATATTGTTTATATATGCTTGAGAGGGAGCTACAGGCGACTTGAGTTAGCTCTTTGTCTGTATGATTTATAAGTGTATAGCTATAAGAGTGATATGACTAGCTAGCTAGTATTAGAGTTGGAGATGAGTCGATCTCGTGGGCCCGGGGCAGTCAAATGAACTGTCTGTCTATCATCAATGTATCCATCTATCAATCAATGAATCTTAGATTGATAGATCTAGCAATCTGTGCATCTATCTATCTGCACTGTTTATTGTTTGTCTCTCTATTTATTTATCACCATTCAATACATCTAGATATATAAATATAGATTGATAAGTATATAAATATAGATTAATATATAAATATCCATATTTATCTATAGGGTTGTCCATATTCGACAAAACCATGTTTTTTTTTCTTTTTTTTTTTTTTTAATTCAAAGAAAAACACAATTATTTAATGTTGAGGACAAAAATTATTTTATTTGGTTCAAATAGATTTGAATGTGATATCTCAATATAAAAAAGTGTTTTTTTATTAAAAAAAAAACATGGGTGCTTTGAATATGGGCAACCTCAGATGGGTTCGTCGAATATGGACAGCCCTGTATATTTATATATCTATCTATCTATTTATATCTCTTAGCTGTCTGTTCGTTCTTTTGGCCTGAAACAGACAATCTCTCATCGATCTATTTATCAATTGTGTATCATCTATCTGTCTGTCTATCTATCTATTTACCTATCTGTCATCTATCTAGATAGATATTTATTTGTCTATCTATCTATAGCCTGTCTGTCTTGTCTGTTTATCTACCCTTTCGTTTGTCAATCCTTCCTTTTGTAAGTTTAACTGAGCATCTATCTGCCTGAGACTCAGCGAGCTTTATCCAGACAGCTAGACTCAGGGAGTTAAACTCAGAGACTTAGAATAAGCGTGCTACGCTCAACGATCTCGACTCTGTAAATTTGGTATAGTTTTTCAGCTACTGTAAAGACAAACCTGCCTTTTAAAGCTATTCGTTCGCCTGCGGCAGCAAACTTAATTAGCATCGACTTCTGCGTATCTCCACCTTATTCTCTGTCAACATAGGTCCGCCTATTTGATTTTCCGCTCTCCATTCTTAACTACTTTTTGCCATACTACTCTGTTCTTATTACTGTTTTTTCGCTCTCCCATGGCAATTGATTTTTCCAACTCACAATGTTGCACTGCAATTCGATTGGCTCTGGTCTGTTTCTTTTTTTCCTTTGCTCGGTTTCTTTTTGGCCATTTTGTATTAATTTGGGATACTTGGCTTTAATCGCTGGCAAATCTGGCACCTTTCGAATAGATAACAACAACAACAAAAAAAAACATTTTGTTATGTATTGTAAATTCTTTATTCAATAAAAGCCGCACACAATGGCAGCGGGCAGACAAAGTTCATTATTGTTGAGGTCCCATATAACTCATTTCTTTTCTGGCCAAAAGGTTTTATGCTCTTTTATGCTTGCATTTCTTTAGCTTTTTTTTTGCCATTTTGTTTTATTCTATTTTATAAATTTTTTATATATATAGTTCTGTTTTTTGCTTTTGCCAAACGAAAATAGTTTGACAAAGAAAGTGCGCGAAATAGCAAGGCAACAACAAAAAAAACATCATAAATAATGTGCTAAGAAAAGCCGCTAACAAAAGCGCCTAGCAAAAATGCGCTGTGTATGTGTGTGTGTGTGTGTGTGTGTGTTGCTACTGGGAGTGCCTCGAGTAGCATGTGCATGTGTGTCTGTATGTCTCTATGTGTGTCTGTGTGTGTGTGCATACAAAAAGCCAAAAGTGAAAAAAGTTTATTCTGGTCAAACTGCTTCCGTCTGCGGAATTGACCTAGAAAACAAAAAAAATTAATACAAAAAAAGAAAGAAAAAAATTGGCAAAAACAACAAATAAAACTGAAATCCACGAACAGGCGACAGCATCGCAGCTTAAAGTGTCAGCGCGTAATAACAAAGTAATCAAAAGAATCCAACCAAAAGCAGCCAGAACGAAACGCAAATGCTCTGTAAACTAGATATATAACACATATAGAAAATATATGTAGGGTTATGTTGATGAAAATAGCAATGCATAAACCTTAAACTAAATGAATATTTATTTATTTAACAATATACAAATAAACAATATTAGACATATTCTATTCAACTATTAAGTATTTATCATGTTCCACAAATATTTAGTTAAGTCAAGACAATTTCTTTTCAGTTCTTTCACATTTCAACACATTTTTAAGACTTTATACTCTAATGCAGACACGGAAATTAAATAACAATAAAAAGAAAAATAGTTTAGAAAAAAAAAATATTTTGAACAATAGAAATAGCTACAAAAGAAAGAAAGACAGCAACAACAAGAGGAACAACAGCAACTAGAACAACAACAATAAACAACGGCAAGAAAACAAACGCTAAAGAATCTAAACCGCATGAAAGCTGACGGCGAAAAGAGCAGTCTAGTTTGGAATGCTCTGTTTTATATGGTTTAAAGCGGGCATATTGGCACTCGGAGATCAAAAGTTAAATAGTGAGAGCTGTGCTTAAGGCATATGAATATTAATACAGCCCTCAACACAGATAGGCCTGCAAAATAAACATAATTTAAAGCTTAATAAAGTTCAATAAGTATGTTAACAGTGGTGGCAATATTAATAGGCATACATATTGCAATCTATTGCTGGGCTGCTTTGCTAGCTCTGATTTATATACGTATGCGCTAATATGACTTGAAAGCAATGTATCTAGCAGCAGTTAGCTTCCCTACAGTGGTGGTCATATTAGTAGGCACACTTCATTGTGAACATATATTAAAACGGAACTCTACAGAACTATCCATATCACTTAAACAGAGCGTTACTAACAGGAAATTTTCTTATATACAGTAGTGGCTATATAACTAAGTCCACTTACCATTTACTTATAATAAATATACTTATTTAATATAATATATATTTATTTAATATTTATTTAATTATATTTATATATAATATAATATATACTTATTTATATACTAATATTATATGAGTGGCGTATGCTACAATATTATTACTATTAAATTATATATATTTTTTTATGGGAAAATTCAAAATATTAATCTAATATTCTCTCTAATGAATGAATGTACGATACCTCGTATTGAGTTATAAGCCATACAGTATTGGGCATAATAATAGTCACACTTATTATTTCTTAAAATGTTTGTCTTAAGCATTTGCTGAATACACTCAATTAAGATTGTCTATTTTTCTCTTTCACTCATATACACTCTCTTTCTCTCTCACACACTGTCTTTCTGTCTCTCTCTCTCTTTCTGCCGCTCTGTTTTTTATATTTTCATTTAATATTCTGTCTCTCTCTCTCTCACATTTCATTCACCACACCTCTATCAACTTCTCTCACTTGCCAACAGAGTATCTTGCAGTCAGTTAGCTTTTGGTTACCTGGCTTATTCAGCTCCGACTGCTGGCATTCTAGCAAAAGTTTTGTCGCCGCTCTGCGAATTTTTGTTACTGTTAAATAAATCTTCTTCAGTTAAGTTTTATGTCTTCTTCATGCGGCTTTAATGAAGCCAGCCGAAGCGTCGTGCGGCGTGACATTCGCCTGGCCAAAACACGGACAAAACTGAACCAACTGGACAATGTGGACATTGCGGACAGGTGGACGGACAATCAGACGTAGACAGTCTTAGCCTCAGGCTGTTGACATAGCTCGTTGTTCGTTTGGCATTATGGAAAATGTTGTTGTTGTTGTTGTTGTTATTGTTGTTGCTGAGTGAATGTGAATGTGCGATGGTTATTTTTTTTTTTTTTTGCTTCTTGATTTTGTTGTTGGCCATGTAATTATGTTTTCATTTGATCAGCAGCCAAACTTAACAATTTAATAGGCTCACATAGAACTACTTTCGTTTTGCTGAAGTTTTGATATTGATGGAGCAGCACTTATAAAGCACTTTTCTTCAAATACAACGCAGACAGAAAACAGGGAGAGAGGAAGAGAGAGAGAGAGAGAGATAGAGAGAGAGAGAGACAGTTGGACACGTTGCGTGTGGGCAACCAAAAAGACACCAAATAAAGATTCCAATTCAACTTGGCAGCAACAATAAATTGTCAATATTTGCCATTTGGCATTTGCCCTCGTTCCGTGTTTTTGTTGTTGTTGTTGTTGTCGGTTTCCACTTTGGCACTGATTTGATTTTTGTCTGACCGTCTGACCGTTGACATTCGCCTTGGCCATTGCCTGCTTTTCTTTATAGCCCCAAAAACTGTATTTTTGGCCAAAATGTCACTTTTTTATTGTCTTTTTATGAGCGCTACGAAGTCGCTCTGGTAGAGCCACCTAAGGCACCGCCCCGCCCTCCAAAAACAGTTGTTAAACGTGCGTCGCAACTTTCGATTAACGAAAATTATTTCACTACATTAGTGAGAGAGTGTGTGTGTGTATGTGTGTGTCTGTGTGTGTCTTGCCTTGGTTCTGCAATAATTGGGATTTGCTCTTTTATTGGCTCATTTTCCTTTTTTATGACAGGCTCTACGTGTACACCGTCCTCACAGCAGCAGCAGCAACAGCAGCATTTGCCAAAAATTTGTTCAACTTGTTTAGTTTGTTGCTTTCTTTCCTTTTATATTTATGCATTCATGCAGTTAGTACCTTGGCAAATGGCATAGATTTTATTCTTACTTATTTCTAGTTCTTTAAGGTTCATAAACTTCTTCCATAATACTCTCAACAAATTTCAATTTGTTTGCTTGATATTTATATACAAATACATATATACATAAAGAAGTTTATGTTTTATTTATGGTTTTTAATATCAAATGTGCAGGAAGGAAAGTACTTTGGCGCGAGTTCAACTGTTGGTGGTGTTGTTGTTACTGTTCTTGTTGTTGCTGCTGAACTACTTTGCCTTTACAATTAGTTTATAAAAGGAAAAACTATAAAATTAAGACCCTATTTAATTGCAACAGGCAGGAGATGGATCTTTTTACTGGCTTCTAGTCGATCTCTGTTTAATGTCAAATAATTTTATCAGCAACTCTTGTGATTTATGGTATAATTTCCTAAATGTTTTCTTTTCTCTTTCTCTTTCTCGCTCGTTTTGCTTCTAGCTCTTGTCTTTCTTTCTTTCTTACTTTCTTTCTCTCTGTCTATATCTCCTTTTTCTATAAATTTCTCTCTCTGTCAGTTTCTTAATCTCTAAGTCTCGTTGTCTTTCTCCTCTATCTCAACATATCTCTTTGTATTTCTGTCTTTGTTTATGGCTACGTTTCTCTATCATTCTCTGTCATTCTGTCTATTTCTTAGCGTCTGTCTCTCTTTCCCTCTCTCTCTCTCTCTCTCTCTCTCTCTCTATCTCTATCTCTTTCTCTTTCTCCCTCTGTCTCTGCCTATCTCTATGTATCTTTATCTCTGTCTCCCTGTGGCAGCGTCTATCTGTTTCTCTTCCTCATTCTCTCCCTCTACCTCTGTTTATCTTTTAGTCTCTATCTCTCATTATCTTTCTCTCTTCCCTTCTCTCCCTCTATATCTGCCTAACAATTTGCATCTGTATTCTCTCTTTCTCTCTCTCTCTCTCTCTCTCTCTCTCTCTCACACTCTCATTTCTTTCTGTTTGTCTTTCTCTTTCTCCCTATTTTACTCTTTTTCTCCTACTATCTCTTGCAATTTAAATGTCTTTAAAAAATCATATAATTCTATGTAATCTTATATGTCTATGTGATTTGATATCAATTCTTTTACGGGCTGCCAGAATATTTTATATACAGCACGTTTTACTCACTGCTTTAAATTGACCAATGCAATTCGACTACGTCTCATTCTTTTCTCTTTTTTAATTAAAATTATATTTCTTTAACGTTTGACTACCTGCTTTATAAGTAGCAGCAGATGCTGCTTCTCTTTATCGCCACCCATTTCCATGTCTCCCAATATCTAACTTTTTTTTCTTGACAGATGAAAGCACTCAAAACGTTTTACTGTCAGTCTTAAGTAGAGATTTAAACGTCCATTTAAATAAACGTTTAAGTCAGTCTCTCCAACATAATTCTCTTGACTTCTTCACTATTAACTTTAGCTAGGCATACTCCACCTAGACTACCCTTGCTCATTTCTCCGCTGCTTCAGCCATCTGCCTAAACAGATTATCTTTTAGTCAAGCGAAGGCGTACCTTGCACTTTACTTTGCTTTACATATTATTGTCAGCGTTGTTTTCTAAGTCAAAATGCGTTGGGCATTTCAATTGCAGCACTTGATGAATGGCCAGCGAGCTGAATGTCAGCGGCGCTTTCATCGCTTAGCACCAAGCCACATTTGACGACCGTGGGTGAAAACCACCAAAAATGGCATTCAAGCTTTCGCCCATTTGAAAACAACAAGGGAAAAAAACCAAAACCAAAACCAAAAAACGCCAACTGTGAAGTGAAAAAGAAGCAAGACGATGAGTTGTCGAGTTCCAGCCACAAAATACACATGTTTCTAGCGCAAGGTCAACCGTAGTTCTCGCACACACACAAACACACACACACACATATACACACACATACACACATCGACACACTCGAACTCATATTCATAACTAACATTCGCTTTTGTTTTTTTTTTCTTCTGGTGGCTAGTTCAAGTTCCGTTGCTGTTTGCCTCTTGGCTTCAACGACACAAATTACGTGCCCGAGTCGAGTCGAGTTGTCATGCGCAGCCAGCACTGCCACGCCCACCATGAGCTGAGACGCCTCGCTGTAGCGAAATGCAGCTAATTTTACTTTCGGCATAAAGCGGCAAAAGATGCGCCGTTGACTTCCACAATTGCTAAGGCACTAGACGCATGTGCATGCGTCTCACGTAGCAGACCTCTGTCTCTCTCTCTCTCCCTCTCTTTGTCTCTCTCTGTCTGCCTGCTGTTTGCTGTGAAAGTTCTGTGGCTATGCGACTGCATAAATCTTTTTGCGTTTGAATTTTTTTTCCCTTACTTGACATTTGTATAGCGCCCAGATCGCAATCTGTTGTGCGCTTAAATATTTTATAAATAAATATATTTTATTTTTTATTTTTTCTATTTTTTTTTCTTTCTTTTTTTTTGTCTAGTTAGCGCCGCATTTTTTTCCCACAACTCTCGCGCATTGTTCTAAAAGTGTCTCGCATAATTATAAAGATAATCAACGCAATGAAATACATTTTTTTTCTTCGTCTTCTTCTTCTTGTTAATAATAACGCAAAATATTCTCTCGCGGCGATTAACAACACTGAAAGCTGCTTTTTGCACATTGTAATTAAAACAAAAAAAAATAAAATAATTTAAAATGTCGAGTCATAAAATTAATTATGAATTATGAAAATGCATTTAATTTAGTTAGTTGGACTAAGCTGAGCCGCGCTGGATCAGCATTCTTTTGGCTAGTTTAAATGCCGTTGAAAGTAAAATCAAAAATGTTTTTTTTTTCGCCAACTTTTTTTTTTCTTTTGGAGATTTAACAGCAGCAGACACATTTCTCTCTGTCTCTTGTCTATTTATAGCTGCAAAACATCTTTATGGTTAATTTATCTGTTTTGTAATATTTAAATTATTATTTTTTGCATATACCCTGTATTCATTATACCATGGGCGTGGGGGGCTTCGGAAGATTTTTTTTGTGGAAGTATCTTTAACGTCGGAGGTCGAAGGAGTTGTTGGAGATTACATAAATATTATGAATATTATATATACGAACTAGTTGATCTTTGAAATTGGACTTGAAGCAATAAACAATGTCATATCTCGATAGCTGACGTTTTAGACATAGCTTTTGTTCTAGAACACAAAACTCGAGTTTCTAATATGTTAATTGAGAATAACCTGGTGAATGTACTGTGCTCAGAACTGTCTACCTGTCTACCTGTATCTAAGAACGTATCGATCTTTAAAACAGCACCAAACTAGATTAGAAACTAGAGACTCATACAGCCAGATTTCAGATATGAATCTTAGATATTGCTTCTCCTATAAAACGTACAGTTCAATTTGCTTAAAATATTTGATGGCTTTTATACAAATGTATAAAATTCATCAAAATCGATATCAAGCTTCAGATATTGTTGCAGAGCTCTATCAGCTACAATCAACAAATAGAGGTACCTAATGTCAATACAAATATACTGTTTAATGTTTACTCCCATTACCCTAAATTCTAATTCTAATTGTAAGAAATATTCATTACGCTTATTTGCCTCTTGGAGTAGGACTCCTGCTTCAGTGTATCAAAGAGTCGTGTCATTCCGCTTCGAAAAGTATTCATGTTAGATATGATTCTGATCTAGGATATCATGTAGTCGTCTACTTCTGCTTAGACTAGTATTCTTTTTAGAACACGTTCTGCATGGAACTTTAGGGTATCATTTAGTCGGATACTAAAGTGGTACTCATTGTGGTTGAGGCTTCAGGGTATCATCTAGTCGGAGACTACCGTTCTCATATTAAAACTCACTCTAAATGGAGCATCTGGGTATAATCTTAAAGTGATACTCATATTTAAGCTCTATCTTAACGGGGCTTTAGGGTATCTCCTAGTCATTCACTCCCGCTTAGAGTAATCTTGCTAGTTTTTTCTTTGTAGTCTCAGCTTGATGCTTCACGCATCTGCAGCTGTTGCTGTTGTTGTTGTTGTTGTTGTTGCTGCTGCTGCTGCGACTCACATAATGTTAATGCCGCATTATGAACGCCTTTGTCGTCACATTAAAACAAACATAACAACTACGTGACTAATTATGTTGATATCAAGCATGTTTATAAACACTCATATATATCTATATATATATATATAAATATATATGTATATATATATATATATATATATATATATATATATATATATATATATATATATATATATATATATATGTATTTCTATATCTGTTTTGCTGCCTTTCTTCTGCTGCTATTAAGCGCTCTCAGTGTGTGTTCGTAAAAGAAAGTGAAATTAATGTTAAGTGCGCGTATAACATGTTAGGGCTTAAGCTATACATATATATACATATATGTATATCATACTATATCTATATGTATATCAAGTTTTGTTCTGGTTTTTGCAAAACGTGTTTTGCATTTTATATTAATATACCATAAACTATATTAACAGCCTGCTGTGAAATCTGTCCCTAGATAAAACTAAATACTAGTTTTTTATTTTCATTTTTCATTTGCTTTTAGAACATTTTTAATAGCTTCGTAATGAAAGTCCATTATGCGTGAAAATAATTTGTAATAAGTTTACTGTAAAAGCTGAGGGTATTATAATTTGTTTTCGTTATTTTTAGAGCTAGGAAAAAAAGTCTCTTTGTGCTTTATTGATTTTTGCTGTGTTTTTTTTTGACCAAGAGAGCAGTTCTCAAATGACATTTCGTGGAACTGTGTGAAGTGAGCTTAAGTAATTATACTAAATATACTTGATATATAGTACACAGTCGAAACTTTCTAGTTTCGGGAAATTTGTTTGTTTGCACATTTTCTTGCTTTTCTTTTTATAAGCAGATAGTTTAAAGAGATGCAAATGAATGAGATTTTAATGAGTCAATGTGTTTTTCTTTTCTACGAATTACAAAATATTTTATTTAGTATTGAGGAGTATATAAGTTTAAAGAATATGTGAAAAGCTGTAATAAGAACTTAAAGACTAAAGTATTTCAATATTAGAGGAAAAATTGTAAAGTCTTTGCCTTGTAGAAAAGTCTTTAAGGACTTTTAGGACTGTAAATATTTTCCTTATAGTTTAGCTATATTATTTATATGACCATAAATTTTAAATATCTCTTCCATTTACTTTTTTACAGATATCAGCCCTCAGTATCTTTTTTGTCAAAGTCTATGTAAGTAGCCTTAACCTTTGCTATAAATCTAGCTAAGATCTAAACTTGTTGCTTGACAATTAATTTAGATTTTATATGAAAGTAAAAAGTCTTTAAGAAGCTTGACAATAATATACTCTATGTAACAATGTATAACTTTCTAGAAACTAGACTAAAATATATTTAAATATAAAACTGTATATCTTTGAGAATAAAGTCCTTAAAATGATATCGAATCCTGGCTTTAGCAATTGCTGCTGTTTCTGTTCGCCCGCATGCTTAATACTCTTTATAATTGTAAAAACTGATAACAAATTTAAAATGAATTTACCAAATACTGTATACTCTATTATAGTATATCATATACTTTATTATAGAATATAATATACTCTATTATAGTGTTAGCTACAATCCAATACCCTTATTTCTAGTAGCGGTCAGTTTGCATCGCTGTCATAACTGACCGTCACTCTCCAGATAATATCAACTACTCGCTCGCATCTTTTCTCATTTGTATATCGAAAAATTTCAGTTCATTAACCTTTCTTAACGAGCATGGTCAGTTGGTTTTTATGCCCATGGCGTTGCCAAAAAGTCTGCCCAGTTGCATTGAGCTTTCCTTTTCTATATGTCGCCCAGTCAATTTATGGCCGCAATTTTATTTACCTTTTTGGAACCCAGTCAAATGAAAGTGATAAATTTTGTGCGATACGCAGTGAGAATTTTCACCAAAAAAACAAAAACAAAAAAAAAACCGAAAAGAAAAAATTACTACAAAACAAAGCGAGCTACACATTAAAAAATAGTTGCACGTAATTTAGTACATGACAACAACAACAAAAACAAGAAAAGCGGCAAAGGCAGCAGCAACAGCAACTGCTACCTGAAAGGCAAATGCGACCGAGCTAATAAAAAGAAAAGTGATAAAAATAACAATAACAACAAACAGTAATAAGGTAGGAATGTAGCTGTGGAGTTTAACTGACTTCTTGATACGCGCTCGACCTACAAACAAAGGTAAACATGATTACGTAATAGTCTAGAATATTTACATTCAGTTCATAAGGCGAGCGTATGTAAGTCATAAGTCTACAAAGATTTTATTAGCCCAACTGTTCAGCAGTTCAAAACATTAATCCCATTTCAAGGAAAATAAACTATATCAAGAAATGTGATATAGTTTATTTTCTGATGGCGTCACGCCTTCTATAGGAGTTGATATATTATATATAGATTTAGTTGATTATCTTTTGAAATTAACTTAACTTGCCAGTTTTGTTTTTTGGCGATTTTAGCTGTAGCTCTGATAAAGTTGTAGATGTAGTTTTATTATCAATTAGCCACTCTCACTCTCACTGATATAAATATTTAATATAGGAAAGATGTGGACGAATAAGCTGCAGCAATGTATAATGTATTATTATTGATTAATATTTTCGAGCCTTAGCTGTATTTGTGAATAAGATATAGTTACTACATATATATTTACTATGGCGTTCTTCAATGAAACAAACTATATGACTAAAATAATTATACGCCGTATACTAAACGCAACTTTTTATATTCAATACTCCAGTATTGACTTGAAGTTGAAAATCTCTAGCTTTAATAGGCTTAGAAATATTTATTTTTATTTGAACTTTATAATCTTGAGATCTAACTTTTACTTTAAATAACTTTGCAAGTTTTAATGCGCAAACTATGAGCTTGAAGTTAGTCTAGCTACTTTAATACCTTCCTGATTTTATTATTGGCAGATTTACCTGTCGATTCATCGTCGTCGCCTTGTTACTCTAGCTAAGCTGTAATTATTTAAGAATTCTATGAATGCAGCTTTTGCAAAGGGAACAAAAATCATAGAAGCCTTTGCCCATTTTTTATATATTTACTGATTCTATTTATGTAATTAAATAAATAGTTATAATTTGCCATGTCTGCAGTGGGCATAACTCACAAACAGTAAAGACTACTTTATAAACAGACCTAATATATCAAGTCTCAAGCAATTTCAAGCAATCAAATCAATAGAGAAACAAACATATTCATGCACATTCAATCAAAACCAATATACTCTCTCTCTCTCTCATCGCTTACTGAGCGAGCATAACAAAGCAAACAAATAAAACAAATACTTAATGCATGTGCCGTGTATTGCATAAGAAATGCGAAAAGATTGAAATTAGCCTGGGACGCAATGCCGCAATCGAAAGTGCATAATGAATTAATTGTAATGGCGTTTAATTTCGCTTTTCAAACTAATAAAATGCGAACCGCGCAGCATTTATGATGAACGAGGCTGGAAAAACTTGCGCCGGTCAAGCGGGGCGTATGCGTAATTTATATATTGACGGGGGGTTAAAAATAGAAGCGAACCCAAACTGTTGGATTGAATAAAAATCGTATATTTCAAGCTGTCAAAGGCAATTTAAGCTGAAAGGCAAATACACACACACACAGATTGCTGTGGCACCCACAAACACTCACACACACTCACACTCACACACACCCATGCATAGCTATATAAACTGATGTGCGGTTTTGGTTTCATGGCTTACGGTTTTGATTGCTGCCATCGCTCAATTGATTTTCCACTAATGCCAACGATTGGCACAAACCGAAATAAAAGTGAAATGCAAAGTATTAAAAAATATACAAACACATATGCATGCACACGCACACACACACACACACACACACACACACACACACACACACACACACACACACACACACACACACACACATACATACTCATTCGCCTGCAAAATAAACAATTTGTGCTGCGGCATTATTTGACATGAAATTGAATCGCTGTGCAAATAAGAATCCACTCATATAATGCAGGCCAAATAAAAAAGAAAATAACATAGAAAACTCAAATGGAATTAGTTGCGGCTCGGATTCATTTGGCAGTGTATTAAATAGTCGTTGTTATTTTTTCCTTTTTTGTTCTCTCATTATATGTTTATCAAGGCGAAAAGTGAAAAGCGGCATAAACAGCCGCAAGCAGATTAAGTTGACAGAACAAAAGAGCTTTGAAAAGCAAAGCTGATGTGCCTTATGGCAGGCATATATATAGTTGATATATGTAGGTAGTATGGCATATATATATCTACAGCTAACTATTGTAATTTAGAGAGCTGTCAAAAATTGTTGGAATTGATAAGCCGCCGAGCACAATAAATCTTTGCTGTTGCCTCACCTTGAGGGCGTACAATTTATTTGGTTTGTTTGTTCGCACTTTTGACTGTTTTTTTTTCTCTATTTGTGTGTGTGTGACCTGTGACACATTCTGTGTGTGAGAGTGTGTGTTGGTGTGTGGCTGTCCAGCTATTTGCGGACATTCGGGGGCGTTGTTCGCGTTTGCTGCTCTCTACTTCCTCTTCTCCTTCCCCTCCTCCTCCTACTATCATTGCTCCCCTTGCTCTCTTGTTCACATAAATGTCATATGCACGAAACAAATAATTTATTTGACTGCCGCACGAGTTGCTTTTGGTATATGCAATCGAACAATTTTCAATCAAAAGATATTCTATGTGAATCAACTTTGGTTAATATTTCACTGGGTATATATAGGTTATATATTGAGTATAAATCAAATAAAATTTAGTTATATCAAATTTAGTTTTAGTGTGAGATGCTTGTTTGCTTATCTTTACTAAATAATTGTACCTTAAGTCCAGTAAAAACTTTATTCTTAGCTAACATATTTAAATGAACTGTTAGTAGTTTTACTGCATATATATTGTCTGATTTTTAATGACATCGGAAGTTAATCTCAAATGTCTTTGTAGTTAAAACATTTAATTTGAATTTTTGAAATTTTTTTTTTTATGCTTTCTAATGAAAATGTATGTATAAAATATTTACTTAAAGGAAATACTGCGCTTAATTACTTTTTGCTTAAAAGCTAGATTTAATGCCAAAGATTTCATAACTAATATTCAAAATCCACCAGCCAAACTATTTTTTTAGCATTGCTTAATAAACCTTTGAAATCAAAGTACAAAATAAGAAGAAATTAATAATTTATATATAAATTCATATAAATATACTATATACTAAAGTAAATAGTACTATATATGTACTATATTAGAATTTTCTTAAAGTAAAGCTTATGGCTATTTATTAAGACCTAATTAATGTTTCTTCCTATTTAGTGAAACTGTCAAAGTTAGTTAGTTTACTTAAACTGCCAAAGTCTCCCAACAACTACTATGCATTAGTCAATACTTAAATTTAAATTTCGCCTCATTAACAAATATCAAATTGGCAAAAGAAATTCATTTGCATATTAAGTGCAAGTTTTTAATATTTGATCACTTTCAAATATTTCATTTGCCATTTCATTTTGTTTGTGTAACAAACGGAAGTGCCTAATGAATTTTGTAGGTCATTTGCTGGTTATATAAATAAATGAATGCATTTAAATTTTGCAAAATGTTTTAAGCAAAAACGATTTGAAAAAAATCAATAAAACATTAATTATTTTATTTTAGTTTCATTTATTTATGTTTTGTTCCGCAGTGATTTATATTTTGGCCAAAAGTTGGGTTTTCTCTCTCTCTCTCTCTCTCTCTCTCTCGCTCTCTCTCTCTCTCTCTCTCTCTCTCTCTCTCTGGCTACCTTGTTGCAACGCTAATTTGCGTTAGTCAACACTGGCCAAACCGCACACCAAAACGTGTGCGCCGTGCAAAAAGAACAAAGTGGGGCAAACAAAAAAAAAAAAAAAAAAAAAATCTGCGCTAATTTGAAACTTGAAATCTGAACTAATGAAGATTTAAGCAGTTGCAGCTGCAGCTGCTGCAGCCAAATGAATGTGGCTGCGGCGACGGTGCAGCGCCGGCTCAGCTGCAAATCTCCAATGAAAATACAAAAAAAAAAAAAAAGAAGAAAAGATATATAGTGGGAAAGCAAAGGAAAACGCGCATGAAACGGCGTCCAAGGAGCCAAGCGAAAACGTAGACCCCCCGAGAGCAAATGCATTATTAATAAATGAAAACGTTGCGCGTGTAGATTGCAATTTATGTATGCATGTGTGTGTGTGTGTGTGAGAGAGAGAGAGAGAGGGAGAGTGTGTGTGTGTAGTGTGTATGTGTGTGTGTGTGTTTGCCCCAGTGAACGTGCAGTTCATGGACAATGCCAGCTTGACTAAGATGTCCTTTGTTGTCTCTCTATCTGTACCTCTCTCGCTCTGGCTCTTCCTTTCTCTGTCTCCGTCTGTCTCTTTACGCGGACATCAGCTTGTGTGCATCGTTGCTTTTCCGGTGTGAATTAGCGTCGAGTGCCACATGCAATTTCCTGTTGCTGTAAATTGCAGTAGCAGCAAACAGCAGAAGCAGCAGCAGCAGCAACAACAGCAGCAGCAACCAGCAACAGCAGCAGCAGCAGAAACTGCATTTCTTGTGCTGCCTTTAATTGCACTTGCATTGACGTTGTTTTATGGCGCGTCGCGCTTTAAATTAAACGCACTTAACACAAACACACACAAAGACAGCTGCAGTCGTCGTTTTCTTCTTCTTGTTCTTGTTCTTGTTGTTGTTGTTGTATCAGCATTCAATTTGCTTGGTTTTTAGCCAACATGCAGCGTGCACAAAGCTCAAAACTAGCTGCTTGCTAAAATTTGCTCAGTTACTTTTGTGCAATCCCCAAATCCCAGTTCAATTTTATCTATGTATCTATCTGAAACTACTTGGCAAATAGAAGCAGCAGTGGCAGCTATGAGTAGGAGTTGCAGTTGCAGCTAGCTATTGCTGCTATTGCTGCTGCTGCTGCTGATTCTGCTACTGCTGCTGCTGCAGCTGCTCTGCGCGCTGCCTTCAATGAAATTGTTGACGTAAATGGACAACAAAGCTCGGCACTCAGCTGCGTTTCTATACCCTATTGAATGGGTGTAAAATGGGTGGTTTGATTTTAAATGTAATGGGCGGTAGGAGGCGTGGCAGAAGGTATATAGGATATACATATATGTATCTGTCTTTTCGTTCGTTTTGACTCCAGAGCTAGCGAGTTGAAGCTTGAGATATAAAAATATACTTATTTATACTTCAGGGTTATCATGTTGATTTTCAACTAATACATTATCTTACTTCCGATAATTATCAATATTTTGATATGGCTTTCATAGTAAAACTTGAAGACGATCGTCTATCTAAGCTAGAGACTTAGAGTATTCATTTATACCCTTGGCAGTACAGGTTTATTATTTGGTTTGATCGATAGTTCGTACATAATCTTACTATTGATAATAATCGATATTTTGATATAATTTTTTATTATCGAAATTTAAAGACGATCGTCCCTCTGAGCTCGTGACTTAAAATATTCATTTTTACTCTTGGCAGTACATGTTTATTATTTTGTTTTTTTTTCGATATTTCGAACATAATCTTACTATCGATAACCATCGATATTTTGATGTACTTTTTAGGTATTCTGAGACTTTAAGTTTTCCATGCATGTTTTTGGCCCGAATCGACTGAATGGATTATGAATACTTACCGTTTTGGGTAATTTTGTAGTAGAAATATAGGCCTGCTTTGTCCAACTTAACACACACATTTAAACATCATTATGAAGTTCTGCAAAACTTCTTTAAGCTAATGGAACTTGAGCCCAAACTCATGTCAGCCCTGAGGATATCTCCAAGTCGAGCACTTTCAGCTGGCTCCTATTTTCTTGTTGCTTTTTTTTTCTGTTGCTCCAACTCGCCTCCACTGCCTGCCACGCCCCCTAAGCTAGCCAACAGCCCTCGCCCCTGAAGCCAAAAAAAAGTGCATGGTTCGTTTAATAGCAGCGGCTATGAAATTCATGTTTATTGCATTTTGCATGGCTGCCATATAAACGCAGTCACTTTGATCACACAAATAGGAATGTATATATATATATATAAATATATATACACTGTGGACTATATACATATATATAGATATGCATAGCATTTATGTATATAGAGGAGTGCAATTCAAAAGCTTGGCGCTTGCTTAATTTTTGATTTCATTTTTTTTTGCTTTGATTTTGCTGCCTCGTTTTTTTAGCCCTATTTCTGTCTTATTTTTTCTTGTTTTTTTTTTTTAGCAAAAAGAGTTTTGCTGACCACAAAAGCCGCAAAGCTGCAGCTGCTGTTGCTGCCTTGAAATCTACCTTTGTAGCTGGGCAAACAGACTTGATTGGCTGGCTGGACGTGCGACCTCAATGGCTACGTAATTAGTGCATGCTATATGCCTTTGCTGCAAATATGTATATGTATATATATATAGAAAGAGAGGGAGAGAGAGAGAGAGGGATGTCTCTTTTGTTGGCACAGATTGATGCCAGTTACTAGTCGTACCCTAGCCCCCTTCTTCTTTTTATTAAGTTATATGCTGGGCTGTGAAGACCGCATGCAAATATGCAATAGAAGCAGCAGTTGCTGCAGATGCAGTCTCCGTTTGCTAGGTAACTGTGCTGCACGCTGCGTATACGCAATGTGCTGCTAGCATTACACATTCGACTGTCAATAAAGCCTGGCGGCAAACCGATTCCAGTTCGCCAGCTCGACAGCTCACCAACTCTCCGGCTCACCGACTCACCAGCTCGACAACTCGGCAACTGTCTGCTGCAGACGCTAACTGGCAATCGATTTGTATCCTTGTTCTTTATCCTGCTACCAATTTGCCCAGTTACAAGGAAACCATTTGCGTGTGCAACAACTGCCTCAGCTACCTCTAGCTTGCCAGCTTGGCTTTAGATAGCAACAACATCATCATCATCATCCACGTCAGCGTCATCATCATCTTTCTTTGGCTGCACATTTTGCAATGCATCCCCAAGGGACAAAATGATGCACAAAGCGAACATTTCTCGCACAGTTTCGCTTTATCCACACTCACACACACACACACACACACACACACACACACACACAGAGAGACTCTGCTCTGGGTACGATAATAAGACGCCTTGTTTGCTGCAGTCGACTGAGACCAGTGCATTTATTTAACATACTTTGCCTTTCTGGCAGACACTTCCAACACTTCGATTCACAATCATCAACGCTTTCATAAAGCTACAAATTGCGAATGTAAAATCTTTGCATTTCAGTTTGATTTGCTTGCGAAAAATAGTTTATCACAGTTGAATATAGTTCAGGCAGTTGGATTTAGTAGAGAGAGATGTTCTTCAATGTTCTTCATATAAAAAAAAAATAGAAAATGTCTCAGGCATTTAATAAAGTGTTGACAATTTTTAAAGGGGATATTGAAGAGAAGAAGTTTAATGAAGTAGTTTACATCTTAGGTGTTTGCTTTGTGTCGGCTATATAGTCATAGTCAAAATCATAGTTTTTTTAGTCTTTATAAATTCTTTTGATTTTTTATATATTTTATATATATATTATATTGAGCTTGTTTCCACTCAAGCTAATTCCAATTCAATTTCTATTCGCTTTTCAGCCTTATTTAGCTGCCATCTTTTGACCAACTCGGACAGATTGATCAATGCCTGCAGCTTAAAATTTAAATGCTGTAAAATTTAACATCTGGTCATAAAAATTTTGCAGGAAATTTGGGCTTTGTGTAATTGTGTAAAATAGGTGAAAAATTATTGAATGAAGCTTTTTTCACCCAAAGTACAGAATTAAAAATTGAAATTCTTTCCACGAATCTTTTGTAAGATTTAATTCTGCGAATTTGAATGGAATTTAAAATGAACATTAAAGGTTGGCTGTACTGAAGGTGGAATTGAGTTGTCTAGAAGCATATTTTTTGTGCGGGTGTACTTAGGGATTATAGAGAGTGTCTAGACTGTATAGTATATATACAGTGGATAACATTAATATTCGGGGGTTTTTGTATTTTTCAAATTAAAAGGCAAATGGAACATGAAATATTAATTAAAATTTAAAAAATTTCATTGGTAAGCTTTAGATTGAAAAATTACCTTTTCATTGAGGTATATAACAATTTTTTATATTAACCATAACTAAAAAAAATATATAAAAAAAATAAATTATTTTATTAAAAATTAATAAAAAAATTTTTTTTTAAATAAATAAAAATAAAAAACAATATACAAAATTTAGCATTAACTTAAAAATTTTTTTTTCCTAAATAACTAAAAAAAAAATTCGGGTTTTACGTAAAAGTGGATCTTATTTAATATTTGAATCATATATTACAGTTACGACTTTTAGTCCTTTGTCAGACGCTTAATATCTGCCAGAAATCCAATATTTTATTTAAGATAAACTTTCAACAATTTGAGCAAACTTTATTGTGTTGCTTTCGAGAGAAAAATTAAAACTTGTAATTAGAGTTTTCAATAATGCAGAAAGCTTCTGTGACTTGCTTGCAGTGCCAATATATCTGTGTTTAAAGTAAGTGAGTGTGCTATTTATAAATATTTATATATACTTGGTTCTACATATATAAAGTTGAGAAAATTTTCTCTCTTTGATTTTCTTTCCACTTTGTAATTTAAGTCAGGTTTATTGATGCCACAATTACGCACTTTATATATAAAGTTTATTTTTGTTTTTTAACCCCATTTCCAACTGATGAAAGGCGAAACCATTTTCTTTGTATTCACGCAAGCCACAAGAGCTGCCGATAATGCCTAGAGAAACGTAAAGAGAGAAAGAGAGAGACAGAGAGTAAAAGAACACACCTCGAATCCTTGAGGCTCACGCGCACGCCAATAGCAATTAAAAATGTTGTTTGTTTTATCAACTTATGTGAGATTGTTATCCGACAAGGATGACAACAGGATCATAAAATATATATATATATGTGTGTGTGTATATGTTTAACATGGGAATTTTGTTGGGGCAGGTTTAATGCCCGCTTTTATGTATTCTAATTTCGAGTTTTATGACCACTTTTGGTCTCGGAAGCATTAAAATGCCAACATTAATCAAATGTCGAATTGGCAAATGAAACAGCTCATTTATATCAGGCGAAAGAAATAGTTGGAATTATGCGAATAGTTTAAAGTTTCTTGGCTAATTTATAAAAAAAACTGAATCAGTGAGAGAGAGAAAGAGTGAGAGAGAGGGAGAGAGGGAGAGAGGGAAAGAGAGTGAGATAAATGCAGTTGGCAGCATCGATAAATTCATTTCTTTGCCAAGGAAATAACTCAATAAAGGGCAGGGCTTGAATGACAAGAAGTTGGCAAACTTTAAGATAAGTATAAATGCCCTTAGATTTCAAGACAATAAATTAATAGGGGCAAAAACAGAGAGGGAGAGAGAATGAGAGAGAGAGAGTGAAGGCAGCCAAGCAAAAGCGCAGTTAGGAATTTAATTTCGAGCGTTGTCATTAAACGAAATGCAGCAAGAAATGCAGGCAGACAGAGTGGCAGTAAAAGACAGAGATAGGGCGAAAGTTCAGAGAGAGAGAGAGAGAGGGAAAGATAGAGAGAGGAAGATAGACAGGCTGGCGCACTTATCATGCTGCACTTAACAAGCTAACAAAGATTTTGCACATATTCAATGGAGTTGAACAAGCAAATAAATTTCATTTCAGTCAGCCCAGCGGGCGCGCACCCGAAAAAAGCATTCAATCAAGCGCCAGTGAACGTGGAAATGTGGGCGTGGCAGCTTAAAAGTCAAATGGCGCACAAGTGCCATAACAATGAGCAGCAGCTGGAGCAGCGTCCAGCTAAGTCAAAAGAAAACGAACAGAAATGAGAGAAACGATGGCAAAGCTACGTCCTTTGGGGACATTACACCAAATCGCTTGTAATCAATCAGCAGCAAATTAAATTCCAAGCAGATTAACTATGAAAATTGTGCGCCGCATTGCACACGCTGCAGCTAAGACTCTCCCACTCTCACACTCTCTCTCTCTCTCTCTCCCTCTCTTTCTCTCTCCGTCAATATGGTCGCTTCATCGAAAGAACGTCAGTCTGACTGAGCAAATTAATAACTTTTAGCCAGCAGCAACAGTAACAAAAAACGAAAACAACACATGCCACGCCCACATTCTGTCTCCCCCCCCCCCCCCCCCCTGCTGATAGCAATTTCTCACACAGCTCGCGTCACCATGGCGGCCATCATGCGGCCAGCCATCAAGTGTGTGCGTGAGCTGAAAAATTTTTATTGCATACATTTGAGCAGTCAGCATAATTTCTCACTTGACGCATCAAGTTTATTAGGCGTCGGCACGCAGCAAACCCAACCAAAAAAAAAAAAAGCAGAAAACTGTGTCGTTAGCCAACACTGGCGGCGGCGTTGCTAACTGTATTTTGATAAATTTGCCTGCGACATGTGTGGGCCACAAATGAAACGGAACTAACTGTATATGGCAAAAGATTACTTAACTGGCGCCTAAGCAGGCGCGTCATTCGTTGTCATAGTCCTATACAGGTGAGGTCCATTAGAAGTATATACAGGTGTAGTCGATTACGCAAAATTTCCATAAATAGATTTTAATTAAAAGTTTTTTTTTCATTGGTCTCTCTTTGGCTGGGTTGGCTAGACAACTTTGATGTTTCGTGTCATGGAAATTTTTTATCGCAATTATAAGTTTGTGCGAGCTCTGTAAGGCGCTTAGATTGGATTGTGTTATAATGTGTTATATATATAGGTATATGAATATGATATTTTTTTTATTGTTATTTCAGAGGTTTAACTTTGTTATAATGTGCTATAATGTGTTATATGGGCTGTGATATATAAATTTACTGTTGATACTGTGTAAGAAAGTGTTATATTCCATTATTTCTAGTTGCTTTATGTTAGAAAGTATTATAATGTGGTTTATGAAGTTGTTTTGGGTTATAAATTGTTATTTAGGCTTTTATATATTCTCTTATTGTATTATGTGGCTTTGTATAAGATAATTTGCATTGTTATAATGTGGTATACTGTCATATTTTGTCTTATTCAATTTACTGTTGACTGATTACACTATTATACTGCCCTAAGCATTGTAACTGAATGTTATATTGTGTTGTGTAAACTGTTATATTCTGTTATACTCTACTATGTGGAGCACATTTCAGGTGAGCACATGTCATATTTTATTCTAGGATGTGTTTTTGCTATGGTCTGCTGCTTAATCTGTTATATTCTGTTATACTACTTCATATTATATTAATATTGTTTCATATTTTGTTGTGCTGCTATAAATACTGTTTTATAATGTATGATACCAATTCATAAAGTGTTATATTCTGTTATACTATAATATATATATATAAACAAATGCTTACTGCAGAGTAAACGGATTTTCCAAGTTCTTTGAGCTATACTTCAAGGTAGCTAAAAGTTTTGCTTAAAGGTGCCGCCCAAAATCTACATAATCTTAATTTGATTTTCACCATCTAAAGTTGTTAAGCTGCCCATCGTACTCAAGCGCTATCTCTTGGCCAATTTAAGCCACAAGCTCGGTCACAATTTTCGGGTGTTTTATGTGATTTGCTCTGTGCTAGATGCGTGGCTCCTGAGATGCTGCTGTCAAGCGCTTAATATTCCAACATAAACAGTTTATTTTAATGCCTTCTGTGGACACGCCCCGGCCACGCCCACGCCCATGCCGAAAAGCTCATAAATAAAGTGAGTAAACTTGGTCTCGCAGACAGGCGAACCTCAGAGACAAGTCAGAGAGAAAGATGATGAATTGTGTTGATGACTCATTTGGGAGCATTCTTTTGCTTTTGCTTTTGCTTTTGTATTTTCTCTGTTCTTCTTCTCTTTTATATATTTCTTCTTCTTAGTCGCCATCCCATTGGCTGTGTAGTGTTTTGTATTTTGTTTTAGAAGCTATTTTTTCATTTGGTTCCCGCTGTCAGCTGGCGCCCATTTCCCGTTTATTGGGTAATTAGTCTAATTAACGCGCAGTTGTTCAAAGGATTAAAAAACAAAATGAACCTGAACTCGTGTTACGCACTCTGCTAATTAAGCTTTGTATCAAAAGGTTTTTTTTTTGTATTTGTCTATTCTTTTCTGCTTACATTTCGTAAGGATTTTTGTCGATTGAAAAGATTTGTAAAACTCTCGCGCTTTTCTCTCTGGTCGTCTTCCTTCCTCTCTATCTGTATATATGTTGGTCGTGTGTTAGAGGTATTCAGCTGTGTGACCCGATTTTTATGACATATATAAAAAGTGGAATTTGATTTCCTCTTTGTAAATAGTTGAGCACTCGCTCAGTTGGGTCGTTTGCCGACTGAACAATGCAGCAAATAATAAAAGAAAAAGGAAATTCACATTCAGAGTGGGGCATAAAAGTCAAGACCTTTTGGTATTGGGGCGTAGTTTTTTAAGTGCAACTTAAACTGCGACTCGGCACTAAATCAAAAGTTTAAAGAAAGCAGCTCAATGTCCAGGGCCAGTTTGCTTGACTCAGCAATTGCTGCAGTCGCTACGTGAGCAACTACGACCAAGAATTTATGCACTCGCCGCATGCCAACACACAAATACATATATATATATAGAGACCGAGACCGACACCGACACCGACACAAATACAGTTACAGATACAGGTAAGGGCGGAAGTTCGTGGCCCATAATGGCTCAAATCTGAATTATGCGGCAAAATGCAAAAAAGTAAAACTATCAAGAGTCTTTGGTTCGTCCGCTCGTTCGTCCTCTTGGCAGGCAATGGAAATGACATGCGGACATCCGACATAGGTCAGAAATCAGCATGCTAAGCACTGTGGCGCCAGCTAGCGGCCACGTTTGCCAACTAACCATTTGGACAGCTTAAGACACCTGCCTCCGACTCCTGCTCCTGCTCCTGCTCCTGCTCCTGCTCCTCCACCTCTCTATGCCCTAACTTTATCAATTATGCAAATGGCAAATTTAACACCTCAACTACGTGCCACATACGAGTGTGGCTGCCTTGCCATGCCTGCCACACCAAACCATGGCATCATACCATTGCCTTTCGGCTGGACGTCGCGTCGCCTGCGCCCATAAATCTTTGACTGCAACAGCGCAACGCAGCGAAAGCCGCTGCAATGAATTTTCAACTACTTTTCGCGAACTTTTTATACGCGCTCAAGACATTCATAAGGAGAGTATACTAGCTTCAGTTCAATATGAACTTGACAGAGTTCGTTACTATTGAAGTTGGAGATTCAGAAGTTGGAGTTTATATACTCGTTTGTATCGTTATCTAATAGAGTTGTAAAGTTTTTGTATAAGCCTACTTTAACGTGTGGCTAATCGAGAATACTTACACATTTTATATAATATATATATAGAGATTTAGTATGTAGATTTGAATTAAATTAAAATAAATTGGATTTGAAATATATACTTAAGTGAAAGATCATCAGTTAAGATCAAGGAAGAAGGATATGTAAGAATGGAAGGATCGAAGAAAGATATAAAGGGAATTAGGCGTGACAAATGGAGAATATAGGATAGGATCAAGGAAGGACGGAAGTAACGAAGGATGGAAAAGAGGGAGGTAGGGAGGTAGAGGAAAGGAAGGAAGGAAGAAAAATATGTAACAATGGAAAGATGGATGGAAGATGAAAAGGGAGCTAGGCGTGGCAAATCGAGAATATAGGATAAGATCGTGAAAGAAAGAAAGAATGTAACGTAGGATGAAAAACAGAGACGTAGGAAGGTCGAAGGAAGGAAGAAATGCAGGAAGGCTGGCAAGCTGGAAGGAAGGTAAATGGGAGGGATGCAAGGAGGAATAAAAGCTGATATCATCTAATTTCAAATAAATATGAAAATATATCATCATCGTGATTCAAGTTCACAGTCTTAGAGCTAGGTTGTATTGTGACAGATCTGCTGAGCTTCTCACCTCTATTCACTAAACAATAAATTTTGTATTACTTTCATACCATTGACGGGTATTAGGCCGTCAGTTATGCCCCAACAAAACCCCCTTATTTGCTATACTCTTTTTTAAGTTTTAAGTGCTGCTGTTTAATTTTACGTCGCTCTCAAAGTCCGGATATCACGGCAAAGTGGATTTTTCCGTCAAGCATAAAAGCAAAGTTCACATTTGTAATTAAGGTGGGATGGGGTGCGGTGCGGTGTGGTACCAGTGTGGACAGGACAGCGTGCGGGGCGTGGCAGTGACATCGTTCGAGGGCGTGGCATATTGCCACTCAAGTGCAGTGTATTTTATGCGCAAATGAAACACAAATGCCCAGCGGCCTATTAATTTAAATGCGAAAACGAAAAAAGTGCGCAAAAATGAAGCAGCAAAAAAATCATAACATAAACGAAGGACAAAGCAACATTTGTATAGCATACCCTAGTGGAGTGTTGATAAGTGGGGTATGCTAGGGTAGTTAGTTTTTTGACTTGAGCGATTACGATTATTACTGCTTAATAGATCATATGCTTAGGTGGCAGCTGAATAGCTAAACGGAAGGAATTGTTCATGATTAAATAAATAGGTAAAAATAACTAATTTATAAGCAGTTAAATTATGCAAAAGAACGAATCGTTCATAGACATAGATCAGTTAAAAAGACATGAGTAAGTCATAAGAATGAGTTATTCAGAAGCACTCTTTAGAAGCTGAAAAGACCGATTCCTGAAAAACTCAAATGAACTAATTGCTTAAGAACAGCTGAATACCTATAAAGAACGATTCATTCATAGGCAGTTCAACTGGTCAAGTTTAATGAAATTTAAGAACTCAAAGCAACGATTTTATCTGGAGCACTTTAATAGCTCAAAGGAACTAGTCAGTCATGAGCAGCTTTATTATATTATTCTTAAATGATTTATTCTTTTAAGCTATTACTCATAAGAACTAACCTCATAACTGATTGGTTCTTTTGAGCTATTACTCAGAAAAACTAATCAGTTAACCAAAGAACGAGTCGATCAAACACAATCGATTCATTCATTATCAATGTAATAGCTCTAAAGAAGAAGTTGTTCACATTCGCTTGACTAACTGAGTAAATACTAATATTTACAGATTATTAAAAAGTTCAGTAATTCATTTTAATGAACTACAAAACTTGTGAACAAAATAATAGAATTTTTATACAGAATATCTTCAAGTTCATTTACGTGCTTTCTACGTCTTCTCACTTGATTTTTATATATGCTTAATAAATGCTTCAATGTTTTCTTATTTTATTTTTTTTGCTTGCACAAGCATATTTCTTACCTACACTCAGATATACATATATATGTATATATGCATAAATATGTGTGTATGTATGTATGTATGTATGTGTGTACGACACATGCGATATCTTGGCAAATGACAGACTCCAATTTCGACTCCGACTTCAACTTTTAGCCCGTCAGCTGCTGCTGCTGTTGCTGCTGCTGCGCTCAGCATAAAATGCCTTTGCTTATAATATTAAAATAGCCGGAAGCGGAAATTCGAAACGCCAATGCATGTGTGTGTCTGTGTGCGTGTGTGTGTGTGTGTGTATACTCTTTTGCATATTTGATTTCATGTGTGAAAGAGAGAGAGAGAGAGGGAGAGGGGGAGAGAAACTGAGCCCCTTGCATGTCACAAAGCATTTGATAAAAGTTGCATGCAAGCGCCGTTGGCTACTTCGGACTGTGTCCATCAGCTCAGCCAGCCACTTGTACACACACACACACACACTCACACACACACACATACATACATACACACTTGTTAAAATCGTTGTTATTGTTGTTTATTTGCACGTACTGTAACAAATTATAAGTGCCGCATGTCGAAGGCTTCCTTGCCCTGTCGTCGTCGTCTTTGTCGTGCAGCTCTCTCTCTCTCTCAACTTGTTTGCATAACAAACACGTGCAACAGAACCGGAAAAGCAGATGGGGGAGCAGAAAACTGAAAAATAAGTGAAAATAAGAAAAGGCAGTGTTTGTTTTTCATAATGAGCACTCAAGAGCTGGAGGCAGCTTCAAGCAGTGCTTGGTTCAATGACTGCAAATTGGCCAGGCAGCCAGTTAGGCCAGTCAGCCATCCAGGCAGCCAGACTGCATGTTAGCTGAGTCTAAGAGCCTTTTATGCTAGGCCGAAAACCCTTTATTGGCCATTTGCATTTAGCCAAGCTAAGCTTGACTTGACTTGGCTTTGGCAAGGTCATTACAAATGTCAAATGTCGTGGCTGCCTAGGCTCACCCTCACACACACACACACACACACACACACACACACACACAGCTGCACATTGACATTGATGTTGAGCGCGTCAATTATGTGGCACAGCGATATGCAAGCAACGCACACGCCCAAGAGACGCTCATTAGTTGGCAGCATGTCAACTAGATATATATATATATATATATATATATATATGTATGTGTGTGTGTGTGAGTTGGTTTTCCGTTGCATATTCCCGAATGTGATGCACCTACAATATCCTGTTCATTAAAATTAATGATTTCGATTTAACCTGCGCACAAACAAACACACATGTCATAGACATGTTCAAGGCTGTAGTTGCTGCAGTTGCTGCTGCTGTGTGCTTTGCTCTAATGAGAATTGAATATTAGGTAACAGTTATACACAAATATATAACTATATATCTATATATATCTATATATATTTGCATAAATGCATCCGCTGCTGCTCAACTCAAGTGGATCGCATTACCATCTTTGGGGAGCGCCTTGATGTATGCAAAGCTGTTTGCATTGGGCAGCGGCAATTGCTTTCAGTTTAATTGTTTTGTATTTGAGAGTCTGGCAACAATATTTATGCATTTCAATAAATATATTAATTAAATATTGTGCTATAAGGTCAAGTTTGGAAATTGTAACTGCGGAGGCTTAGTTAGTCTCGGCTTAATAGTGAGTTCATTAAGCCGTAATGGCTATTAGTAGATTATTATCAAAGTTCATGTTAATTACATAACAATCCATTTCGGTAAATATGTTTTGCAATATATACTTAGACTGCAAGAAATGTTTGGCTAGGAGGTAAGTGGGCCATTGAAAGTGAGGAAGGCTGCTGAAGACACTCCACTCATGGTTTATAGTAATCATGCCGCGATGAGTCTCTTCTGCCATAATGCGAACATTTAAATGTTTCATTTAACAAAATGTTGCCCAAATAATCACCTAAGCAAGGCAGCTTATCAGCTCTAAGATAGGTATATTAGCATAGCGAGTATGATTTACATACTCAACGATTGCGCTCACAAAATTAGTAATAAAGTCCTGATTATTTTTATATCTCTCTTTTTGTCGCTCTCTCGCTTACTCTTCGTCTCTGCATATATCAAACTTTATCTACCATTCTCTATCACTATTAATTTTTGTTTTTTTTATTTAGTTTCCACTTTTTTTGTCTGCCTGTCAATTTAGTTCTCTTAATCTTACTAGCTCTCGCTCTCTCTCTCTCTCTCTCTCTCTCTCTCTCTCTCGCAATTTCTTTTCAATATATATATTTTTGCTTATCGTTTACTTTCTTTTCTTACCCCTCCCTTACTAGGAGAGAGAGTGAAACCTCTCTCCTAGTCAATATCTTAATCTCTCTATGGGTCTTTGTGTCTCATTCTAAAGCTCTCTCTTTCTGTTTTGTACATATATTTCTATTCACTCTCACTCGCTCTCACTTTCTGTATCAAGCTCTCTCTCCCTCTCATTCACTCTCTGTATTCATCCTTTGTGTCATACCCACTCTATATATTTTTGTCTATCTCCATGTCGTTCTCTCTCTCTCTCTCTCTCCTTCTCTCTTTCTTTTTCTTTCTCTCTCTCTCTCTATGTCTTTCCTTCTATTTCTTTTCTTTCTCTATGTCCATCCCCTTCACTATTAATTCACTGTAGTCTTCTCAGTCTAGAACGTTCTCTCCTTGCACTTTTTTCACTCTCTCACTCAATTTTTATTCGTATACCCTTATCACTCACTTTCTCTCTTTTTCTTCCTTCCACTTATCTCACGCTCTCCCTGCCCAGTCAAGACATACTCGAAAAGCTAACTTTGTTGATCTCTCAACTCTTAATTAAAAATCAAGCTTTCTGTTCAAGTAAAAACTATAATAAATACATTTATATATATAAAACACTTATGCTCTACTCAATTTATATATTCATGGTCTTTCCCAGTTGTGCTTTATCGTATTAAAGAATACTTTCCACTTTTACTTTTGCCAGCAGCAGCAGCAGCAGCAACACAGGCGAAAGCCGTTGCATATGTGGCTAACTTTTTAATTATCGCTGCGAAAAAATAAAAATTAAACTTGTGTGTGTGTGTTTTTTTTTTCAGCAATATTTTTGTATTTTTATTTAGCTCTGTTGGTCGACCTTCAAGAGCTACTCGTGCTGTCCGAGCGTGTTTGTGTGCGTGTGTGTGTGTGTGTTTGTGTGTGTGTTTGAGTGAATTACGGGAACGTGATGATGCACTCGCCTTTCAGTTACCCACAAGCCATTGATGATAACTTTTTTTCAGCACTTGCGCTCAATACACAAATGTGCTATAAAATATGTGCAAAAATATTTCTTCTGGGAGGGCGCGATCAAGGGTCAAGCGATGGGAGGAGGGGGCGGTAGGTGGTGAAGGATGCATCGGACGACGGGTGCAACCACGTAAATGGCTTTTGGCTTTATTTTATGGCGTGCAGCTGTAGTTGGCGCTTGTTATTGTTATTGTTTTGCCTTTTTGCCAATGCTGTGCACGGTTGCATCATCAATTATGCTTATCAAAACGCTGTGAGGGGTAAAAACTTTTGCCGACTGACCAGCAAGAGACCCTCATCCTCGCTCTCTCTCTCTCTCTCTCTCTCTATTTCGCTTTCCCTCTCTTTCTCTTTCTCTGCCTTTCTGGTAAACAGGCTGGCAGCGAGTGCAACTGATTTGAGTGCACTCGACAGGTAATAAATATGAAGTGCTAAACACGAGATACGCGCATTTTTCCTGCCGCAAAACTTTTGCCACACAAACAGTGTAGCATATTGCGGATAAAATATTTTGAAAAAAATATATGTAAAAGTTAGCACTGCTGCAGGGTGTAATTGACGTGCAGATATCCTGCATATTGTGAGGAGTTTAAACTGTTTTGTGTACATATATTTATTAGTCTTTATTTCACATTGCTTTTGTGCGCTTAAATCTTATATGCATTGATCTGTTCTTCAACTTCAGACAGATTAAAAGCAAACAGACGGAAGGAGCAGCAGATAATAAACACTTAGATAGATGAAAGAACACAAAGGAAAGTACATAGGATGAAGAAGATGAAAATGAAGACAATATCAACTGCAGAAAAAGAAAACAGACGACGAAGTATAGAGCCTAGAAAAACAAGACCTAGAAGATCCGGAAGTTCAAAGTTAGGGTCTAGAAGGACAGGGCCTTGAAGACTGGGGCTTAGAGACAAGGGGTCTTGCAAACTTTGCATAGAAGGACAGGGCCTAAAAGGTCAAGACCTTAAAGGTCAGACCCTAGAATAGCACGGTCTAGAAGGACACATCCTAGAAGGGCAAGCCCTAGAAGCATAGGCTATAGAAGGTTATGCCTAGAAGGTCAGCGTCTGAAGGGAGAGGCCTTAGAAGAACAGGCCTTTAAAGAATGGGGCTTTGAAGCACATGGTCTAAAAAACTGGGCATAAAAGGACAGGGCCTAGAAAATCAGCACCTAGAAAGTCTGGGTCTAGAAGCTCAAAATCTAGATGGGCAGAGTCTAAATGAATAACAGGGCATTGAATGTTGAGGCTTAGAAGTACAAGAAGGTCAGGACCTTAACGGTCAGAGCCTAGAAGAACAGGGTCTAGATGGAGCCGGCCTAGAAGTTCAAGGTCTCGAAGATAAGAGTCTAAAAGGACATAGTCTCAAGGGATATGACTGTGATGGAAAGCTGTAAAATTGAATAAATTAACAAATATACAAAATAATTTGAATATAACAAACATTTTGCTTAAGAAAAACTTTTAACTTTCCTTCCTATTACTTAGTTACACTCGCACAAAGCTAATCTACCCAATGGCGAAAAACTCGCCACAAGTTTAGCATATTGAAATAAAAAAACAAAGCTTTTAAACAATTGCCGCAGCCAGTGGGTGGCCGTCGTCACTCTGAGCTCTGCACTTCGGCACTCCGCACTTCGCAGTTTGCAGTTGGCAGTCGGCAGTTGGCTGGGTTTGGTTGGTTGGTTGGCTGACTCGCAGCTCGTCGCGATGTTTTCCAATCAATTACCGCAAATGTGCAGCTGGGCGTTGGGACACGCCCACGTGGCATAGATTTCCACAAATGCACAATAATTTCTGGCAGCCACGAAGTACATGACAGCGACAGCTTAATGCCACCTTCAGCATACACTTGAGAGAGCTTTGACTATCTCTGTCTCTGTGTGTGTGAGTGTGTGTGTGTGTGTGTGTGAGTGTGTTTGTGTGTGTGTGTGTGTGCTTGTCCACGAAGCGTATGCGCAATGTGTGCGCCATTTGAATGATTGTTTTGCGTTCTGTTTGCTTAATGCCAGGCTTTATCCGCCCCCACTTTGAGTGTGTTTCTCTGTGTATGTGTGTGTGTGTGTGTGTGTGTTGATTACAGTTATTGCAAGTTATTTACAATTTATTGTATGCACTTTTGGCATTTCAACTTTGATTGATGCGGCCCAAGCACATTGGCAATTGAAATTCGAATGTTACGATTTGGCAGACATATGCAAGAATAATATATGTGTTGCTTTTTGTTACATTGATTGAAAGCATAGCCAAGGCAGCTGTAGCTGCTGCTGCCAAAGCCAATTGAAGTGCCAGGCTGTTTGCCTAACATTCCTTAGCGTCAAGTTTTAGTTGAAGGTTGAGCTTAAGTTTTAGTTTTACTTATAGTTTAGCTAAGTGTGATAAATAAAATATCAAATACAAAGAGGATTACAAAAGTTGGAAAGCCTGTTTTATGCTAAGACATTTTAAAATTGGCCAGAGCAAAGTTATCTGAAGAAGGTATTTTCATAATGTATTTTAAGCAATTTATTGCTGGTACAAAAACTGAGTAAAATTTGGAAGTATATACATATATGGCATGAGCTTTCAGTTTACATTGTCATAGAATTTTTCTGAATATTTGATGAGATAATCCCCAATATGGAACTTAAGTTTCATATATGTATATGGATTACATAAGTACGTAGTTGAAGATTTGAGTCTGAGACAGTTGAGTTAATATAAAATATAACAGCCAATATACTCCCTTTCGTTTAATAAGCGAGTATACAAAGAAGACTTCGGTCTATGACAGTGGAAGCAATTAAAAATTCAAAAGCCAATATACTCTTTTTCACTAAGTCGCCAAATCTAACAAGGCTTGCAGTATATACTTCAGCATAGATTGGAAGGAAGTCAAGTCAAGTTCAAGTTTTGAAGTATTTCTGTTCTCCCTTGGGAGTTAAGATCTGAAGACTTCTCCACATAGGAGAATAGAGTATATATACTAATATATACTAATATACTATATACTATCACTATAAAAATAACTATAATATAAAATATATTGAAAACTTAAATCGTTTATCAATAATAAATGCAATCTTCTTAGGAAAATCTTTTCAACAGATTTTTATTGAATTATCGAATGTTTCTATAGCGACATCAGTCTGCATTAGGCTCAACAAAAATTTCTTTAAAATTTTGCACACACAAATAAGTTAATGTGTTTATATATATATATCAATACACATATATGTTTAGCCTTTAAAAATGCTTCCCTGTAGCCATTTCTAATTTACGTCTGGCAGCATTTGCCTAATTTTTCAACTAATAGCCAAATGTGCAAGCAAGGCCAGAAACAATTTTGGTAATTTGCAAAATTTTGCTAAATTTTGTGGCCCCAAAAACAACGACAAGAATTTTGAAATAATATAAATTCCTTTTTCCTTACTCTCTGTTATTTGTTGTTGCTGTATTTATTTTAACGTAATAAATTTGATAATCTCATTCGCCTCAATGTTGAATCATTAAAGTTAATGCTCCAGAAAATTCGATTATTAACAATTTTAAGCACTTTTGGCATAAATTGCAGTCGACGTCGACATTGAAGTTGACGTTGGAGCTTAAAACCTAGCCATAAAATTTTTTGCATTGCTGATTTATGGGCAAATTGTTATAGAGTTTTTTAAGTGTTGGTTAAAAATTAGCAAACGTTTATTTGCCAGCTTTTGCGTGTTCATGGCCGTAGTTAACGCTGCTCTGCTCAGCTTTCAAAGGAAAGCAAAAAGTTTTAATCAAAACAGCAAATCGAAAATAGAAAAACGGCAAAGTTTTCAATCTCCCAGATGTCGAAGTCTTTCGACACACTCAAATGGGGGGCTGTCAACAGCCAATTTTGCGAATTTTCGAACAGCTTGTGTGAGAGAGCAAAAGAAAACGAGGAGCGGAGAGACAGAGAGAGAGAGAAAGAGAGAGAGAGAGGGAGAGAGAGTAAGAGAGTAAGAGGAGCTATTTGGAAATAGGCGAAAGCTTTTATACACTATCAAAGAAGTTGTGAAACTACGAAAACTTTTCTTAACTGAGATTTTACAGTGAGTACAAAAAGTACATTAATAAAGGAAGTCGGTTTTTTTTATAGAATCGATGCTTTATAATAATATAATTGATAATGCTCAAGAATAACGCTAATAAAAAAGTTAATAATGCTAATAAAGACAATAACAATAACAGTGCTAATGACAATGGCTACGGCAATGTGAATAGTTATGAAAATTACAATGACAATGTCAAAGCTAATGCCAATGCTAATGACAATAATAAGGATAATGATAATGATAATGATAATGATAATGATAATGACAATGACAATGGCAATGACAATGACAATGACAATGACAATGACAATGATAATGATAGTGACAATGGCAATGACAGTGACAATGGCAATTACAATGACAATGACAACACAATTACAACGACAATGACAATGACAACACAATTACAACGACAATGACAATGACAGTGACAATGACAATGAAAATGCCAATGACAGTGGCAATGACAATGACAATGACAATGACAATGACAATGACCATGACCATGACAATGACAATGACAATGACAATGACAATGACAATGACAGTGACAATGACAATGAAAATGCCAATGACAGTGGCAATGACAATGACAATGACAATGACAATGAACATGAACTGGAGAGCAATAGCGATAATTATAATAACTAAAATCTCATTGTTCGTTCAGATTATGAAGTAATTCTTATTCATCTTTCTAGCTGATGTACTAAGCTCTCATGACTCAACTCATTGCTTACCCTATACTTACCTTACCACACTAGCTACGTCAATCATCAGTCAAAAGTGCTCATCATTATTGCTCTACTTTATAGGCCTATATTCGCCCCTCTTCAAAAAGATTTCATACTCCAATTCACAATTCAAATGCCTTTGGTTAGTGTATAAATGGAAAGTTGTTTTTTTTTTTGCCTGAGCTAAAAGGCCGCCGCATGACCAGGTCCCAGAGTTAGCTTGTGTGCGAGTGTGTGTGTGTGTGTGCGTGTATTTGAGTGTATGTGTAATTCCTGTTGAAATTTCTCCATTACTTTTGCAGTTCAATGTTTTACTTTTACGCTCTTTACCGGCTGCTACACGTCTCACAAGGCAAGGCAAAATTTACTCGAGGTTCATTTGATTTTGCCCGAAAAACTTTGGTGGCCACAAAAGTTTTTGGCGCTCGGTTCTCTGCGCGACGACGTCGGCAATGTTCAATGCATTTGATTTTCAGCAAAAGTTTTTTGGCCTTTAAGAATTGCGAATTGAATGGGAGTGTGTAGGGAGAGAGAGAGTGTATGTGTGTGTGTGTGTGTTTGCTTGAGTGCTTGAGTGCAACATGTTTGCTAGCGAAATGAACGGCGGCGCGTTGAATAAAATGTTGACAGAAAGCAAACTGCAAAACTGCCAAGTGCCAAGGCTTACAAAGAATGCTGAAATATAATTGGCGTACAGCTGAAAAATGCCTCAGCTATAAGTATAAATGTGTGTTTGTGTGTGTGTGGGTGTGTGTGAGTGTTGTGCCAACAATGGCGTCCAATTATAGCGCAAGACGTGCCACAATGGCCAACGATTTGATGTAACTTCAAGTGCGCTGCTAACTGATTGGCGTGGACCAAGAGAAATAAACTTTTTTGCGCAGCCCAACCAAGTTAAAGTTTAAAATAAAACAAATTTCATATTTTTTTTTAGTTATTATTTAAATTACATTTATTTTCTCATGATAATCACTTGTGTGTGTGTGTGTTTGTTTTTTTTTTTTTTTTGAATGCATTTCATATGTTTCTTGCACTCAATATATGGCTATTTTTGTTGTTGTTGTTTTTGTTTTAAAGTTTTAATTTTATGTTTTGTTTATTTTTAAATTCATATTCATCAAAGTTGAAATTTTACATAAATGCGCGCTGAGCGCATTTTACATTGAAAACTTTTTAAATGATTTTTTTCGCTTTATTTTTATTTTTCATAAATTTTATTTTTTTTTGTTCATTTTCTTTTATTGAATACAGTACTTATATTAATTTCATTTTGTTTCTTTCCTTTTTTCGCATGCTTTTTCCATTAATTAGTTAATGGCTATTAGCGGCCATAGACCAATATGCTTTAATTAAAAATATTTACAGTGAAAAATGCTTAACAATTGGAAACCAAACAATATTCATATTATATTCATTGTTTCATTTATATATAATATATTCATAATTATATTATTATAAATTTCTTTTTATCAAATATAAATCAGAAAGTGCTTGCTGGGGGGCGCTTGGGGCGGGAGGCACACACAAATACAAATACAAATGCAAATACATACACACATATATTGAGACAGTTAACAGTATTTTGTTTCGGCTTTGTTCTCTTCATATATATTTGTTATTCATATTATTTATGTTAATTTACGCGTCTTTTTCACACTAATGAATCTATTTAAAGTTTCATGAAATTCTTTAACAGTTGTTGGTTTTTTTTCTTTTCTTTTTTGATTTATATTAATATTATTTTTATTTGAGTAATGTATGTTTTTTGTTATGCTTTATATATGGCAATGAATGTATTTGTATTTTAATGTTTTTCCATTTTTTTTCTCTTGTTGTTTCTCCAGTTTTTATGTCATATGATTTCTGTATACCTGTTCAAGCTGGCAAAAGTGGGGTGTATTGGTTTAGTGGAATCAACTTTAGTTTGTATTTTTAATACATACTTCTTACCGTTCGGGAAGCGATATAAAAGTTCATATTAAAGTTGGAAATCTTGAATTGGAAATCTATATGTTGAAGTTCATCGCAAAGTTACGTAGATATAGACGAGAGTATACCCGTTGCTGGAGAAAATATAATCTGGATTGTGCTTTCAGAAAGAAATTGCTTATATAGATAAACCCTTTGTAGACAAGAATTTCAGTTGAATTTATCATTCATAGGATTTTGGATGAAATTCCTAGACTTCCATAAGTTTTTCGTTGAAATTCTTAGGCTTGGCAAGAAATTCTCTGTTGAGCTGGACTACAGATAAATATACTTATCCATATGTATATTGATTGTGGCTTTGGCAAAACGGAGAAACTATATCATCCACAATTTAAGAACAATTCTATTTATTCTTAAGTCTGACCCATCGAAAAATCTTGAAAATGTACCAAAATGTAACTCCTTTTGCAACATGAACAAGTATTATGCAGTCGATTACAGCCGACTGCTATGTTTATATATGGTTTTTTCATTAAATTTCATTTAATTGTACAACACACAAATATGTTTACTTCTATATATTTTATGAATTCTGTTTTTTCTTTCCTTTATATATATATCTAGTTGCGCGAGCAAAAAAATACAGTCGAGAGAATTGTACATATTTGATTACGTAGATGTTGTTTTAATCTTCAGGTGTTTTGTTTAATTAGTCGTTTCATATGATTTTAGTGTTTGTTGTTGTTGAGAAAGCGTAGAAAGTAATTATGAATTGTCGCATACTCTATATGCTAGTTGCTTTTACTATGGCTAACAATTTCGCTTAGCTGATTTTTCAGATTTTAAATTTTTAGTTTAAGTTTTTTTTTTTTAATGAATCTTCTAAGTTCTTTTCTATTTGTAGTTTTGAAGCAGCAACATCTAAAGTAAGCCTCCTTTTGTTTGTATTTTTTGGCTGATTGCTGTCACTTATGCTATATATATATACTAGATATATATATATATATATGTGTGTGTGTGTATATATGTAGTTGCGAGTTATAGCTACTTCTTTAACTGTCTGGCAATCGATTTTTCCACTTGACTTTTCTGCTTTTATCTGGCTTTGCATCTCTTTGCTTTTGCTGCCCTATAAGTTTTACAACAGTTTTTTCATATTTATTTTATTTTTTTTTGTTTATTTATTTATTCATTCAGTCATTTTTGTGTGTTGTTGTTGTTGTTGCTGTTGTGATTTGTTAGTTGTATTTACACTTGAAATTAAATATATGCATATATATTTATATGTTGTTTGCTCTGTTGTGTTGTGTTTGCCATTTGCCATTTGCAATGCAATTTATTTTATTTACAAACTTAATAATGCAATTAAATATGTTTTTTTTTTTTTTTTTTTTTTTTAAATATTTTTTATTAAATATTTTTGTTTGTATTATTTTCCCTTTTATTATTTATGTGTGTTAATTTCTATGCCTTTCGGTTTTCATTTAGTAATTAGTAACAGTAATAATAATAACGCTTTGGTATGTCTGTGTTTTTTGTTTCTCTTTTAATATATTTTTTATGGACTGAAATTGGCTACTTATGCAAAATGTTTTTTCTTTCTATATATCAATATGTATTTTGCATAGATATATATAGTTATATATATATATATGTATGTATGTATATAGAATTCTAAAAGTGTGATCCATGCTGTTTACAACTGCTGAGGACCAAACAAAAAATAGAACCTAGAGTGGCTAGTCGGGCTTGACCGACTAGATAATACCCTGAACACTAGTCGAAGCTGATGCAGACAGACAGACAGGGAATACAGGGGATGAAGATTATCTAGGCAAGCTCTACGTTTGCCATTCTAATCAAGAACTCATACCTTATAGTTCATACACATATTTCCTAGTTAGCTTTCCTATATATACCCGCTCTAAAACACTTTCCATGTGTTCAGAGTATGCCATAAAATGCTCAAATCAATTTGCAATTAGCCAATTGCAATTGCTTTTAGCCAACTATACCGAAAAAATAACCGATAATCAACTGAAGTTAAATAAAAGTGTAAAAACTGAACACAATTTGTTGGAAAACTTTAACAATTATTTTAACTAATGCATTTTACATGACGCACAGACATAGATATATAAATATTTAAATATTATATATATATAAGTTAGTGCTTAATCAAACTGTACACAATTAATACGAAAAATGATTTAGTTTTTTTCTTTTTCATTTTTGTAAATTTAACTTAACTCTTTAAATGCCTAGCAGAGACAGAGACAGATTTTTAACATGATTTTTACACAGATTTATTTATTTAATTTTGTTGGTTTTCTTGAAATGGAACTTAGCTTAAGTTTTACGCTAGATTTTGGTTTACTTTTGTTTATCTTTTGTATTTATATTTTGTTTGTTTAAATTCTAACATTGAAATAGCTTAAATAGGATTCTTTACTATATATATATATATGTTTTAATATATATATATATCATATATATATTCCATTTTGTTTATCTTTTTTTTTTATTTTTTTTTTTGTTTTTACTTTTTTTGCGCTGTAATTTTCTTTTATATTTGAGTTCCTTAGGTTAAGAAAATGCGTCTGCAGCAGGAAATTAAGTAGACAAGGAAAACAACAAACAAGATTTGCATTGAGTTTTTTTTTTTTTTTTTTTGTTTAGCAGGATTTGCAGCCTGGGCGTACTTACCTAACGACAACCGTGTTTAGCAGCAGACAGGGCGCCAGCATTGACCTAAATATGTGCGTAATGCGATCGGCCGAGGAAGTTTTACGCCTCGATATGGCAGCCATATTGTCGCCTGAGCAGGAGAGAGAGATGGAGAATAGGAGTTAGAGAAATGTGAATTAGATTTAACTCCTTGTTGCTGTTGTTGTTGATGGCAATAACTGGCGACAGATACTCTGCATTTTCATTAACATTTTAATAAGCTGCAGGCGACGCGCGCTTGCTGCAAGCATTTGCATATTTTCATTTACACTTCTTATCGCTCGCGATGGCTATTTAAATGCTAAAATCACAAGAAATTCAATTTGGCCGCGAGGCAGTCATGCAAATTGCATGCAACTGTTACGTGCAACAACAGCAACAACAACAACTGGGGAACCCAATCCTCAAGTCCTCCCCACACTCCCTTTAACAATTTGCACGCTAAGCAGCTGCCATGAGCTGAGCTGCATTAGAGCCAAGGCAATGGCAAACGGCAGCTGCAGCAACAGCTGCTAAATCCCCGCTCAGATTTCATGATTTCACTCACCTTTTGATACAAAGACATAAATGCTAGCTGGCTCGGTGTTGCTGGCAGAGCAGGTGTAGTTGCCAGAATCGGTGATTTGGGGCTCCCGTATAATGAGGCGACTCTGTGTGCGTGGACCCGGTGTCGTTTCAATGGATATGTCTCGCCTCGAGTCATAGTAGTTGATGAGACGATCATTTTTTTGCCAGTACACGTACTGCGGTGGTGTGGGACTCTATGGGAGGAGGCGATGATAGAGAGGGAGAGAGAGACAAAGAAAGAAAGATGTATAAAATACATTGAGTATAAGTATTATTATTAAAAAATCCACTGGCTTGATAATTTGACTAAAATCTCTCTCTTTAATCAGAATATAT
Source organism: Drosophila hamatofila (assembly GCA_035045345.1). Lineage (NCBI taxonomy): Eukaryota > Metazoa > Arthropoda > Insecta > Diptera > Drosophilidae > Drosophila > Drosophila hamatofila. The sequence continues at coordinate 26,351,232 of JAWNPA010000012.1, forward strand.
CGAAAATTATCGGTAAGTTATACTGAGCTATCGATCATAGTAGGGTTGCTAAAAACTGATATATTGCTTAATGTTGCCAGTATTCGCCTAAATAAAGTATACGTCCTGTGTTTTATGAAAATTACTGAATTACTATATTAATTTGATATGATATATTACTGGAATACTTGCTAGTCTGAAAACAATTTTAGTTAATATCTATAAAACCAGCATTTTATGTATACGAATGTGCTAGAGATAAATATCAGGTGTGATATGAAAACGATTGATTTGCAATCAATATTTTTATTTGATAAAAAAAAAAAGAACTATTCATTGATCAATTTGAGAAAATTTCCGATAATTATCGATCGTCAATAATTCCGCTTGATTTTTTCTGAGCACTCAAGAATTTATTAAAAAATATCATTGATTTGATATGTGTTTTAATTGTTTGCAGCACTTGCTTGTTTGTATTTGAAGTTTCTGATACAAAAATCCAGTTATCGATATATTTTTCTTTGGTTTTTCTTTCTTTAGTCAATCTTAAAAACGGTATTTTCAGGTTTCTATATAGAGAATCTTCTCTTAGTTCTTAAGTATGACTTTAATTTCAAACTAAAGCTGAACTAATACTCTAAAATAAACTAAGCCTTCATTTTATGAACGTAAATTCGTATTTTTCGGTATTTTCCTTGTATATTTAATATTTTTCGTACTCACCTTCTCGATAATGCAAACCAAATTGATTGTTGAGCCCATGTCAACATGCAGTTCACCAGAGCCAAGTATAAATGCCTCGGGCACAACCACTTGAAGATTCACAAAGTGCGAAATGATGCCAGTCGGTGTGGATACCTATACCCAAAAAATAAATACCAAAAAGATAGAGTCAAGCAAATAATGCCAAATGCCAGTTGAGTGGATGTTTGGGGAAAATTGTTGGATACGCATGTTCCGATGCTTAAGCATTTGTCGTAATCAACTCGAATGTTAATGCATCTCTGCAGCAGACTGTCTGCCTCTCTCTCTCTCTCTCTCTCCTTCCGTCTCTCTCTATCAATATGGCCCTGTCTATCTAACTGGCTTTGGTGCAGTGAAACGTTTTGACTGCAAAGAAATGTTGCACTCATTGAAATGCAAATCAAACAATTTCAATTTGGCACGCAAAATGAAACAAAAACGTACCATTTTCTGTACATATATATATGTATATGTATAAGTGGAAAAGTGGTACATACGAACAAAAGTAACCAGAGGGCAGATGGACGAGCTGCAGTGCAAAAGGAAAAATAATCATTTCGGCATATTTGCATGCAGTGCTCGTCGAGAGGCAGCCCCAACTGACAGACGGACAGGCGGAGCTCCTCTGTTTCTCCTGCTGCTAGCCTCAGCTCTTATATTGAAATTGCATGCAAACAATTTTTGAAATTGAAGCTACGTTTCTTTTTTTTTCGAAGCTGCCCCAACTACATCAGTGTCTCTCGCTCTCACTCACTCACTTGATGTCTGTCTCCATCCTCTATCTGTTTGTAGTCTCTACTTAGCTGTAAGTCTCGGCGCAGCACTTGTGCGGCTGCTGCACAAACAGAGTTACTGTCAAGTGTCCATTTCAGGCGTTGCCCAAACTTTGTTGCCTTTCGCTTAGTGCAGTCTCCCGACTCAACTTGACTCGGCCAACTCTGTAGCCAAGACACGCCTCTTGCCATATCCGCCTGACTTTCGGGCTGGCTGGCTGGCTGGCTTACTACTTTCTGCATTACTTTCGCACACATATTCGGGGTTTTGCGTTTCAGTCACTGGCTAAATATGTCAATGTCCAGTTTATCTGGCAGCCGCAGCCGCAGCGTCTGCCAGCGCCTGACAGCCACACATGGTTTCGGCTGTGCCCTGTCAACGTCACATGTACGTACTCTGCGTGCATGCGTACATGCAGCAGGTTGTCTTAAATCGAAATGCCATTTGCATATTACAATTAAATCATGCGCCGGTGAAATCAACGTAAAAACCAAAGGCAAAAAATACAACAAAAATACAAAAAAAAATATAAAATGGGATAAAAAACCCCAAAACCTCAATATTGCGTACACGCCGTGCTGTCTGGGCCCCAACGCCAAAATGGAGCATATGCAAATGCACTTTAGTTCATTTCAACTGCATTGCATGCATAAAATATATGCAATTGCAATGCAATGCATTCACTCTCTCACTCACACACACACACACACATATTGCTTCTCTTTCACTCACCTGGCACTCGTACATGCCGTGATCCCGTCGCTGTACAAACTTTATCTGCAGCGTCCACATGTTGGAGCCGGGCGAGTGGAGTATCGCGAAGCGTTCATCATTTGTATAGAGCTGGGCGCCCGAGGATAATATGTGCCAGTCCCGGCGACGTATCCAAGATATTTGATTCTGTTTTGGCCAACAACAGCAACAACAACAATGTGAGAGAAATTAAATGCAAAATTAAATAAAGAACGCAATCACAATCACACATCCTATTATTGTCTATGTTAATTGCAGGCGCGCTCGAAAGTAGGCAACAGAAAATATACAATTTTAAATTCACTCACAATTCAATTGCATGCAATTAGTGCGACGAATACATATGAATTTGATTACGGAAAGCACTTTAAAATGGATGTATATAGAGATATGAGTGTGGAGCTATAGAGGTGTATGTAGAGATGAAGATATTATATACATGGGCTCTTTTATATAAATATTGAATTGCAAACTGAGGAAAAAGTATTTTAAATGCAAGTTTAAGTACAGATGGACTTTCTATAAATGAGTTCAAATAATAATTTAAATAATTACAAAAATATTAAGAAAAATGTATAAATAAATATTTAATGGGGATTACTTTGATAGGACAAAGTTGAAATTGATAAATATATAAATAGTTTTTAATAAAAAGAAAGAGAAAAGTCGCGATACCTTTTGAACAGACCTCGTATGATAAGTTAGGCATACAAAATATATATTACAAGGCAGTAAGAGCGCTCTGAATTACATATTGAAGCTCTGATAGAAGCTCTGATAGAGAAGCTCTCTTGGTGGGAAAAGTGATAGGCGAGAGTCGGTTTTATCTAAGTCTAAATTCTCTTGCTCAGTGCGAGAGCGATTGAATAGGATATATGAGAGCGTAGAGAATAAAACAGTTAAGAGTTATGAACTTGATATATAAATACTTCAGCTGAATCTTTCTGTGAACTCCAGCTGAGACGTGCTCAAATAACTGTAGTCTGATATCTATATTATTTCTAATAATTCTATCGCTGATTTGAAAAAAAATCTATTACCATATAACACATCTTTTATTTATTTATTTATTTTTTTTTTAAGAATAATCAAGCAAAAGCATATTTATTTTATTTATTTTTTATGCTCAAATTCAAACAGAGTTATTTAGTAGGCTATTTCTAAAATATATATATGTAAATATTTTTAAAATGTACTTTTGTTTATTTATTTATTTGGACTAAAATCTAAATCATATAATTTTTTGTGTTTTCTTTCAGAGTTCAACAAATGATATTTTTTATGGACATGCTACAATTTGTTTCTTGGTCCATTAAATGGACTGCAAAAGTCTGATAGATGACTTGCTCGATTTTTATATAAAGGAAGACTCTGTCAGCTGGAAAGCTTATGTCTACTACTTCAAGCTTTATAACATATTGAAACAACTTGCTATAGGAGCATACGACCGCCTTTGCAGGATACGTCAGATAAGAAGATATTATATAGTGCCCTCAACGGTTGATGCAACTCACAGCAAAAGCTGCTGAATAGCTATGGTAAGATTTCAAATTTTTAAAAGTCATGCAAATTCAATAACTTTAATTGCAGTAAAACATAGCCAGTTCTTTCAATTTCACAACTCTCAAAATCCTTATAAATATTCTGATAATTGTTGCATTTAGCGATCAATTTATAAAAAATGCCTGCTCTTGCGAATAGCCTGACTTTGCCTGACTCTGATTAATTGATATTTTGTCACATGCTTTGGCTCAATTATGGGCTCTGTGTCCATGTCTCTCCATAGCTGTTGCGTTCCATTGCGTGTCGTATTTTGTTGTTGTTGTTGCTGTGTTTTTTCGGGGTAGCATTTAATTGCTTGTTAGCAAACGTTGAATGCCAAACAAAGTGTACACAATGTCATGGCAAACGGTTTCTAGCTTTCAGCTGCAAATTAAGCATTCGTATTTTGTATATTTCGTGCTCGACTGCCAAAACAAATTGGACATTTGCGTGTCCCGATTCGACGACGAACCGACCAAAAATTCTCATATATATAAACAACAAACAAAGAGAAAATTTGGAGCTAAATGCTATATAATTAAAAACTGAAAATTGAAAAATATACAATTTATGCAGCAAAAACAAAATGCAAGCGAAACTTAAATTTCAAAATGTCATTAGATGTGAGCTTAAAGCGTGCATCGAAGGCAGAGCTCCGCCATACAATTAGATAGGATAGACAAGAAAAAAGCTAAACAAACCCAATTTACACCCACACGATCCACGCCGGTGACTTTGCAGACGAGAAAGGCGGTGCCACCCAGTTGGACGGTTGTATTGTGCGCCATCAGCTGTGGGTGAAAGAAACAGAAACGGAGCAAATGGGAAAGAAAGAGATGGAGAGGAGGGAGGTGGGAGGTGGGAATTGGGAAGGGAGGAGAAAAATACAAGACAAAAAGTTAAAAGTTCATTTTTCATGTGTTACCTGTAAAAGTAAAGCTAAAAGGCAAGCAAAGAATGCTATAAAATACAAGTGGGGGTATATTCTAGACGGGTATGCACGACTTGAAGTTACTCCGGATCACTTTCTAGACTAACTTGACTTCCGTCTTATGTTTTCGTTTTATAAACATTTGCTACTCCAGTCTGTATAAAATTGAAGTGGGCAAATATTCTAGTCGGGTATGCACGACTTGGAGGCAAGCCTGATCACTTGATCACTAACTTGACTTCCGTTTGAGAATCTTCAGTTTCAGTTTCGCAAACATATTCTACTCCAGTCTGTATGGAATACAAATGGGGAAGTATTCTAGTCGGGTATGCACAACTTGGAGTTAGTCCTGATCGCTTTCTCTACTAACTTGACTTCCGTTTGAAAACCTTCAGTTGATATGATTTTAATCTCCTACTCCAGTTTATTACATACTTTTGCACAGCACATCATACCCGTTTCACAGTCAGCATTAGGGTATTTAAAAAAACCATCAAATGCTGTCTGGCTGCACAATTAGTCAGCAGAATTAGAAAAGCCAGACACATACAGGGTGAGGCTGATTAGGCTGTTACCAAATGCAGACGACTATAAAATTTTTAAGCTGCATTCGCATTTGGCGTGAGTCAACTTTTATTTTTATTACTGTCACGTTTTGTGGCTAGAAGAAAAAACGTAATTTACTTCGTGGAGACCTAAGCCAAAAAAATTGAGTCATGTAAAATGGCTAGACTGGCGAGCAGACATCAGTTTGGCTAATGATTGGGGCCTGTTATAATTGGCTAATTTGAGTTGATTTGATTACCTTTCGTTTTTACGTGAATTTAATAGCAACAAAAATGCGTGAATTTATTGGAAAGAGCAGTTGAAGTCATTGAAAAGTAAAGAGGTACAGCTGAAGAAATTGATATGATTTTATCGGAAGGTAGCAAAAGAGTATTTTGGATAACCATGACAGGGTATCTTGAATAGCCAAAGTTTTGACTGGAGAACTCTGGTAGAGTAAGGGTTTCAGAGGATAACTCTGCTAGCAGAAGAGTTTGAGAGGATAACTCTGCTAGCAAAAGAGTTTGACAAAATGTTTTAATATAGTCAAAGAGTTAGACGTTAGATCTTAGATGGCAAATGAGCTTGAATGAAGATTTTAGATAGTCATACAGTTCGACAGATCTTGGATAGCCAATGAGTTTGACTGGAGAACTCTGTTAGCAGATGATTTGATAAATAGTTTTAATATAGATCGATAATCAGAACGCTGGCTATCAATGGCTCTTCAGTTAAAAGTTTACTGATAGAGGTATTTTATGGAACAGAGCTTGAATACAAGTAATACAAGTTTTGTCGGAGGTGCCTGACTATGATATATTCTGGCCTCCATTCGAAATTTTACTGTACAGCTGGGTTCTATAAAGTCATGCGAACATTTAGGCCTAGATCAACTCAGCTCATTGTTGTATTCAAGAATATATGGAGTTTCTGGGATCCGGCCAAGTCTTCTTCAGTCTGTTACATGTATTTTAGCCAAGCCAATTCTCATTCCTAATCTGTGAAAGGCGAGCTCTGTGAAGCAGCTGTTTGCTCTGAAGAGATTGTGGTTAGCCACTAGAGAGCAGCAGACAAAGGCTTTATAAGTTGTATCAATACAATAATGTAGACCAGAAATAGCTACAGAACATATTTATATATTTCTGATAGAGCTTCTAAAAGGTTTCATTTGTGTAAACTTTCCTGTTGGCTCAAAAATTGTTAAACAAATAATTATAGAGCAAGTCTGAAGCACGCACTGTCAACAGTTCAATTGCCTCACCCTGTATACACATGTTTAGCTAGACGTACTTATTCATACATATATATATATACTCTACTATGTATGTACAGTCGTTTGACCAAATTTACGACTTGGCCTCTTTAGCTGATTAGATAGTTAAAGTCGAGCGCGAATGAAATATAAATAAGCACTAAAAGATTAATTAGAGCCGGCGCGTCTTCATGTTGTGTAGTAATTAGCATTAGCCACGCTTTTAAACTCGATTTGCATGTCCCTCCGTTGGTCGCTCACATTAGCATATTGATCAGGCTTACTAGCCTCTGGCTAGCTTAGTTGGGAGTGCGAGCACGCTGAGCACACTCTGCGCTGTATTCAATTCAATTTCGTAGACACACTTCGGTGCACTTCATCGACTATCCGTGTGTCCTTGTGCTGTATTGAGTCAGTTTGTCAATTCTTACTTACCTCGCTGTCCTCGAACATGGGACTGTCGCTGGAGTCGAGATTATTATCCAATTTGGAATCGGCATTTATGCCATTGCGCGTCCATAGCTTCTTCCAATCGTTATCTGTGAGTATTGACTTTTGGTCTGCAATCAAAGTGTGAGAGGAGAGAGAAAGAGAGAGAGAGAGAAAGTTAGACAAGAGCCTGACAAATAAGCCAAGTCCAAAGTGCAATCACAAATTGCGTTAAAGGACTATACAGTCGTCGCCTACACTTCGGCTGCCTCTTCTTCTTCTTCTACTTCTTTTTTTTGGCAATCAGCAAATGCGACCTAAAATATATATATATATATATACATATCGAAAGTTTCCTCCTTTTTCATTGCTCACTGCAATCGCTAGTTAAAAGATATCCTGTAGCCTTGCTCTACCTGCCGAAACGAAATCCATTGCAAACTGTTGAAATAATAAAGCTTTTGATTGACATACGAAAACTCAGCGTGTTATTTACGATTATTGCCTCTACATGGCATTTATTGATTCGTCCTGCCTCGCACACAGTTAGAGCCATTGTTGATAGAGGGCACCCACCCATACACACACACACACGCACACACACACACACATTCATACACAGAGTTATATAAACTGTTTTCCCCATTGTCCTTGTCTAATTTGTGTTTATTTTTGGATCACGCAAACGTCCTTATATGTAATGTAATTAGATCAACTTTGAAGCCATGTTGAAAAATTGATTATTAGCTGGAATCTCATTGAGTTAACAACAGCAAATCCACTCATAGTTTTATAACAATTTCTTTTTCTAATTAAGAACCATTTTAATTAAATTGCAACATAATTATTTTTTGTGTGGCAGCAAGAAAGAAACAAGTCTTGATATAGTTTTGGTGTATATTGAAGGCTGTTCGCGGAAATGGAGTAAATAGTACATGGAATCCATATTTAATGGGTAGGGAAGAAGAGTGTTGAACAAGTTATATAGTCGATGTAAATTTAAGTTTCTTGTGTCTGGGACTCATGAAAATTTCATAGAAAAATTAGGAGACTCAACAGTTTGGTTAATATTTATATTTATATTTTTAAACAAATTTTTTCAGTTATCAAGTTAAATTTATGATTTGCATATTATTGTATCTCATCAAAATGAATTTATGAGAATCGCATAGAAAGTCGTTGCCAACCAAATATATTCCGGCATATATAAGCTTTGCTGCTATCAGCATGAATTGAGAGATTGGGAAAGTCTTTTAACTATTACTAGAATATAATGAAAATCTGATCTGAGTTGAAAAGTCTTTTTGCTATTACTGAAATATATTGAAAAATCTGATCTGATCTGTAAAGAATCTCTTACTATAGTCAAGCGAGAGATAAAGAATTATAGAGGAGAGACAATCTGTTCCTGAAAAATTCACTTATTTTAAAGTAAGTTTGTGCAATTCTTAATTAACCTAAAAAGAGTCAGAGAGATTTGAAGTGAACTTAATTAATTCCTTAAGCTAAAAAGTTATAACGAGCATATTATAAATAAAAAGGTATATTAGATTGATAATAATATTCAAACAAATTATCACTTATTTAATTTTAGCTAATATCGCCAATATCAATATATACATATCTCTACATCCACACATATATATCTATACCCTGTAAAGTTCCATAAAATTACAGCTAATTTCAACTGTCACTCAATTTATAAAACATCACAATTCAATGACCCGCAAGATTTTTCGGGCTGTTAAGTAGCTGATGAACTTTGGCACTTTGGCAGACGCCGTAATGTGTATTTAGCGCGTCATTTTATGATATGGAAAAACAAAATCGATTAAAGTGAAGGCAAATGCCGATTAATCCAATTAGTCTGGTCAAACAAAAATTGGTTTAAAATAAAGGGACGGTCAAAGTCTGGCCAGGGTTTCTTGACCCACGTCGAAAGACGTCACACGCTTCATATTTTTGTTTTTGTTGAGCAAACGCCAACATTGATAAGTAAATTACATCGAAAGGTATGTCATAGGGCCAAGACCCAACCAATATTTACCTGAGCTAAGCAAATATACTGTAAGTGGCTTTCTGGCTAGATTTGGCGATAAGCATAAGCTGCTTGCTTTGACCCTAATAAGAATATAATTTCGATACAAAAAGAGTTATGACAGATCGATAAGGGGCTAATGGCAATTAGAGGAGCATAGACCCCCTCTCTCTGTCTGTCTCTCTCTCTCTCTCTCTCTTTCTGGCTTCACTCACAGTGCACTTGGTGCTGCCCGCTGGCTTATTAGTAAGCAATTTATTAAGTATACGCCTCGTGCTAATTTGAATCGAGCTGGAGGAGTGCAACGCCAACTAACTAACTAACTAACTACGATAATGCTCAACTTGATGTTTACTTTAATTAGGAAACTTTGATTGCCCGGGCAACCCAGCTGTGAGCCGGCTGACCCATAGCCAAATTAAATTTCCGCCACGCTGAGTCTTAAGTTTCTCGTTTTTCCAGTGCTTCTTCGTCTTGTTGAAAATGGATTGCGTGCTCAAGCAGCTGGAATATGACTGGCTGACCAGCGGACTGGACAGCAGAAGAGGCAGAGGATGAGGATGAGGATGGAGGAGGAAGAGGAAGAGGAAGAGGCGCCGAAACGCATATATAAACTCAAGAGCGCGGAACGTTGTAAAAGGAAAAGTGTATTAAATCAATCAATCAATCAGCGATGCAAAATGAGAAAAAGAAGAGAAGCACACAAACTTTTAAGTAGCCAACACACACACACACACACACACACATGAGCTCTTTCGGCCTTGGTCAAATCGAAACTGCAATTGGCTGAAATCGTAGAGCGCCACAAACTCTTTAAGCACCCCGTCTCTACCCTCAACTCAGCTCAGCTCAGTTCTCAGTTCTCAGTTCTCTCGCATATTTACCTACTGTCTGCCTTTTGCTGTTAGCCATAAAACACAGCGTAGCATAGCTCGCACTTTTATTGCCTCGTAAATTTTTATAGTTCATACTTTAGGCATGCGTATGCAGTCCAAGGAGCAGCTACACAAAGCGACAGAGCTACACATAACCATATCCATATCCTCGACTCATATCACTGTTCCTCTCTCTCTCTCTCTCTCTCTCTTTCTCACTCACTCGTCTTATGTCCTGCACTTGTATTTGTTATTGAATTTGTATTCGTTTTCGTATTTGTTGAGTACATGCGCATTGTCCTTTTGTCAGTGTGTGTGTGTGTGTGTGTGTGTGTGTGTCGGTGTGTGTGCATGTAATTTATGCGCCTGTTTTCCCAATGACGTCAAGACTCTGTTTTTTTTCGGCTTATGCTGCTCTTCTTTATTTTAAATACTCGCGTATGAATTATTTGAGGAGAGTATATTAGTTTGGCGAAGTAGTTATTCGTTGGCTTTGGTCTGTGTGCAGAGAGTTGAGGCTGGAGAGTTGAGGCTACAGACTTGAGGCTAGAGACTTAGGGCTAGAGATTCCAGGCTAGAAACATGACGTTAGAGACTTGAGGCTAGAGATTTGAGGCTTGAGAGCTGAAGCTAGACAAATGAGGCTAGAGACTTGAGGCTAGAAACATGAGGCTAGAGATTTGAGGCTAGAGACTGGAGGCTAGAGACTTGAGGCTAGAAACATGAGGCTAGAGATTTGAGGCTAGAGACTGGAGGCTAGAGACTTGAGGCTAAACATGAGGCTAGAGACTGGAGGCTAGAGACTTGAGGCTAGAAACAAGAGGCTAGAGAATTGAGGCTTGAGACTGGAGGCTAGAGACTTGAGGCTTGAGAGCTGAGGCTAGAAACATGAGACTAGAGACTTGAAACTAGAAACAAGAGAGACTTGAAGTTAAAGACTGGAAACTTGAGGCTGAGGCTGGAAACTAGGGCTTAAGCCTTGAGACTTAAGGTTAGAAACTGGAAGCTTCTATGTGCTTCAACGTATTCTTTTCTGACATACATAGTATTAAGGCCTTTTGGCTATGCCAACTCAAGACTTGAAAAATTGGCTATATAATAATATCTTTTATAACATATGTAAATGCTCCAATTTATGTCACTAGAGACTTGATGATGTGAAATATATATTTTCGCTTGTCTTATGTTTTTGTAAAGTTAAATTGCCTTTTGTAGCACGAGCAAGTTTTTTGTAAACAGATCTAATTTATTTTTTACAACTGTCTAGCGCGAACAAGTATTCAGCAGTCATGGCCACCCGGTTGGCAGTATTTGAGTGCTCGGTGGTCACGCTGCATTGAGTGTAAATTTAAATATGTATATACTATATATACATATATTTATGTTTATATGTATATATGTATATATATAAATATATATCTATATTTACATTAAAAGTCTGCAGACAATAAAAGTGCGTCATTAATAACGACAAATATGCGTGGAAGGAGGTGGCTAGGGACAAAGCAGGCCCACTTTATGACGGGTCAGGTCGATTTTGGTGGTCAACAGCAAAAACACTTATATATATATATATATATATATATATGACAGTTATGTGTGTGCGTGTGTGTGTGTGTGTTTGTGTTTGTGTGTGGCTAACAAATATATATATTAGCTGTAAAGCTGAAATAAGTATAAATTCTTTATCTTTGCATTTGTATGCATGACAGCACACATACACACACGCACACACACACACATACGCACTGACAAGTCGAAATATATTGCGCATGTTAAGAGGAATGTAAATGCTTAGACACAGAACACCCAAAAAGAAGTAGAAGCAAAAAAAAAAAGCACAAGCCCAAAAACAGAGTCTAAGGTCAAGTGCTGTAGAGTGTGAGAGAAGGAGGGAGAGGGAGTGTAGAAGGAGTGTGTGTGTGTGTGTTGTGTGTGTTGTGTGTGACTCGCTATAATAGTAAAAAAACACGCACTGCTAATAAAATGGCTAAAAGTCGCGCATTTCGCTGTTGGCCGCTCGCTGCTGCTGCTGTTCGCCTTTAGCTTTTTGGCTCGATACGTGCGCATGTCAGCTGCCAGCGGCTTAGCGGGTCGAGAGTGTGAATTATATTATGCCTGAAAGTAGGCAACAGTAATAAAACTTTTTGCTATAGCAATGAGCCGGATGTCCAGCAATAAGTAAGAGCAGCAGCAGCAGCAGGAGAAGCAGACCAGCACGACTAGCTAGTTACCCTGTAGAGAAAGCAGAGAGAGAGAGCGAGAGGGAGGGAAATGACTGTAAAGCGATAAATAATGAAGTCAGCAAGTTTTTGCCTGCTGCTGCTTGCATGTTTATTATTAATAATAAATATTTCTTGTCAATCTTGCGAACGTTTAGCGAACGCTCGCTCTATGGCCGTCGAGCACGATACGAGAGATGCGCGCACTTGTCATGTTGTAGCCAAAAATGATTATTTATATCTATGGCAGTGGCAAGAAAGAGAGAGAGAGAGAGCGCATACAGTGCGTATGCGTAATATTTTAATGCCCTGCCAATATGTTGGGGGCGCTGTCTGCTAGCTGGCAGTTAAGCCCGAAAGCTGCTTAAGTCAACGTGGCCAAAGTGCTTAGCAGTTTTTAAGCTGCCTGACAGTCGACCTCACTCGAACTCCTGCCAGTCTGCCTGCCACATGCTGTGTTGGCCCCGCCCCCGCCCTCCGCCTCCGCCCCTGGCCTCAACCTGAGCTCTCTCATTTTATCTAAACCCCGTAAGCCAAAGATCGCGCGTCTAGCGTTACAAATGCCTCGAGCTTAATATGAAAACCACTAAGAAAATTTAGCGAAAATAGCTGAAATTTTACAGCGCATTAGAGGAGCATGCAGGAGGCGGCAAAACTCATTTGCACTTGAGAAACATGAGCGCGAGTGCGAGAATGGGAGAAGTGAAAGGAAAAAAGAAAACGAAAATATTGTGAATGTGTGTGTGTGTGTGTGGGAGTGTGTGTGTGTGTGTGGGAGTGTGTGTGTGTGTGTGGGCGTGTGTGTGTGTGTGGGCGTGTGTATATAGAGCGAGTGTGTTTGAAGTGTGAAGTGTGAAACTGGCCCTGGTCGACCTTGACGCAGGCAAATATGCCAGAGCTGCAGATAGAGAAAGAGAGAGTAAGAGAGAGAGTGCAAGAGAGATGGATGTATATTGCTTCTTCACAGACAGGAGTTGACACGTGTGTCTCGGCTGTTGCTACCGCCTTGCCTGTCAGCCGAAAGTGCTAAGCTTAACGTTATTTTTTCTTCTTACTGAACCTGGCAGGCAGCATATATAATATCTAACATATATATATGTTATATATATATAATATATGATACAATCTTAGTAAAAAGTATTTGCACTAGGAAATTTATTTTTTGACATTTTTTACTAGAGAGGGTAAAGATTGTTAGAGAATAGGTAAACTATGCTGTGTATAAAAAAAGGAGTTGGTTAAGAATTAGATTACAAAAGACATGGGCTGTATATAAGTAAGTCTATGTATGCTTCACATAAGCATATGTTTCATATAAGTAGAATTATGCTGAAGCTAAGTTGAAAATAAAATACACCAACGATTTAAGCAAACGAACTGTAGATCGATTTTAAAAGTATAGGCGATAGCACTATATAGTGAACTATCGATACATAACTAAATTGTTATCGATACTTAACTAAAGGGATATCGATAGAAAAATAAGAGTATTCAGTTCAAATCGAAAGGCAAAGCAAAGATGTTAGCATCTGAGTCGTGTAAATAATTAATATAAAATTGAAAAAAAACAAAGAAAATCCATTTTCTTCAAGCTAAGAAAAGTTGTGCTCTGTATGAAAAAATAAAAATAAATAAATAAATAAAAGACCGACAACTGTAAAATTTGAACACGTGCCATTTGCCTTAGGGTTACCTAAATATTATGTGGATTTCATACTTAGGCACTACTATTATATATATATGTATATATAACACTAAATATATTTTTATATATATATTAGATACTAAATATATTTTTTGTGTATAATATGATAAACAATTTTTTTTAATTCCTGAGATTTATAGATAACTAAGCACAAAAGTGCGACATATATTGTCTGCATACTTTTGACTATTGCTGTTAAAACAGCAGCATATTATATAACATATTAGACACATATATACATACATCATATACATAATATATATCTATATACTCTTGCCGGCGGCAACTGTATGGCTTCAATATTTAAGCTTAGCAGTTGTTGCTTTTCAAGTTGTTTGGTTTGTGCTTTGCTTTGTTTCTTTGCCTTTTTCCTTTTTGCCTTCTTTTTTTTGTTGGTAAAACTGACAGTTGCGAGTTTTTTGACTGTTTGAATTATTTGCATATTTCACATTTCACATTTGCCATTTTTTGTTGTTTTATTTTCCAATTTCATTTGTTTTCGTTTTTTTTTCGGTCACTTTAAAAAGTCAATTTAAAAAAAAAAAAAGCCTACTTGTCTCTGCCTCTTTTATTTTTTGGGGCATAGATTCTTAAGCCACAAGGCGTGGCAATAAATTTTCAATTTTTGCGCTGTCACGCGACACTGCCACGCCCCCAGCCGCCTGCGCTACAACGGCAGAGGCGGCGTAATGAGCGCCGAGCCGATAAGGTGTCGCCATTGCCCGCTTTTTTTTTCAGCGACGCTTGATAATTTATGCGTAACGCGTTGGTCACACAAATAAAAAAACTTAAAAAAAGAAGCCGCTAAAAAAAAAGAAGAGGAAGCAGAAACAAAGGTCGCATTCGGGGAGCTTTTAGGTCAAAACCAAAGCCACAAGGGCAGCAGCCAACAGCAGCAGCGACAGCGGCGGTGGCAGCAGCCAAAAAAATGGCGATTCGCCCTTAACGCTAATCTCTCCCCTGTGTATTTTTCATTATCCTTATTATTTGTGAATGTTACGTGTTGGCCATAACTTAGCGTGGCTAACGATGCGTATACGTGATGCTACAAACACACACACACACAGAGAGACAGAGAGGCAGAGCGGCAGAGGGACTGGGACAGACAGCCACACACTCTATCGCCTAAGTAGCAGGCGCTGAGGCATGGCATGCTTTTAGCTCTCAGCTCTCGCATCCATTTAAACCAAATTAGCCAAAAGGTCAGAAAAAGTGCCGCGAGCTAAAGTCGGCCAAGTCCGCGAAGCGTTCGCTGCGCGCTTGATGAAAAATTAATAATTGTTTGCCAAGCAATTGCCGCCGAGGCTGACTTTAAAATGTGTTTACCTGCTCACCTCACTCAGCTGGCTATCTCTCTTTCTCTCTCTCTCTCTGTTGCGCTCTCTCTCTCTCGTAAAAAAGTTTTTAGCTAAAAACTGTGCTACACTTGAGCTCTAGGCCACACGCCCATTTCAAATTGAATGACAAACATTTAACCAGCGCAAGTACTTCTTCATTTCAATGCCCGCCCACAGAGTGAAGGGAGAGAGAGATATTGAGGCTGAAGAGTTGAAATTGGGAATATATACACTTGGATAAATTTAACTAAAATGAGATTAGAGTAATTTAAATACGTGCACTGGAGACCTGGCAAATCATGGTGTAACTAAGGCTATATTAAAGAAGAGACTTTGTATTTTAAATAAATATTATACTAGATTACTTTAAGTTACTTTAAGCTACACTAAAGTTTGCAGTAAACTTGCTTAATAAAATATACAAATATTTAATTAAAAACAAATTGTGATCTGAAAATATATAGCATACATCTCTGCCCCTTTAAATAATATAGAGATAGAGCAATAAAGCCATTGCCTTAATTCTTATTTATAGATCAAAATCATCTTTGGTATTCTGTTTTCGTATCTATCCGCCATCTTCTATCTTTTATCTTCCATCTAATATTTTCTATCTTATATCCTCTAACCTCCATCTTCTATCTTCCCTTTCTAATATGCTCTCTACTATTTTCTATCTATATTCTGTCTTCTATTTACAATTTATTTTTTAGCTCTATCCATATTTTTCTTTGATCTATATTATATCCTCTGTCTTCTATTTTCTATCTAATTGCCTCTATCTCCGTTCTTCAGTCTACAATCTTCTATATTTTAATATCTGTCTTCTATCTTCCATCTCATATCTTTTATCTCACATCTCGTATTTTACTTATCTTCTATCCTTTATATTCTAGACAATCTTTTATCTTCTATGGTCTTTTGCTACTCTTTCATCTCCCATTTTTTCTCTCACTTTCTATCTTCCTTCGCTTCTATAGTCTATATTCTAGCCTTATATATAATCTTCTATTTTCGTAGTCCTTTCTGTTTAGCTCTTTAGATATTCTTTCATCTCCCATATTGTTCTACCATCTTTCATCTTTTATCTTCCATCTCCCATCTTTTATCTTCCATCTCCAATTTTGCTTATCTTCTATCTTCGATACTCTAGCGAATCTTTTAATTTCTATTGTCATTTGCTACTCTTCCATCTTCCTTATCAACTATCTTCAATATTCTATCCCTATCTTCAATCTTCTATAAACTTTTTCCTTGCAACTCGAAAGAGTATTATGAAGTCGCGTAGGCTCGACCGCCATGTTTTAACTTATTTCTGCCGTTTCTTTCCCTCTCCCTCTCCCTCCCTTTCATAGTCACTTTTGGCCCATTAATGAAAATATTTGGTCTAAAAAGTTTTAGCCGCAGGTGCCATGCTTAGCCTAGCTACCTGCTCCCACTCCCGCTCCTGCTCCTGCTCCTGCTACTGCCTCGTCCTGCCGGCCAGGCCCACTCACTCACAGCCTAATAAAATTTGCTCGCGTAATAAATCCGTAAATTGGCAAAGTTTCGTCTAGGCTTAGGCATAGCATTTAATTGCACGAAGTGGGCGTGGCCAGCGTGGCCAACGCGCCCAGCGCTTTATGTAAATACGCTAAATAAACTGAGGCGTTGCGCTTCGAAAATGTTCATTTAAATTCAATTGTTTGGAGGCCACTAAAACCTGAATTCGCTTTTAACTGTCGCTCTGTTCTTGTTGTATTTCAAATAGCTGTTGCATTAATTAAATGGGCAGTCAGATTTTAGGGCGTGTGGACGTGTGGGCGTGTCACTCACCTGTTTCCAGCGTTGTGGCCAGCAGCAAGGTGGGCAGGCACAGCAACAAAATGCGCAATTCCATTAAATGCAGCGGCACACGCAACAGCCGCAAGCGCAGCAGCCGTGGCGGCAACATTTGTGGCACTTCTGTCTCTGTCTCGCTCACACACACGCGCTGGCTTCCTCTCTCTCTCTGTTCTTTGTGTTGTGGCAACAGCTGCGCGAGCTTAGCTAGCTGGCGTCTTTTCAATAGTTACGACGGCGGCTACACTGCACAATGGCACATCGATGCCATATAGTTGTTGCTGTTGTTGTTGTTGTTGTTGCTGCTTCTAGTTGTTGTTGCTGTTGTTGTAGCACGCTTATTAGGGTTAATGGCTTTTTGAATGAACGCGCTGTTTCCTTTCAGCAAAAACGCTAGCACACAAAAGGCGCCACGAAACTAATACACATATGCTAGTTGCCAGTTGTTGTTGTTGTCAGTTGTTGTTGCCAGTTGTTGTTGTTGTTGTTGTTGCTCTACAACTGATGCGCTGATAAATGATGCTGCTGCTGCTGCTGCTGCTGCTGCTCTCAGTTGTTGCTGCAGTCCCTTCCTGCTGCTCTTGGCTATTTCCTGTCTGATTTTTCTACCACTTTTTCGCTTTTGTTGTCGCTTGTCAATGCGTTCTCCCTTCTCTCACTTCGGTCTTCTGCCTCTTCTGCTTCTTCTTCCTCTTGTTGTTTGTATCAAATTTGCAGCTTGTTATTTGGCCTGCCTGGCGTATTCTTTCACTAGCTGCTTGGCTCCTACTTCAGGGGGCGTAAAACTTGCATGTTCTCCATCATTTTTCATGTCACTGCGCATTAGCACATTAAGCCAAGAGCCATGTATTTGCTATTGCTATTGCTATTGTTGTTGCTCTTGTTGCTTACTACTATTGTTGTGCACACACACACACACACAGACACACACAGGCACACTCTCTCACACACTGAGAGAGAGTAAAAAATTAACACTCGCTTTTTATGAAATTACATTCGATGATGAATCGCTTTTAATGTAATGTCCTTTACACACTTTATATATATATACTTATATATATTTATATATGTATTTCCTTTTCTTTTTCTTTTCCGCTTTCCTTCACTCTGGGGAATTGTCAGTTATTTTGCGCTGCTCTCTTAATAAGTTCTGGCTGATCCATCTGGTCTCTGGAAAGAAAAGAAAAGCACATAAATCAGATAAGTTTATATTGTTTAGTTTTGGGCTCAAATTTAAGATTTAAGATTGCAACTTCAAAGGAGCAATTAAATGATATCAATGTTGATTTTCGATTCTTGGAATTTCCAATTTGATTTTTCTTCGGCTCGATGGGCTTTTTTCGTTGGCTTAATTGGGTGCAGAGTAAAGAGAGAGATTTTTCCCCCATTTATATTGATTCCAAGTTCTTAATTGAAGTTCGAATATATTATTAACAGTCATGTTTCTGCTGAGTTTTCATTTAGCTAATTTATGTTCAGAACAGATTCATCTGAAGACAAATTAGATTTATTTCTGAATTCGCTTGAGTTTATTTCATGTACGAAATTTTACGGGATTTTGATATATGTAGATAAAATTTGATCAGATGTGAAAAAATCATTTAAATGTCTTAAAAAAAAAAAAAAAATAAATAAAAAAATAAATATAAAATTAAAATAAAATAAAATATAATAGATAAATTTATATAATAATAATGATAATTCTCTATTAATCAGATTTTTGCCTAGAAAAACAAAATTGTTTTCTCTCACTTTTTTTCTGATGAACAAACTATTTTTTTGTTTACCTTTAGATCATATCCACATTAATTATGAAATAAATATATATCTATTATATACTATTATTATATAGAAGACAGATAATAACTATAATTAATATATGATATTTTTTCGCTAATATATGAAATGTGTGGTATAGAAAATTGAATACAAAATCCACACAAAATTATAGATTATATTTCCATTTTTGCTTCTGCTAATCAAAAATATATTTGGTATTCAA
Organism: Drosophila hamatofila; assembly: GCA_035045345.1. Taxonomy (NCBI): domain Eukaryota; kingdom Metazoa; phylum Arthropoda; class Insecta; order Diptera; family Drosophilidae; genus Drosophila; species Drosophila hamatofila. Next base: position 26,370,182 of record JAWNPA010000012.1, read on the forward strand.
ATACAGTTTATGCTTTATTCCAAGTTAAAAGTCATTTGGCACTAAAATCTTTACATTTTGTTTTCTTGGCAAATTATGAAAGTTTCAGCATTTAAGAAGTTTTGTCTTGCAGATATTATTATTGCTATTGTTATTGTTGTCATTTCTTCTTATTGTTTATCAACTCGCTTAAATTGTATTTAATTTGCATTCAATGAAAGCTGTCAATCCAATTAGAATTCGGTCTGCGAGCATTTCTGATTGTCTTAAGCAGATTCTGTTTCAGATTGCATTCGACAAAGGAGATTGCCCGCTGTGCTATAGAGCATTGAGAGTATTCCTTATACGTATTTGGCATTGTAATTGGACCGTTGTGCCTTACAAATCGCCCTAATTGTATATATAAATATATATTTATATGTATGTATATGTATTTGGTATATATAAGGTTTTGTTCCGACATTAATTTGCATACTGAATGAAATTTATTTATTGTGCCTCGCAAATTTGCCACATTATTTATAGGTCAACAAGAGGCGAGTCGCCGCAACTTGCTACGCGTAATGAATGGACAAAAGATAGTAGGAGTGGGACTAGGAGAGAGAGAGAGACAGATAGAGGGAGAGAGGGATGGAGAGAGGCAGTGAAGGGAGAGCGCAGATATAGACTAAGAGATGTAGATATGAAGCTGAACTGAGCTCTATTGTGGCAGCATCTTCGCTGTGGAGATGTTTCATTGCTTTTATGCTCGCCCAGGAAGTGGAAACGAGAGCATATGGGCTTTGGTGAAATGTTTGTCTAGCTGTATGTTTACTTGGCTGCATTCTTGTATACGAGTATGTATGAGCTCAGGTTGAAGTTTGAATGGCATAGGAATAAACAATATCTAACATTGCCTTAGGGTAAGAATCAGTAAATTAAATCAATGGTGATATGCTCTATAGTTCGATAAGTAATTTAGATCATTGTTGATATACTTTAAAGTAAAATCTGTAAATTGTATTATTTATAATTTAATTTAGAAACATTTATATCTATTTATTATTATTATTATTATTATTATTATTATTATTATTATTATTATTATTATTATTATTATTATTATTATTATTATTATTATTATTATTATTATTATTAATATTATTATTATTTTTATTATTTACTATTATTATATATTATTATTAAAATAATTGTTATTATTACTACAGTTAAATCTTTATAATTTAAATTTTAATTATTTAAATTTATTACATTATTTATTATTATTTTTATTACTACAGTTATATCTTTATAATCTAAATAATATTGTTTATAAATTAACTTATGTTATATGTATTTATATATATTTATTTCTTATTATTGTTATACATAACAAATTATTAATATTCTAACTTTTAGTATTATATGTTATTTATTTAATTTTTATTACTACTATTATAATTCATTAAATTCACTTAATGCACTTTCTGCAATTTGAACGCGTATCATGCAGCTGGCTAAGCTCGTCTGCTACGTTCTAAGTTGTTTTTCTAATTTTTCCTTTTTTTATTTATTTGTTCGCACGCACGAGTGACTTTAGAGTTTTTATTTTGGTTTATTTTTTATGCTAAAAACCATAAAAAATATAAAAAAGCAAATTTTTTTCTTTTGCTATTTGGTCAGTAACTCATAATTTTTAGCTGCTTTTTTATTATGATATTTATTTCCTCTTTCCTTTTTGTGTTTGTTCTCTCCTTTGTTTTTTATATGCTTGTTTTATATTTTAGTATAATTTTTATTAATATTTTTTAATATTTTGTATCTAAGAGAGATGCCAAAGTATAAAATGTGGATGCAGAGTGTGGCTAATGCAGCTAAATATGTTTTGTGTTGGATGTGGATAGAGATATATCTATATATGTATATGTATATATATTAATATATGTATGGGTATACATATATATTTATATATGTTATATATACAGCTGTGTTCATGTAAATAGTAGTAGCAACTGAGCATAAAATGTTGAACCCCAAGATTTAGAGATAAACATAATATGTATAAATAAATATTAAAATTATATATAAATTTTATTTTTTGGGCTTCTGAAACAAAAGTAAATAATATTTAGTTGTTCCTAAAAATAGTAGTGGACAACAATAATGAGAGATAAACATTATATTTTTTTAAACTATTTAAAATGAATACTGTGATTAAAATATATATTTATTTTTAATAATTTGGATATTTTTTTTGGGGCTTGAAAACGAAATATGAATTATATTATATTGTTCATGAAAATTATAGTGGCTACTACTAAAGGAAATAAAATCTCTTTAGCATTATTCGATGAAATGAATGAGATCTTGGAACCGATTCAGTGGCAATTGGGGTTACGCTTGTAAGTATGTATGTAATATATATATATGTATATTTATTTTATATGTATAATTAGAAAATTGAAAATTTTCCCAACACAAAGTGAGGCAAAACGCGTCGCTCGTTGCTCATTTTAATTACAAAACAATGTGGCAACTTGGCTAAGCAAATGTATAAATGTATGTATTGTATATGTATGTGTGTGTCTGTATTTATATATATTCTGTGTAAAAGTATAGTTAGTGTATTTAATTAAGCAATGTCCATGGCAACTTATTTGCAAACAAACATTAGCAAAATGTCATGTGGCATGAATTTATGACACACTCGTGTGCAATTCATTTAAATTGATAAAAGCAGCTGATGTTGGTTGCTGGTTGTGGGTTGTTGTAGACGAGGATGGTTCGTCTTGGTGGGCGTGGCCTGTGTTTTGTTACTTTTGTCGCAAATGCAGCGCAGTTTTAGAGTAATTCTCTAGCAAATGTTATGCAAGTGGAATGCTATTTTATGTGCCAATGTCTGCGTCGCCCGAGTCTCAGTGTGTTTGCAACACAGCTATGCACTTAAATGCAGTCACGTATACAGGGAGAGAGTAAGAGAGAGGGAGAGAGGGAGAGAGGGAGAGGGAGAGTGTGTGTGTGTGTGTGTGTGTGAGTGAGAAAGCAAACGTACATATTATTATCTTGACACAATGGTGCCATAAAACTTAAAGACCCCCACAGCAGTTGCTGCTGCTGCCAACCCCGCCTCGACAAGGGCAACTGCTTGCGAGCAAAGAATGGGGGAGGCGGGAGGGGTTAAAGCAGGAGGTGGTATAGCTGGAACGTGGCACAGCGAAATGAAGGACATGGCATTTGCCGCCCAACAACAACAACAACAACAGCTATCCACTCGGCTGCCATGCCAGCAATGTCTCTGTTGCTGTTTTGCTGCTGCTTTCTTTTCATAACACTCGCATATGCACATTTGTACATTTGTATTGGTGGCGAGGGAGTGAGAGAGAAGGAGAGTGAGTGAGACAGAGAGAGAGAGGAGGGGGTGGGTGTAGGAGGGATCTGCGTCAAGCTGCAGGCGCCTCGGGGCGCGTTGGAGGTTATATGGAAATTGTAATAAGTTGAAAACCAAAAAGCTGATGTCATGAGGTTAGTTGCTCTGGCTCAAGTTTCAAGCGACAATCATGTGCTTTTCTTTTGTATGGCCCAAGCTGTTGTTGTTGCTGTTGCTGTTGTTGTTGTTGTTGCTGTTGTGTGCTGACCTCATACTTCATTTTGTAGCTTTTGTTTGTTTGTAGCTGGCATGCGAATGTGACTGTTGTTATTATTGTTGTTGTTGCATAATGCACTGAGCTTGTGCCCCGTTGTCGCTGTCGCTGTCGGAAATGTAACGGCATGCCACATGACACAAACACACAGAACGTGAAAGAGTGAGAGTGTGAGTGAGAGAGAGAGAGGGAGAGAGGGAGAGGGAGCAGCACTCACACATACTAAGACAGTCATAAATATTTCATATGCAACTGCTGTGCCGTATTATTGTTGACAGTAATTGAGGAGAAAGAGAACAGGCGCGAGTCAAAGAGTGTGAGAGAGAGAGAGAGAGAGAGAGAGAGAGGGGGCATGAGAGAGTGTGGGATTGTGAGAGAATCGTAGTAAATTATTTAAATGTTTATTTGGGGATTTGCAGATATACACACTGACACACTAACACACACACACACATATACACACACACACACATACACTTACACACACACATACACTTACACACACACATTTCGCATAGCAGAAGAAATCGTAATGCGACTGCTGGCTGACTGAACTGGACCACAGTGCGTATGATGAATGCCCAATTGCATTTGGGAGTCGTTAGCTACAGCCAAACAAATCGCTTTAGCCTTATTTATATTTATTGTACAACAAGCTTACAGAGCGTTGATTAAGCGCTTGCCATTGCAAAATGTTGAGGGCACACGTGTGCGTATGTTTGTGTGTCTGTTGACTTGGCATATCTGAGCTAAAAGATATGCAAAACATTGCAATTGCACGCAATCCGACTGCAGAATACTTTGAGCATTGTGGCAAAAATAGCAAAAATTCATTAGAATTTGTGTTATGTCCGATGTGCCACGCCTTATTTTATAATAGGCTATAGTGTGGATTATCAGGCAGAGGTCTTTGCTGAACTGAGCAGGAGTCTTGAACCCCTTCTTGAGGGGCCAAATGTGTGTACAGTTTTTAATTGCTCAGCTGATCGTCGCTTCAAAGATCAATACATAAATTTCTTATCAACTGACAATATTCTCTACAAATAAACATTGCATTTCCTCTAACACAAAACTCATTGGCTGAAATGTTTCTCTCGTCTCTACACTCGATCGTTGTATTTGTTTTTCGGAAGAGCGTTTATTACCCAATGAGCTCACACAGTCGACTGAAGATAAAAGACAAAAGTTTTGCGTGAAATGATGAGTGATGTTAAAAGCCGTAAAAAGGCAAAGGGCTAGCTATAGCTGTAATAGAATATGTGCTTAGCTTTTAGTTGAAAGTTTCCTCTCCACATTTAGACAGTCTTCTCAATCTGTTCAGCACCTCTCTCTATAATTGTTTATTTATCAATGATGATCTAAATGAAGTTCAGTTGTCATGTCTTAAGATTCTGAATGTAAAGTTGTGGAGTAGTAGTAGTTGATACAACTTTTAGATAAGTCAGGCTCTGAATAAGCTAGGAGTTTATATTTCAGTTCCAACAATAATAGCGCCATAAAAAAATATGTATATTTTATATAAATTATTAATTATATTAAAATTGAAATAAATTATTTATGGTATACCTAGTTTTACAATACTTATCTGAAAAACAAAAAACAAAAAAAACTAAACGCATAATTCAGGCTTAAACATACTTATAATTTAAAGTCCTTAGCAACGAATAGCTTCACATTCATACAGACCGAAACCCATATATTATCTTTCTAGCCCCCCTCTCGCTCTCCACTCACTTCCTGCACAAGCATTAAAATTTGCAGCTGCTGAAACGTGTGTTTTCACAACTTTTATAAAATGATTTTGTTTTAGTTTTAGTTTTGTTTTTAGTTTTGTTTTTAGTTTTTTTTTTTTTTTTTTTTTTTTTTTGCTGCTTACGTTTGTCAATTTGAGACCCGCAGCCGTTGGCTTTTTAATTAGCATTGCTAATTTACATAATTACTTTTGTCGGTCAAAATAATAGATAATGTTAACATTCTGAAGAGGCGAAAAGAGAGGGAAGAGAGCAAAAGAGAGAGAAAGAGAGAGAGAGAGAGAGAGGGAGAGAGCTCTTCATGCGGGAGCTCTGTCATTAGTTGACTGCATTTCAATTGCAGGCATCATTCAAATATATTTTTCCCCATAAATATATGCACGGATGGCATATAATAATGTCCATTTTGTGGCCAGCATTGTGAAAGCCAAAATGCCCGCTCCTCACTCCTCCATCCTCACTCCTCAGTCATCAGTTCCACTTTTGCAGCTGCAAATGTAAATTGCGCGTAACGCATTTTGATTGCACTTGAGTGCCAGCATAAAAACGCGCATTATATATAAATTTGCCTCTTAAAGTGCTGACCAGTTGTTGTTGCTGTTGGGGCTTATATGTGGATCTATATGTATGTATGTGTGTGTGTGCAGCTTATGTGTGCGTGTGCGTAGATTTTCTCTGCTACGCACGCACGTAATTGTTTTGCGCACATTTCCGTTTCCGTTGCGCTGCACTTGAATGACTTTAATTTACGCCCGCTTTTTATATACGCACTGAGTCCATTGCAAAAATGGTAATTGAAGGGTATATCGGTTTGTGTGCGAGTGGGCCTGGTCAAAGGCAGAGGCAGAGGCAGAGACAGAGGCGTGGGCGATGCCATAAATTATATATGTATTTGAATTGGCATGTGAAAGGGATAGGCAATTTAGCCTTGTCTGCTTATCTGTCTGCATCTGTCTGTCTATATAAGCCATTGTGTGTCTTTCCATATGTCGGAAGACCTCGATTTCGCAACCATTGACAGCTACTAGCAAATGCAGCTCTTTTTATAGCTTGCTCGAAGTAAGCTTGTTTTAATGCATCGATAAGTTTTTCGATATCCATAAAATCGATAAGAATCGATAGTAAACTTTAGTTTTATGAGCATAGCTTGCACCTCTTAAGAAATAGAGTCAGTAGATTTGCATTGTAGTTATATAAGTTACATAAGTTTAAGACCTAAGGTTACTAAATTTGATATATGGATATTCCTGAAATATACTAAAATATAGAATAATTTATATATTGACAGCTGCCTTTAATGGCCACAAACATAACATAGGATTAGTTTTTACTCTTTATTTTACGGCTATGCTCAAAATTTGAAAACAAAACTCATTAAACTCACATTAATAGATAGAGAAACTCAATAAGATCTAACTGATAATCCTGCAGTTATTCAAAAATGCATTTATCATATGATTTGAGAAGCAGCACCTAAGAGACTAAGTTGCAAAGGCTACAGCATTTGTGTATATGTATTCGTATGTGTATTTATGTGTGTGTTTGCTTATGGATCTATGGGTATTCTTATGAATAAGTATATAACAATATAATATAATATATACATATATATTGTATATAGGTAGGTATATAATAATATATAGCTAAAAGCAAGTCCACAATAACAGCTAAATACTGCTTCAGTTAAGGTATCTGCTAGTCGTGCACTCTCCACTCGCGCATTTTTACATGCTATGTACAATCTTATGGCCATTGTCGGAATATAACAAAGTAATTGACCAATTGTGTAGGGAGTCAACAGCAGTCAAAAGGCTAACAACGAAATTGCCACGAATTTTGCATTAAGCAAATTAAGGTAAAGATTTTGGCCTTAAAGTATTTTTGTTGGGAATTTATTAAAGTAGAAAAAAAAAGAAAATTGGCATGTTGCTATAGTCTTAGACAATAAGCTGCAATAAAAGAAAATTAAAAAAAAAAAAAAAAAAAACAAAATGGCCATGCGATATGTTTGATGAAAATTATTAATATAAATAAAAGTATTAATGTAAATAATAATATTTAATAATATTTAAATATAACTAATAAAAGTATTAATGTAAATAAAAATATTTAATAATAATATTTAAATATAACTAATATTTTGTTGAGTCTCTTGAAATGATTGTTGAACAAGTTTTGCTGAGAAAATTCTAGAGATTTAGTAAGCCACAGCAGAGTAAACCTTTAGGCTGTTGCTCCCAGAGAGCAAAAGTTTTAAAGAAAATTAAAGGAAATAACACAATTTCAAAATATTTTTTTTTTCTTTATCTCAGCTTTGATTTGGCTGCAAACTTCTGTTGAAATATTTGTGGATTTAAAACGTGTTTAGAGTTTTAAGCTACATATTGTTATTTTTAAGAGAAGTTTTTAGTAAGTTTGAAAGTATTAGACTATGCTGTGTTAGCTTTAAGCTAACATAAAATGTATATGAAATTTATAAGCTAGGTAGTCATTTAAATTAGATTTTTCCATGTTCAATTGCGCTAGCTAAGAAAGTTTTTGATTTATGCCGAAAATTATAGCTTAGGTATGGTTTAAGTATTATAATTTTCTAATAAACTTGAAAACTTATTAAAATTACTATATAGCATGGAAATAAAGTTTTTACAGATATGCATAATTGATATATATGTATATATATATATATAAACATAAATATATACTCTATATATACTATTGTATATATATATACTCTATATATACTATATATATACTTTATATACTTTATATATATATTATACTCTATATACTCTTCTTTTTCTGTTATACAAATTTCCTAAAATCATTTTTTTTCTTTGCTCTCATTTCAGTTTTTTATTTACAACAACTTTCCCCTCAATTGTTTCTTGTTTGTATGTTTCTATACAATTGATTAATTAATTTTCCAACTATTTAAAAACCAATTAAAAAATTCTGTTAGCTCGCATTGCTGCTTAGCTTCTATAAGCAGTTAGCTGGAATGCGGCTTTGAGCCAGCGTTAAGTATACTCAGCGTATGCAATTGAAATTGCTTCATATATGGCATATGTCGGCATGTTTTTGTGCCTGTGTGTGAGAGTGTGTATATGTGTGTGTGTGTGTGTGTATGTGTGTGACCTGTTTGGCTGTTTGCCTGTCTGGGCTGCAATGAATCGCAGCTCAACGCACAAAGAGCGCCGGTTGCAAAAAAAAAAAAAAGAAGGAAAATAAAGTGATTCAAGAAACTTGCAAGTTGCAAAAGTTTTTCAATTTAAGCCAGAGCCGAGGCGCCCCGTAGCAAACTCATGTTGCATGTGCTCGTAGCCCTCTCTCTCTCTTTCTCTCGCCCTCTCTCTCTCTGTGTGCGTCTGCTTGTTAATTTACTACTAAAAAGCACAATGGCATTTGGGTAAGGGTCTGGGCATTTGAATTATTTCGTGTCATTGCCTGCCGGCGCGACGGTTACATTGAACCGGTCTGAAAAAAAAAACTCAAGTGTGTTGTGTGTGTGTGTGCGTGTGTGTGTATAAGTGCCTTGTTGCCAGAACCTTAATTGGTAAGGCCGAAAACGTCAACAGCTCATTAAGTTTGCAGCTTGGCGTCAAAACTATTTTAACACAAATTTAAGACGTCATTTGGCTGTGCGGCTCTCTAATGTGTGTGTGAGTGAGTGTGCATGTGTGTGTGTGTGTGTGCGCGTGTGTAAACTGTTATACTGGCAGTTATAATAAAAATAAAAATAATAATAAAAAAGCATTCTTCGTGTTTATTTAAGTTTTCAAATTGTACAAATTTTGGTAAATTGTTTTGTGCCACAATGAAAGTCTCACACACACGCATATACAGAGGCAGGTATATCAGTGTGTGTGCGAGTGTGTGTTTAGCCCCCCCTTTAACTGAGTTTCTGCTTTATTTTACTACTATTTTTCTGTTTTGTTTTGCTTGTTGTTTTTTTTTCCTCGTGACTGCAGCAAAGTTTTAGTTTGGCAATTTTGCTTTTTCCGTTCGTTTTTCTTTATTTTTTTTTACCAAAATTTTTTCTATATAAAATTTTTTTGTTTTTTCGATTTTTTGCTCGTTTTGTGCTTTGTTAGTTCCGTTTCCGCTCGGCCTCGGCTCGCAGCTCGCAGCTCGCTGCTCCACAGCACCCACTCGCTGTGCAGCGCTCGCTGTTCCATTTAGCTAGCCTGGCTCACTGGCTACGGGCTACTGGCCTGGCTGACTGTCTGCTTTGGCCTGGTCTGGTCGTTGTTCGTTTTCGTTTTCGTTTTTATTTCATGTGGTGTGTTGTCAACTTGTTTCAGGATTCGGTGATTTATTTTCTAAACAATTAAAGAAAAACAAAAACGTGGGAAGAGTACGAACAACAGCACATGCACGTCCAGATACCATGTACTATTCCCATTCTGCTTCTGTTTCTATATACGTATGTGTGTGTGTGTGGCATAGAAAGTGGTCTAGCTTTATGAATTTTTCAGTTGAATTATTTACAGGAAAACGCAGGATAACAGTTTGCCAGTTGCGCCAGTTTTTCCCCAGCTACAACCACAAATTTTGTCCACAAAAAAAAAAAAAAAAACTTGCAACTGCAACATGAAAAATGTTTGCTAAATGGCAGCACATTTATGCGGTGCGGAGTAGAAAAAAGAAAACATAAATAAACAAAAAACTTGAATATAATAAAAATATGTCACTTGGATTACAGGTAACAAAACAATATTTGCAGCTGTTCATGTTTGTGCAACATTTGTGGGTGAGTGGGTGGGGAGAAAAAACTGTGAGAGCTGGGTCGGATTTTACAATAAAGTCGGAGAGTGTATTAGATGAGAGATTTTTTGTATTGAATTTAAGGGAAGGCATAGTTAGCTTAAATGGGACTAATATTTTGTGACATGTGTGTAGATTAGCTTGAGTGGTGTTTTACATCAGTTGAAAGCTATAATATTTACCCTTAACAGAGCTAAACTATAGATTTTAGCTAGACTTGGTTTAGTAGCATGACTAATATTACGTGACAAGAGTGTAGCAACAAAAATACATTTTTAAACTAAGTGCTAAGTAGTTTTTCTTGTAAGCTCACTTCATTACATTATCTTGAGAAGTATGACTAATATGTGAAGACACTAGTGTTGCAGCCTTTTTTTGCTTTATTTAATTGTTTATACTTTTTGCAAGTAGTTTTTCTTTTGAGATCACTTCATTACACTAATTAGGCAAGCATGACTAATATCTTAAGGCATTACTGTTCCATTGCTTGTAGGTGATTTTTGTTGAAGTCAATTCTTTATGAAATACTAATTGTAAGTAGTTTTTCTTTTAAGATCATTTTGTTACATTGTCTAGGAGGCATGCCTAATGTCTTAAGACACTAGTGTTGCATTGCTTGAAGTCTATTTTTATTTTAGTTAATTTTTTTTGAGTACAAATCAATTTTGAATGCCCATAGCCTAGTGGCATGCTCAATATTGTAGTAAGTAAGTGTTAATTGGACTACGTTTAATTTTATAGAGCTAAATATCATGTCTAGCTAGCTGCTGTTGTCTTTCGGGCTGGCGTGACTAATATTGCGTGAGACTAGTGTTACATACGGCAAACATATTTAAAAGTCAAATAGTTAATAGTTTTTTGTTTAAGGCCATTCAGTAGATTTGTTATAGCAAGCTTGACTAATATGTCGCGACACTAGTGTACCATTGCCTGCTAGCAACATAGTTAAAATGCTTCTGCCTTTAGCAGGCAAAACATTTCTGATCTCACTCTTGCTGTCCTTGCTGTTCTGCTCTGACTATTATATTACGACCCCACTGTAAAAGCATTCATCTCATAGCTATCTATCTGCTCTGTCTATTGTTTAAGTATTTATCTCTAGCTGCTCTCACTATTGTTTAGGTATTCATCTCTTTGCTAATTTCATTAAATTTAATATATTTGCCTTTGTCTTATGCGCTTCTACATGCTTGTCATGGCATGCCTAATATATCATGCCAACACTGTTACTTATAGCGAAATTAATTCCGCTTTTTGCTACTTTTTTTCGTTCTTTGCTCTGCGTTACTCAACTAGCACATAAATCGTGGCAGGTATTTCATTAAACTAACGTCAAGTTGTTGTCGCAGCGCATAAATATACACGCATCCACACACAACACACACACACACACACACACACACACACAGCTGCAGATAACTCACACATATATTCTCACCTATAAAGTCATGTAATCGTCTTCATAATTCCGCCAAGACAAACCATCCAGCATAATATTTAACACGACGCTGTGAACAATAAAGCATTGCAGCGAGAGCATATTACACACACACACACGCACACACACACACACACACACACACGCACACACATACACTTTTTGCTGCACTACTTGAAGAAAAACTACTGAAATTATGCGCATTTATCAAAGCAAGGCGCAAGGCAGTTGCTTTGCTGTGTGGGCGTGGTCGGGTGACAAGGCAACAGCGACAACAGCAGAAACTTTTGCAACTGAATGCACAACACACACACACACACACACACGCACAACGACAAGCGCAATTACATGCATGCTGAGAGAGAGAGAGAGAGAGAGAGAGGGAGAGAAGGGGAGATAGAAAGAGGAAAAAGTGCATGTAATTTTGTGTCTGAAAATTGCAAACTTCACACGCACACAAAAGTTGCTCATATGCCTGTGTGTGTGTGTGTGTGTGTGTGTGTGGAGTTGTAGTGGTAATAGTAGAAGAGTAAGAGTAAGAAGAAGCAGCAGCAGAGTTGGTAGCAGTTTAATACTCGCGTGGCAAATAAATCAGACGTTTGCACAATTGTTGCCATTGCGTTCGCCCGGGCGTATACTTGATATTTAGCGTCTGAAGCACAAAATAATCTTTATGCAAAAAAAAAAAAAAAAAAAGAGAAATAAAAAAATGGGAAATAATAATAATAAAAAAAAGAAGTTGTCGCCCTGCATGAAATTAATTTCCATTTACATTTCCCGTTTGCTTTTTTCTTACTTTTTTGCATACATTTTGATTGATTGTTTTCGCTTTGCGGTAAAAGCTTTGCCTAAAGTTTTGGGCTTTCTATTTTTTTTCGGGCTCCCATTTTGGGGCCTGGCAGAGGCAAATGCATTTGAATTTACAATGTGTCAGAGGCGAGCTAGCGCCATTAATATGCGCATGTGTGTGTGAGAGAGTGTGTGTGTGTGTGTGAGCCTAAATTATGCGACGGTCTTTGGCCTTTGGGCGCATATGTATATATATATATATATATATACATATATATTTATGATGGCCAAAAAGTTGGCCAATGCATAAAGATATCGTATACATATAGCTGATATTATCGCACGCCTCGCCTACACAGATAATAATGCACAAAATTTACGATAAGCGTTCTGCTTTCTTCTTTTCTTTGTTTTCCCCTTTTCAAGGCCGCATAATGTGAACCGGTTGGACCATTAAAAAGGGTCCAAGCAACGACGGCGGCGACGGCAACGGCAAAAGGTTGTCCGGCCACAAATGTTTCGCTTTTCGTTTTCGATTAAGCGGCCGGAAGTGCGCGGCCATCGTTTGTGTGTGCGTGGTGGACATCATTGCCGCCATTAAGCCCTAATGACCGTAATAAATAATAATTTATTTCACCTGCAGGGCAACGGCTAAAGAAAGCGCTAAAATTTCACCTCCTCTCGCTTCGAGTCTCTCTCTCTCTCTCTCTCTCTCTCTCTCTGTTGCTGCTGGCAATTGCATGCATGGCAATTTAAGCAGCTTGAGAGTGTTCTACCTCTCTCTCTCTCTCTTCTACTCCCTCTCTCTTTCTCTAGAAACAAAAGGCTATTGTTGCATACGCGGGATTATTAATTGTTTTTGCTTTGGCGTCGGCTTTGTCGTTCTCATTCTTGTTCTTGTTGTTGTCTGGATTTAAGTGGCATTTTTATAGCCGCTGCGTCGCCAAGTACGTGCCACGGTTAACCAAGTGAACCTCGATCAAAACAGGGTAAGCAAGTTGCTCCCTTAGATAAACTAAAGGCGCTTGCCGCTGAGCACTTTCTTTTCTTTGGATAATTACCCAGTTTTTGGGTCGCATATTTGGTTTTGGCATTGAGGCTAATGCATGCTTATTAAAATTTTAGCTGTCATTAGAATGAACGGAAATTGGCCAACAGCAGAGGCTGTCTAGATGGGCGTGTCTCCTCTACACCTTGTTGCGTGCAGGTGTCGAGCCACTTCTTTTAGGGACATTTAATTGGACGCCTCGCCCTGCCTTGGCCGTAGCCTTTGCCTCAGCCTCAGCCTTAGTCTTTGGCAAATTAAATTTGATGGCCATTTGACATGAGCAAATCATTTAATGAGCCGCAGGCCATTTGGCTTTGCTGGCCAAAATCAATAAATGCCGCCAAATGCGTGGCTTTTTGGCCAACAAAAAAAAGCAGAGAGAAGAGAACGAAAACAAAGAACGAAAATTAAATGAAAATGAAAATGAAAATGAAATGTGGAAAGCAAAACAAACCCGTAACGATTTGGCTCTTAACTGTTTTGTCAGCGCTTAAAGCTAAGCGCGTGTCCAATAAGCCGCAACTGATTTGATCTTGAGTGTAAAGTTTTATTGAATTTTACGCTGACTGTAGCTGGAGGAAGGTCATGGAAGTTGAGGAAGATAGATTTCATATAGATATTATATAGGGCTTACAGAAGTTGGAATACTCTAGCTAGTGAGCAGATAAATTAAATAAAAAATATTTTTGATTTTACTGGCTTTTATTAATTTGATATTGATTGAACAAATCGAAACCAATATAACTAATGAATATATTGGGCTGAAAGGAATTTATAAACATTTTTAACAAATAATTTAAGACACATTAAATATTCTATCCGATTGCTTGTTTCGTTGTGGCTTTAGATAAAATAATGCTATTTTGTTTATTTATCATTTTTATTTATTACATTTATCTGCAATAAACAAAAAAAAAAAAAAAAAAACACAAAAGACAACAAAACATCAAATATATATATATATATATATATATATATATTTATTATTATATATTATATATATAATACTCAAAATATACTCAAATAAATACATTTTGTTTCTAATAAATTTTATAATATATTTTTTCTTTTCATAAACAAAATTAATCACAAATTAAAATACAAGAAAATTTTTGTTCTTAAAATTAGAATTTTTGAAATTAAATAATAGTTAATGCCCAGAATTAAAAAAAAAAATGTTTCTTAGACTTTAAAAATGCCAAATTGTCTACTTTTTAAATAATTAAAAATTAAGAATATTTGTCTTGTTCTTAAATTTAAAAAAATTTTTAAAGTTTCAACAAAGCTTTTTCTTCTATTAAATTCAACAGTTTTCATTTTTAAAAAACATATTATAATGAAGTATAACATCGGCATAATTTCGTACTCAGCTTGCATAAATTTGCCATATTTTAACAGATTTTCAGATTCTACATTTTTTTAGAGACTATTCTTCAAATTGTTGCTACACCCATAACCATGTTGCTATGAAATACTTTTTTGGTTTATTTTAAATTGGCTGTGCTTTATGCAGCATCACTTTTCTTATTCACTTTTCAGTCACTTTTCGCCAATGGCTTTGGGTAATAAAATATAAATGAAGTACTTAGTTTCTCATAGCGATCAAGTGTAAAGTTTAAACCTTCAGGCAATGCTCGCGCACAGCCCTCCACATACAGTTCAACCCTTAAGCGTTAAACCCACTTTGAGGATATCAAAAAACACGAAAAAAAAACACGACAAAAAGAAGAAGAAGAAACTGCAGCAACAGCGAAAAATAAGCAGAAATTGGTTGTTTAAAAATTGGCTGGAGAGACGCGGCTTGCTGGGTCGATTCGTTTGCTTGGACTTTGGCTGTGGTTTCGGCTTTTTCGGTTTTAGCTTAGCTCTTCAAAAAAAAAACAGGAGAAGAGAGCACATAGAAAAAAATAAAATCAATAGACGTGGCGGTTGCCAACAATGGGCAACATATGCGGCCGCCTGCAATAAACATGGGCGTGAAAACCACAAAATTTTATGCAAACTCATAAAATGATTTTTACAGCGCGCGCACTCTGAAATATGCCCCGAGGCTATTGTTATTGTTGTAGTCGGTTATTGCCGTTGCCGTTTGCCGTAGCTGCTGCTGTTGTTGTTGTTGTTGTTGCTGTTGGCTTTGCACACAGACACACAAGTGCAAAACAGGCCCGTGGATGTGGCACATAAAACTCCAAACAAAAAACTGCAGTAAAACATCGCAACGAGACTTTGTTCTCTGTTTCATGATTTGGTTGTTGTTGTTTTTTTTTTGTTTTTTTTTTCGAGTCCTGCGGCATCAATATTTTCTCTAAGGCGATTACTGTGGCGCGCTGCAGCTAACGATTTTTATACATTTTTGTGTGCTGCGAATTGGCCATTGAAGGCGAGTTTCGAGCTGGCGAGCCAAATCAGTGGAAGCCCATAAACTGTGCCCTTCATATGCACTGCGGCCGAACTAGCTGAAGCTGTAGTTGAAGCAGCCCTATTCATATAATAGAAATCGAAGTGTGATTGTGTGTGTGCTGGGTGTGTGGAAAAGTTTTGGCCAGCATTTGGGCTGACCTCAAAGGATTTGAGCACGAAACGAACGACGAGTCGGCACAATAGCAACAGCAAACGAACATTGTATTGCGGTCTATTGAACTAATATTGAAGGGACGCACACATGTGTATATATATAGATATACATACATACATATATATATATACATATTTATATATACATGTATATAGCTTGAGTTGAATTCGATTTGGAATCGGATTTCGGGCAGCGTTTGTAAAGTGCTCCCCTAGCGACACAAATTTGTGCATTTTATGATGGGCTTTATCTTATGCCTTGGTGTGTGAGTGTGTCCATGTGTGTGTGTGCGTGTGTGTGTATTATCCTGGGGCATTTTTGTGGGCGCGGCTGGCTGCTAAAGTAGCCAAGAATGTGAGCTAGAATTAGATAAAGTTTATGCAGCAGCTAACTAATTGTGACAGCAGAAGGCTTGGGGGCCTTAGATTGAATAATATTGAAATAAATATTGAATATGAAACAGTTAAATTGGGGATTTGGCTTGAAGCTTAAATAAGATTTGAGCTTTGGATTACAGCTTACAGCTTATGAAGCGAACGTTGAGCCAAATGAGTTGCCCTCAAAACAAGGGAATAAAACTATAAATTTCTTTAAAAATGATTTGGCTTAAGGTTGACAAAAAAATGGGGGGAAGCTAAAGGCGAATATGACAAATCTGGATTAACCTTGCTTTTGTCACATTTGTCATATGACTTAAGCTGCTTATATATATATATATATATATATATATAAATAAATGTTGAATAAAAATCCAACCGCAAAGTAGAAATAATTGAAGCTTGCTTCAAATGCATTTGTTTACGAGTAAGTAGTTTTGTTAGATAAACTTGGCTTAGTTTCATGTTAGTTATAAGTCGGAATCATTTTCAGCTAACAGATTTTTGTTATTAATAATCGGAATCGATTATTCTACGTTGGTTGTCAAGGTGCATAAGCTGAATACGGAATCAGAATAAAAGACTGAGTGAGAGTGATAAAATGATAAAGAATCAGAGGGTGAGATACCGAGTCAGAGAGAAAAAAATGTGTTTGAGAGAGTGAGAGAGAGAGAGAAAGCGCGAGACTAAGAAAGAGAGTGAGAGATAGAGAAACTGAAAGCAGGAAAAAGACGTAAACTGAGAGAGAAACACAGAACGAGAAAAATACAAGTGACGCAGATATAGAGAGGAACAGAGAGAGGAAATTGAGAGAGAGAGAGAGAGAGAGAAATACAATGAATCAAATTGAGAGAGACAAAGACAAAAACTGAGATGGAGAGAGAAATACAAAATCTGATAGAGAGAGAAAAAAGAAACTGAGAGGGATTGAGTATGGAAGTAAGAAAGACAGAGGGAGAGGGATGGTGTATGGGAGTAAGAAAGACAGAGAGAGTGATAGTGACTGAATGCAACAAAATAAGAGGGAGCGAGAGACTGCGAGAGAAAGAGAAAGAGAAAGAGTGAGACTGAGTAAAGTCTGTTCAACAGAAGATCTCTAGCTGGCATATCACGACTTAATAGTTTTTTGTGGAGAGTAAAACTACTCTTAGACATGCCAATATATACTTCTAGGCTTACATTCGGTTGCAGCTCATTAAAAGTGTTCGACAAGCCTTGTTTATTTATAAGAGCAAGAACTACATAGTTATTAAATTTAATTTCTATACATATATATGTAATTAAATCTCTCTCTCTCTCTCTCTGCTTCTACATCCTTTACCTACCATAGCCATCTTCATATTTAATACTGTTGTAATACGAGACTTTTTAAGCCCAGCGATTCCCAGCTCGTATTCAAAAGTCTTAGCAGTCTTAGTCTTTGCCACTTAGTGGTGCATTAAAAGTCACTCGAATCGCAATTTCCTTTCGTTCCTTTGCATTAATATTTATTTCATTCCATGACTTTCATGCGCCTCCTTAGTCAGGTTTAATTTGTTGTTGCCAGAGCAATGGATGTGAGCACAGGCAGTGCGTAAGGTTTCTTCGAGATTAAACAGCTTCTGAAGAGCTGGGGCAACAGAAAATGGCTTTCGCAAAGTCAACGCTGGTGACCATCAAAGCAATTTGTGGCGCACACATCAAACACAACTGCCACACACACACGAAGGCATTCAGTACAGCTGTCAGCAGGCGAGTGTGTGAGTATGTATGTGTCTGTGTGGGTGTGTGTGTGTGGGTGTGTGTGTGTCACAGCTGTTGCGCCCTGGCATTTAAGTGTCAGTTTATTGGAGTTGTCATTGAATTTTGTGAAGTGTTTATGCAGATTTTTGAAGTTCAAACGAGGCAAAGCGAAAAAGCGGCTGCTCTTCTAGTGATGGGAAAGCCCACGCCCCTTCAGCACCCGCCCCCGTCTTTCACATGTGTGCCAAATGCGCAAAACAATGCGAAAACCAACTGACAAATATTTGCATTTTATTGATTGACTAACAAGTGGCCGCGCAGTGGCAGGGTGAAAAAAAAACAACAAAAAGTCAAACGGGGCTGCTGTGAAGTGGAAAGAGCAAAAAAATTAAATCGTTGTGTATACGACGCGTGTGACGCAATTCCCTTGATAGCCATAAGCAGCTATAAGCAGGAGCAGCAGCAGCAGGAGCAGGAGCAGGAGCAGGCAGCTGAGAGCAGAGAGCGAGGGTAAGCGTTGCCTTGGCATGTCTGAAGATGCGGTGCTAAAATTAAGCAAATCCCAGCTAAGCAATTCTTACAAGCATGCAAGCATTTATGAGACAAGGGCAAAGATGGGGGAGTGTGTGAAGGTGTGTGTGTGTGTGGGGGTGTATGTGTGTGTGTGTATGTGTGTGTGTGTGGGTGTGCTGCTTGCATGGCAAAGTTCATTAAACTGCTGCTGCTGCTGCTGCTGTTAGCTCACCCGCATGCCCTCTCACACATACATTTCAATTACCCTCACCTGCTCGCTGCTGCTGCTATTCAGCTCAAGGATTTCAGCAGCAGCTTGGCTCGTTCGCAAACTTTCAAATTGCTTTTACTGCACATTGGAATGCGCTGTCAATGCGTGCTTAAAACAGCTCTCTTTCTTTCTCTTTCTCTCTCCCTTTCTATTGCATTTTGTAAAATTTATAATTATTGCATTCAAATAAAACTTAGCTTTAGCCGAGGGATGCATTTGGCATGGCATTTGGCCCAGTTACCCAAGCAGCTGACATTAGCAGCGAGCAATGCAATTGGCATACAAATGAGCTGCAGCAGAACTCAATTTTCAATTCCCATTTCAGGCACGGGAAACTACTTCCACTTCCACTTCCATTTCCACAGCCAGCTGGCAACTTTGAACTGGCAACTTCCACTTGCAGCTTCATTTTCATTTTCATTTACATGCTTATTACAAATGCAACATGCTTCATATTGAATGAGTGGAGTGTGTAGAGCATGGAGCTTGGCGCTCTAGAAAATGGCGGCAGTTTCCAAAAAAGGGGGCGCGGCTTGTCAGGGGGTTGGGGTGGCCCCAAAAAATATTACATTTCTGCTCGTCATTGCCGCAACATTATTTTCTTGAGTTAATTGCGACTGGGATCATCATGAAGCACAATGGCGGAGAGACAAAACACACACACACACATGAGTCGAGGTGGGCAGGGCAGGGCGTGTCGTGGCGTGCCATGGCGGGCACAAAGCAAGAGTTTCATTTAAAAAATAATGAGTTTTCCGGCTAGAGAGCGCATGCAAAATAAGGGGCCAACAACAGCCGACAGCCCACTGTGACACAGTCAAAAATAAAAACAAGAAAGCAACAACGAAAAAAGCAAAAAAAAAAATTAACTTTTGCTTTAATTATAAAGCTGACAAAACGCTCGGGAGCAACATCGCGGCTCAAGTGCGACGGCAGTTAACTATAGTCAAAAGTCAGCTCGGGCACTTGTCACAGAGCTAAGAATACATACAAATATACACACATAATCATACTCACACAATCATACACACTCATAGCAGAGAGCACAGCTTAAAAAAAGGGATACAGATAAAGCCGCCAGCGAGGCGGACAGCGGGCGGCGTCCAAAATCCTTTATGCCTAGTCCGAAAAAAAGAAGAAAACAGCTCCGAAGAAGTCATTTTCAAGCGTCAAGCAAATCATGATAAACTCCAAGGGTCCAGGCATTAAAGTTGCCCCGGGGACCCACAGAGCCCCACAGAGAGTCAAGCGCAAGCACAAGTTACGCATACGCCCCGTTGACCTTGGCTATATACATAGATTTTAATTAATTATGAGGCCGCAGCGACCCAAAAAGAAAAGCGCCAGACGAAAGTGAAGAGCAAAAATTACATAACATCAACAAAATAAAATACAAAAATTTATATATACATATATATTTATTCACATTTTATAAGCCAGTTATCAGCTCCAAAATCCATGCTCAATGCAAGGCACTCAGACTGCTGCAACTTCAACTTGAAATACAAAATAACCAATTACTTATGTGTGTAGATGAATGAGTGAATGTGAATAGCTGAATAGACGAATGAATGCATGCATAATTGAATGAATGAATTGCAGCTGAAGTGCATGAATCGTTAGCTAAGCAAAACAATATCAGATACAAAGAGAAACTGAGTGTGCTCGAGTCGGGAGTGCCTGACTAGGATATACCCCGAAGCCTGTCATGAGCTGATATTGCAATCAATCTACTCTTCTGGCATGCATACATAGGTAGCACACACATATACACACGCACATATACACACACACATATACAACCATACACATGAACTCCACTGACTGCTCTCTTTACTTTGCTTCTCAACTTATGCCACATGACTAGATCAACTCAACTAATCCTCCTGATCATACATACTTTATGGAGTCTGCCACGCCTCCTACTCACTGTGACATACATATATTTAAATTAAAACATTATACATATTATATTATATATTGTATATGCATTGTATACCCATTTTTAATGGGTCAAGAGGTATAAAACTTTTGCAGCATGAGTAGCAGAAATTGGCAACTGCTCAACTTAGATATATATATATACATATATGTACATATATATGTTATATATGGTTTTATATGTATGTGTGCACATGCTATGAGCATCCTTTACAGCTCGTATACGCAGCATGAAATGGCATGAAAATGCCAAAAAAAAAAGTAGAACAACTATCCAAACCGGATATAGTTACAAGTCAGTTGTGTTTATCTAGCGGAAATTAAATATGTTTTAGCTTTTGTTTTATTTTATATATATATTTAGCTAGTATTTCTTGACTTCTTTTGCTATTTAGTATTAAGTTTGATTTGTGATATTGCTGTATATATTTTTATGTTTATTAAATATATTTTTAGCCAGTATATTTTCATACACTATTTTATTTTCATATATAATTTTATTGATTTTATTAATATTATTATTTTTTTTTTGGGTTTATATATGTTTTTACGTTTTTATTTATTTTTTAATAATTTAATAATTTTACAATTGTTATATTTACATTTATATATATTTTATATATTTATTTTTAATTTCATATCTAATTTTTATATTTATTTCATATAAATATTTTAGTTTATATTTATTTATATTTTGTATAAATATTTATTTTATTTAAGAAGTCTATCTGTCTGTCTGTCTCTCTGTCTGTCTGCCTAACCAAAGTAAGCAACGAAAATGAGCTGCAGAAGATCATTTATGTTGTCTTTATGTATTCAGCAATGTTTGCTTACATTTACATTTAAGTTAAACTCATTTAGAATGCTTGAAGCAGCAGAGAGTCTTCTCATTGGTCACTTCACGATCGACTGCAGCGAGCGCAACTCGACGCAGGCTCAACATTTGAGCTCGCCTTGGAGTTTGAGTGATAGTCGCCCTATATAAAGAGCAGCAGCTGCAGCATTTCTTCAGTCGTCCAGGCCCGGTGGGGGTCAATTGTGCAGTGCAGTAAAGTGAAAGTGAAAGTGAAAGTGAAGTGAACTGTGGTGTGGCGCGGCAAGGTATGTAAATATTTTATTTGCTAATAATGTTAAGTACTTTAAGCATAATTGTAATAGTTAACAATAATTGTTAAGAATTGTTTAAATATTAGATATAAGAAAAACTGTAGACATAAGATAATGTTAATGATCGTTGAGCTAAGCAGTAAAGAGTTAGGCTTAGAGGAAACACTTAGAACACTGAAGACTTAGAAAAATTGAAAGACTTAGAAAATTAGCAAGACTTAGAAAAATTAGAAGTCTAAAAATATTAGCAAGACTTAGAAAAATTAGAAGACTTGGAAAAATTGAAAGATTTAGAGAATTAAAAGACTTGGGAAAACTCAGAAGACTTTGTAAACTTAAAACACTTAAAAATATTGGAAGACTTAGAAAATTAGCAAGACTTACAAAACTAGAACAACTTAGAAAACTAGAAAGACTTAGAAAACTAAAAGACTTAGAGAATTAAAAGACTTAGAAAACTCAGAGGACTTTGTAACACACTTAGAAAAATTTTAAAACTTAGAAAATTAGGAAGTCTTAGAAGACTTGACAGATTTAGAAAAATTGAAATAATACTTAGAAAACTAGGAAGACTTAGAAAATTAGGTAAAAAACTTGAAAGACTTGAAAAATTTGGAACACTTAGAAAAATTTAAAGACTTAGAAAATTATAAAGACTTAGAAAACTTGACAGACTTAGTAAACTTGAAAGACATAGAAAATTAGGAAAACTAGAGGACTTAGAAAACTTAGAAGACTTACTGCCTGAATAAATTATATTTTCTAAATAATTATCGCAAGTACTTTAACAAAAAATGTAGACTAACTTATTATTATCTAAGGGTTCAGGGGAACTCGTAGTCGAGCAGTCGCGACTAGAGCTTATTTAATTGTTTTATTTTTATTTTTGTTATTATAATTATTTTAGTTTTTAATTTTTATATTGGTATATATATATAATTTTTTTTTTGTATTTATGCTTACATTTTTCTTATGTATATTAAATTTTTAGTTTCTTATTTGTTTTAATTTTTTTTCTTTGCACATATTTATTATATATTATATGTTATTATTATTATTATTATTATATATTTATTTTATTTTGATTTTCAGATATACAATATTTTCCATTTTATTTGTATATTTATTGCCATATTTATTTTTATTTTTATTTGTATTTGCAATTTTATTTATATTGGCACATGTTCAACGAGTGCAATTGATTTTGAAGCTTGCGGCTCACTTTTATGAGCATTGCCAATGTATTTGCGTCACATTATGCAGATACACACACACACACATAAACACATACGTAAGCACACATACACTTAGAGCCATTTAAACAGATATAGTTATTTGCTTGCCATAAATACTGTTTTTTGTTGGGGTTGAGTTTCGGATGGAGGCAATAAACGAATTGCCATTTCATTTGCAGTTCAAATTCTCTCTCTGCTTCTAATGCCCATTTAGCATATGTGTTACAGCTTTGCGAGTGTATGTGTGTGTGTGTGTAAATTTATCTTTTTGTGCATCGTAAATCTTGTTGCCTTTTCAGCATTTTGCACAAAATTTATTTCCTTATTAAAACTTTTTTATTTGATTTAATTCGGGCGCATGTGCAGTGCGCCTTAGCGCCAATTCCAATTCCAATTTCGATGCCTTTGCATACATATGTAGATGTATGTGTGCTAGGTAAATGCACACACACACACACACACACACACAGCCTCACTCAAATTGTGATAAATGTAACGAGTCTTTGAGTTGGTATTTGTAAGGCGTCGTCATCTACCCTTTGCTCAAAGTCAAATAGTTTTTCGAAAAAGCATTCAACTTTATCGTGCGTTTCCTGGGAAATTAACATGCCCGCCCATGTGCCCTATCACACAAATGTGTATGCGTACGTGTGTGTGTGTGTGTGTGTGTGTGTGTGTGCTTTGGTTCGTTTACCTCACACACACACACATACACACACATAGCTATAAAAATATCGTTTGTGAACTTTGCTTGCTCCTGCTCCTCCTTTCTCTCCCTCGTTGCTTGGGCGAACGCACTAAACTTTTATTTTAGATTAAGTCAATTTGCCCCAGCCACGAAAAAAACAACAAAAACGAAGTATTTTTCATTTGCCTGACTGGCCTTTTCTCGTGCTTCTTCTTGTTTTATTAACAAGCTCGTTGGCCTGGCCGGAACAAGCGCTGCGCATCAAAACTATATGGCTGGTGGAGCGAGCTGCCTGCTGGTGTCTATGCCATTATTACGTATACGTATACGTATACGTTACGTTAGACGTTACGTATACGCAATGTGGTCGGTGGTCTCAACGGTATAATCGCGCAAAGTTAAATTTTCGCACTTTTGCAGGCAAGAAGTTTTCTACTTTGATTTTCGGGCGCCCAGCCGCATATTAACAGCCATTTCGGCTTGTTCTCCCTCCCTCTCTCTGCCTCTCTCTGCCTCACTGCCTCTCCTGTGTTGCTGGCAAGTTTAAAGCACTTGCCATAAATTATGCTTTGCTGCTAGCCCTTTTGCTTGCCAGTTGCCAGTTGCCAGCTGCCAGCTGCCTGCTGGCTTGATTGCCTGATTTATCCGCTGTCTTTAGGCTAAAGACTTTATTGGAAAAGTTTGATTGGCCGCGCAGCCCAAGCCGCGTTAACATCATTATAAAATAAGAGAAAACAACTCGAAAATTGATTGACGTCAATGTCACAGCGCTGCGGTCATAAATCAAAAATGCATATTCAAAAAAAAAAAAAAAAAAAAAAAAGAAGCACTCTGTGTTTGAAGTGCTTAAAAAATTAATGGAGCTGCTTCAAGTGAACTCAATCAATAAACGATATGCTTCACTGCAGCGCAGCAAAAACGAAACAAATTTGAGATATTTAATGCACACACATACCTATATACTATATATATATATAAGAGTGTATGTGTGTGTGTGTGCGTGTGTGTGTTTGAGTATTATGTTTGGCCATGTCAAAGCTGACAAAGTGCATTGCGTTTGCCGTTAGTAATTGCATTTGTAATGACTGCAGAGCAGCTCTGATTGCATGACTAAAATGCTCTACAGTTGAGGCATGTTGATTTTTGGGCAGAGCTTGCGACTATGCAAATTTGATTAAAAATATGAATATTTGTGAGACGAAGATAGCAAATAGATGGGAAAAAAGTTTACTAAAGTAAGTCAGATTATATTGAACTATCCATTAGCTGAGTGGAGTCTTCATCTTGTTTCGTCTTTTGGTTAGTTTTACAACACTAGTTTTAAATTGGCAAGCTTTCTCTGTCTTATAAACTAACTTGATTGAGTTGTTGTGCACTGTAAACTGAAGCTCTATTCACATTTTAATTAGTTTTGCAAGATAGCAAAAGCATATACGAGGGTGGTTCGATAAGTTTTAAACTAAAAATAATATTTATAAACTGTCAATTTATGACTCAATATGGTTTCATTTTAGCTCTATAACCTTTGAACAGCTCTATCTGCAACTTCACTGAGAAATTGTTTTCTGGAGAGCTATAAACTAGCTCTCTGTGTCGGCAGTGATCTCTTCATGCATAATATGCTACTCATACTCGTTCATTACGATAGTATTAGATAGATGCCTGCCTCGCATTTCGTTGCTATGGAAGCTAGAGACAAGAAATTAGTTATATTAGCTCCTATAAAGTTTTGCTCTATTAATTGTTAAGATATATTTTAGATTTTTAACCTCATATACTTGTTTACGCTCACATATTTTTATATACTCATAATATCATTAATATTTGTATTAAAACTATATAAAAACTTAGCGGAGTACGCCTATTGTTAAAATGGAAAAACTATTTCCGTCTTAACATATGCGACTTGTATGAGATACTCTAACCTCTGACTCAGCTTCCGCCTCTGCTGCTGATTGAAGTTGTCTTTTATGTTTAGTTTAGATGTTTTGAAAGCATTTCCTGCCGTTGACACAATATTACAACAATATACAACAAATACTTTCAGATTTATGGCGCCAGTTGTACAGATAAAAGTTCAAATCTTGTGCGTATGTCGAAAGGGTCAGAAGATTGTCAAAAAGTACGATATTAAAAGCTTGAAAAATGTTATGAAAACAACGAAAGCCACAAACTGAGTGTATCAGAAATTTTTGCAGTTGAAATACTTTTCAATTGATTTAAATAGATAATATAGAAAACTTAAATAAAGCGTAAAAATTTTTAAATTACAGTTGTGTTCATGAAAATAGGAGTACTGGACTGCATATACTGCATATACATATATAGTTCCAAATTAATAAAAAGCCGACTTTTTGGTTGGATACGAACACACAAAAGAAGAAGAAGAAAAATCTAGATACTTCCGTTCAAAATTCATTTAAATTCATTAAAAGAAATAATAATGCTGAATCTTAAAATATTAAAAACAAAAATTTTTAAAAATTGAATTAAGAAAAAAGTCCATAATTTTAATTAGTTATATAGAATGACTGTTGTTGAGATGTGTATTAAGTAGTTGATGATAGACTATGAAATAATTGATTTAGTTTAAGCTGTAAGTCACAGCTTTGATCAATGGTGCTGATTTGCTTGATTGATTGATATAATGAGCATTTATGTTTATAAATTATGGTGTTATTTAAAGTCTAGACTTGTTAAAATTTCCTTCTGTAAAAATGGTTGACTTTATAAAACAACAAAATATATCAAAAATAAAACCATTATACCCTGATTTCCCATTTTCAATGGGGTCAGGGAATAAAATAATGTTTTAAATTTTCTTAAATTACAAAAATTAAAAAAAAATTAAATAAAATACAAATATAAAATCCTATGCATTTTAATGCTTTCAGCGTGGTCTCTATAATTTACAAAGGAGAGCAAATAAATAAATTAAAGCGCATTTGTTATGTGTTTATCTCAAGAGAGGCCGCGGGACACGCGACACAGAGAGAGATAGGGAGACAGAGAGAGATAGAGATAGAGAGAGCTACAGAGAGTGACATATTTCAGCAAGGACATTAAATCGTCGCTGCTTATCCGATGTACATTATTTTTATTTTCCTGCCGCACAAATTTAATCAGTGTTGCAAATAAAAGGTGTGAGTGTGTGCGAGTGTATGTGAGTGTTTGTCTGTAAGTGTGTGGGAGAGAGCACAAGAAATTGGTTTATTAAAAATGCTTTTAAGCATCGTTATCGAAATGGCGATAAAATAAATACAACAGGCAAGTGCCGCGAGTAAATAAAAAATAAATATAAGAATAATGTTGCCAGCAAGTGTGACCTTACAGGAGGCGCTGGCAGCGCGTGGGCGTGGCATTGTTGAATTTATTATCCATGGCATAAATCAACGTTTTAATTATGTGGCAGGCACGGGCGGCACGACACAAAAAAAAAGTACATAAAAATGTTAATTACCTGCAGACAAGAGGCAGGCATAGATGGGAGGAGAGAAAGAGTGGGAGAGAGGGAGAAAGGGCGAGCAGGGGAGCGAAAGAGTGGAGAGCTAGGTGGGCAGAGAGAGATCTTAAGTTGCTCATCAAAAGTGTGGCAAACAAAGGAGCAACTGCTTTAATTAGCTACAAGGAAAAGCGAGGGGGCGATGGAAAGAGAGAATGGGAAGGAGAGAGAGAGAGAGAGACAGAGAGAGTGAGAAGGGCAGCCTAGCAGCTTAAGCAGCAGCTTTGGCTGTTAAATCTTTTTAATTCTGGCACAATTAACAGTGTCGCTTGGCATATGCAATTGAATGTTTCTCTCTCTCTCTCTCTGTGTGTGTGTGTGTGTGTGTTTCAGACCCTCCTCTTGAGGTGTAGGCGTGGCAACAGCTTGACTCGACTCGAATTGCTGCGGTTGCTACCAGCAGTTACATGGAAAATCTTGCTTTATTTTCGTTTGTTTGTGCTGCCACGCCCCCTTTTGCCTGGAATTTCTATGAGTCTGTATGAATGTGTGTGTGTGTGTGTGTGTGTGTGGCAGTTGGCATGTAGACTTTGTTCTATGCCGTCTGGCTGTTATGTGATATTTGCAAATTACCTTTTATAATACTTATAACGCCATAGTCTCAAGACCTTGCCGCAGCCTCTAACCCAGCTTCTGGCACAGAGTAGGCAGGAGAGTCTTTACCACAGAGCCAAGCTGCTGCCACAGCTTCAGCATTTGCCTGAGTCTTGCCTACTGCCTCTTGCTTCAGCTATAGTCTTAGTTGTTGTCTCAGTCCCAGCCTTAGTGGGCGCTTCAGCTCCTGTTATAGCCCTAGCATCAGCCTCTGCCTCAGTCTCAGTCTCACTCTTGGATGTCGCCTCAGCCTTTGGTTTAGCCTCAGCCTCAGCCTTAGCCTCTGCTTCAGCCTCAGCCTCAGCCTCAGCCTCAGCCTCAGCCTCAGCCTTAGCCTCAGCCTCAGCCTCAGCATCAGCCTCTGCTTCAGCCTCAGCCTCAGCCTCAGCTTCAGCCTTAGCCACTGCTTCAGCCTCAGCATCAGCCTCTGCCTCAGTCTCAGCCTTAGCCTCTGACTCAGCCTCAGCCTCAGCCTCAGCTTCAGCTTCAGCAGCTGCTACAACTTCAGTCTGAGTCTTAGATGACGCCTCAGCTCTTGACTCAGCCTCAACCTCAACCTCAGTCTCAGCCTCCGCCGCTGCTTATGCCTCAGCATTAGCTCCGCCCCTAGTATCAGCCACTCCCTCTGTCCCAGGGCATGCCCTAGCTATTGCCTCCGCTCATACTCTGCTTCAGTCTGGCGCCCACCTTAGCTCAGCTGCCTCAGCTTCTGCTTCTCAGCTCTCAACTCCTACCTCAGCTTAGCAGACCTTTGTGTGCTCTCTTGCTCACCCCCTCTCTCTCTCTCTAGGTCTCGCCCCGTCTGCCTTCTCACAGTTTTGTACTTTCGTTTTATGGTTTTTACAATGCTCTTTTATTGCTTAATATGGCTAAGCAAATACTCGCCTGGGCACAAATTGTCGCCTGGGCTAAGCAGCAGCAGCAGCAGCAGCTCGACGACAGCTGCACACAATGTTTGCTTGTTGTTTTTCTCTCTTTGCCGGTAATAGAGGAAACTGTTTATGGCATTTTTGTGGGCTATCGTCTGTCAGTGATGTCAGTTAGTGTCCTTATAATGTATCCTTAATACATTTTAATATGCAATTAATGGGTTCTGGCTGTGCGCTCTAATGACACACACACACACACACACACACACACATACACACAGCTTGCCAGAGCATCTATATTTATTTGTTTTCATAAATACACACATAAATCATACGCAATGTGCGCAGCACACACACAAACACACGCATACACACACACACACACATAAATCAACATGAATGTCATTGGTAATCTTAACCCCAGCTCTTAATGCCTTAACACCTTCAGGGCGAACGCCTCACGAACATATGCGACTTGTGTGAAGTGCTCAAACCTCTGACACGGCTTCCGCCTCTGCACTTGATTGAAGTCGCCTTTATTTTTTCTGTTTTTGTTGTTGTTTTTGTTTGCCTTGGTTTGGCTGTCGTTGACACATTAATACAAGCGGCACTACAAGATTTATGGCAGCGCAACAGCCAGCAAAAAGTTGCTGCCCAAAACTAAACAAAGTCATATAAATAATAGGTCAGCGACAGCTGCCGCCGTTGCCTGCCAGCCGAGCTGAGACCTCAACCAATTGCTTTATCAGCCTGGCTATCAATACCAAATTGCACTCACTTAAAATATGCTTGCCTCCTGCCTCCAGCCTCCTGTCTCCTGCCTCCGCCCGCCCTTGTCTCCTGCTCAAACCAAAACTTATTAAATTTGTTATTCAAGCAACAACAAAACGAGAGAGAAAGGAAAAAATAATAATAATAATAAAACTGTATAGAGACTGTTGGCAGCTTGATTATCCCGACAAATTGGGGTCCTATGACCGCCTTTTGCTTAATGCCAAACTCAAGCTAATGTCCACTCATTAGAGCCAGGCGATATTGTCCCTTTTTACTTTGTTTTTTTTTCTCGTCCTTTGCTGCTGCCTATACTGTCAATACCCTGTGGCCATTAAAAAATTTGTCAGCAAGGGTATATAGAGGTTGGGCAAGTATAAATGCAATAAATCATCGATAAATATCGAAGTTTATTCATAAATATTGAAGTACATTGATAAGTATCGAAGTATGTTGATAACTATCGAAATATATCGATGTATAATAAGTATAAATCAATGTGTATTAGATTGCATGAAGCATGAAATATTCAAGACCTTGAAACTAGATCATTTAAGTAGAGGTAGTTGCTAATCACTGTTATCGATACATATTAAATACATTAAAAAAGTGTATCAGTGTATATCCGAGTTGGGTGAATGCAAATTTTATAAATCATATTATAATGGTTTAAAATCAATGAATATCGCATTATTTTGTCACCTTGAAGAACAATTCAATACAAATTTGTATCCTATAGTGATAAAAATTTATAAATATATATTGATCGATTCTATGCCAAGGCACTTTATAGAATTTATAGAATATTATGTGAAATTCGTGGACTTTTGTAAAGGTAATTGAAATTCACTGTAATCGATAAATTGTGAATGCCCAATTCTTGTAGATTATTCTTTAAGTATCTCCAAAAATATTGAAAAATATCGATATATCGACAAATGTCGATAGATCAATTAATATTGTTATATGGACTCAGCTACTCGATACTCATAGCATTTGCTCACAGGGTATCATCAGGCTGTGCAATCCAGTCCCCCTCTCTCCCCCCCTTATCATTGCCCCGTCATCTAAAATGTTTTGTTGTGTGGTTTGCTGCATTGCCTCACGTTTTTGCGTGAGTGGGGGCGGAAGAAGTACATAAAAATAAAAATAGAAATAAAAATAAATTTAAAAGCAGACAACAAATTATGCAGCGATGCGTATAATTAATCTGTTGGCATTAATTGCGGCAAAGGCTGCACAAAACCGCAAAAGCGTAGGGCGTCAAAAAAAAAAAACAGAAGAGAAGAGAAGCGAAGAGAGAAAGAAAGAGAAAAGAAGGGAAAAGGGGGAGCGAAAGGAAAAGCCTGAAATTATTTAAACGCTCGAGATAAACTAAAAAGCCAGCGAAGCCAACGAAATACGAAAAACGAAAACCAAGGGCCCGCTCCAGTTGAGTGTCATTCGTGGCCAGTGAAGCGTGGCACACAAATATAAATCTGTGGCACGGATAACGTGGCTTATTGAGAGATCAGGCCGAGGCAAGCGACTTGGCCCAGGCGATTAAATGTTGTGTGTGCGCCTTTAAAGCCGATGGACTGCCAAATGGACAGGCTGCGAGACGACTGTCAGTCATTGTGTGTGTAATTAATTGCTGGCCAAGTTGAGCAGCAGCAGCAGCGGGCAGGTGGGCAGGTGGGCAGGTGGGCAGGTGGGCAGGTGTTGGTGCAGCCAGGTCAGAGGCCAAGAAAAACGACTGCACAATTTATAAAAGTCAACACTTGAGCACGTTTCAGCAGTTGACGCCACAGCAGCACCTAAACAGAGAGTGGAAGTGAGAGAGAGACTGAGTGAGAGAGAGAGCGAGAGTGGTAAAGCCTCACTTCATTTTATTATCAAGCGTTATTCTGCACGTAATTGTTTTGACGTCACTTTTGCAAATTGTCCTTTTTTCTCTCTCTGTCTCTCTCTCGGTTGCTGTTGCTTTTGTTATTGTTTTTTATCGTGAGGCCGTGGCCGAGTCGTGACCTGACAGCGCGCTTAGTTTGCTGGCTGTTGGCTCAACTAGTTCATTAACCAAAGGTATTGCAATTAATTGCTAAATGCCAGAGCTAATGGCAGACAAACACACGCAAGCACACATACACATAGATACACACACACACACACACACACCGACACACACACACTGCAAATGAGCGTGGAGCACGCGCGCACCACCTGGCGTATGCGCAATGTGGCAAACGATTTGTCCCACTAAAACCGCCAACAGATACAATTAACACAGCTATCTGCCAGTGTCAATCATGATTTAGCGCATATTCAGCGCCATTGCTACGCGGCCACACCTTCACATCTAATCGAGCCAGATAAGCGACTATATATGGCTATAGCTATGCATACGTCTAACTTACCATACGAGGACACACGCACACACTATAATTGCCAGCACTGTCTGTTGTCAAGGCGGCGGGGAACTGAGCTGCAAGATAGAAGAGACAGAGAGAGAGTAGCAAATTAGTATGCTAAAGAATAACTCAAATATATGCTACTAACTAAAAGATAGACAAAGTTGAGTTGAGTCACAGTTGAAGGAATTCAAGAAATTGCAAAGTATTGGCGACTAAGAGATACTCTGGCATTGTAGGGATAGCGATTAATTATATTCCAATTTTTTAGTTGCGTTAGGAAAGGGGATAGAGGGGGATAGATACAGGATAGAGATGAATAGAAATATTTGGAATAGAAATATATGAGAATGAATAGAGAAAAGCGTAGAGAGATGGATAATAGGCAATCAAAAAAGCAGATCGATGGATAAATGGATGTATGGATAGATGGAGGGATGAATGGATAGTTTGATAAATAGATAGATTGATATATGGATATAACGATCTGTGGATATAAGGATATGTTGAATATGTAGATGGATACCGATAGGAAAAAACGATTCAGAATGAAGAGAGAAATTTATGGATATAGAGATTGAATATAGAATATAGTAGAAAAAGGGATAATGGACCAGTCAATTGAAGGATAGATAGATGGATAATTTAAAAATTGGATAAATGACGGATACATGGATAGATGGATAAATAGATGGATGAATATATGAATAAGAATGTAGATATAAAGATATGTTGTACAGATAGATAATCTAGATAAATGTTGGATAGGCGATGAGGCAGAAAGGCGAATATATATAAGAAGATAAATATGTGTAATAAGAATGATGAATAAATCTTAAGAATGAAGGAAAAATATATATAGATAGTAAATATATCGATAAAAGTCAAATAATTAGAGTGTAATAAGGACGAATAGATAGCTAGACAGATGGATGGATAAGATGGATAGATGTATGGATAAAAAAATTGAACAATTGAAAATTACAGATGGTTGTATTGATTGTTGAATATATAAATATACTGACGGATAAAATATTATATATATGAGAAGACGACCAATCAAAATTAGATATATACGAAAATAATCAAAATTATTGGCAGACGTAAATATACATAAAAGACATAAATTTGATAATTATCCCGCTCAATGCATTCTATATGAAACATTTGATTTATACTCGTAGCTGGAATTATTCACAAATTTATCAAACAAGCCATTGCAAGGGATTTCTTTTAACTCTCTAAGCGATATTCCGACTCAATATACCCCTTAATCATTATTTTTATAGGGTATGCAGCCAGTTAAGCATTTCATGGCAGCTCAATAAACTTTTTGCTTAGCTTCAAAAGGGTATCAGAAAAGTGCTCCGTTTGCTTGTTGTCTGTTTGTTGTGTCTGCTGCTGCCTGTGCCCAATGGCTGTGGCTGTGCCAGTGCCTTTTGCATGCAAAACAAACAAACAAATGAAACACACAGACGCACACACACACACACACACTCACACATGAATTGACATTGAACTAAGCTTTGGACTGAGATATGATGCAGAAGCAGCTCGCTGATTGCCGCCTGCTGAGTCAGCAACAGCAGCAGCTATCTCTAGCATCAGCTACAGATCACATGCTATTGACACAACGGACTAAAAATCTGAATGTGAAACCGAATATGTATCTGAATCAGAATCGGAATCGGAATCTTCGAGTCGGAATCTGAATCGGAATCAGAATCCTGTTTGGTCGCCGGGGGCCCTCGAGTGCAATCAATGCTGACAAAGTCAGCGAGCGACTCTAAATGAAGCCTTCATCTTCATGATGATGATGATGAGCGGCAGCAGCAAAACCCCTTTGGCTCTTCATTCGCAAGCTGTTTTTAGCCCTGTCATCAGTTCCGGCAAAATGTCTGGTAATCTGTTTTTATTTTGTTTTTCTGCTCAGCAAAATGCGCAGCGTACGCGCCTTTAATTAAATATGAGCGTCGAGTGTTTCAATTAATTATTGGCAAATGTTCGACGCAAGAATAAAATAAACAAATCAAATATATATATATAAAAAAAAAGCAAAATGGAAATAAATTAATTATGCTTGCCTGGCTAGGCGAGTCCTGCTGCTGCTGCTGCTGCTGCTTGTAAAGTTAGCGACAGAGCCTTTAGCAAATAATTAAAAAGGGACGAGTTTGGCTAAAATCTGAAAAAGTAATTATTTGGACCAGGCCTGCTGCCCACTCGTATTGCCCTCTCACTGCCACTCTCTGTCTCTGTTACTCTCTCTCTCTTTCTCTTTCTCGTAAGCCAAACTTTTGCAGCGAATTAAAATTAATGAAAATAAATTTTCCAAATTGTTTTAGCAACCCCTTTTGCTTGCGCTGCCCAGTTGACTCTTGAAAATGATTCGAGTGTAATAAAGCAAAAGGACGAAAGGGTTCAGCTCGGCCTATGCTGTGCGTGGGTTGGGGCACTGACTTGGCACATGAAAACACTTAAGAAATTTAGTTCTTGTTCTCAATCTTGTATTTGAGGTCATTTCGGAGGCTCAGCCAGTGACTTGGCTTGGCTTGGCTTGACCTAACCCTATTCCTTTTTTCCCTTTTATATTTTGGCAATTCATGCTGTTTGTTTTCCCTTTTCCCATTTTCCTTTATTTTTTGGAGCACATTCTTCTTCAAGCTCATTTGCGATTGTATTAAAATAATTAAATATTCGATTAGGCAACGGTTCGCGCACTTCAACTTCATTAATAAAATACGACTTACTCCACTTTGGGTTGATGCTTAGGCGGAAGGAAGTCTTGGCTGTTTACATGCATGTCCTTAGATCTAATTAGCTTTGGCTTTACATGCGTCTTAGCCGCTGCCTTGTGCCATGAACTTTTAATGCGACTTTTGGCCAAAAACTCGCTGCCATTTGTTTATTTAATTAAGCGCATTAAATGGCCAGCGCTTCGATTTACTCGACACACACAAAGTCTCCCTCTCTCTGTGTGTGTGTGTGTTTGTGTGTGTCGTTCCATATGTTAACACACATACATATGCATAATTAATGGCCAGCTTTTGTGTACGCTCCTTTTTGGACCATATTGAGCTGTTTTTGACCATATTGTGTGTAGCAGCTTCTCTTCTCACTTTTGATACGCGCTCAATGAAGCGAACAGTGAGTGTATTAGTTTTTATGGCTGTCTTTCTGTCTGTATGCGCATAAATCTTGAGATTTGTAATGAGGAATGGATTGTATGTGCTTGAGTATAGCATATTGTTTGATAGTTTGAAGATTTTTTCATTACGTCTATTGGAAACTAGGCAAAATTAAAAGTCCTGTGTCTTTGACAACATAAAAATGATTTTTGTTTGGCGTTACCGATAATAGAAACTTGGAATTTAGAAATTAGAAAAAATATTGAATGTAGAATATAGAATATAGAATACAAAATAAAGAGAATATATATATAAATAATATATATAAATAAAAAATAAAATAGAATTTAAATAAATAAAATAGAATGTGATCCTTTTACTTTATCAAATTGTTCTATTAAAACACTAAATTTGAATGGCCTGCACTAAATATAAATAAAAAATAAAAATAAAAAAAAATAATAATAAAAACATAAAAAAATAAATAAATAAAAATAAATTTAAAAAAATGAATATATATATACATAAATATGTTAGGTGTGACATGGGAAAAAATAAATTAAAAAATATATAATTTAGTCCTTATACTTTATCAAATTGTTCTGTTAAGACCCTAAATTTGAATGGCCTAGACTAAATAAAAATAATTAAAAACAAAAAAATAAATAAAGAAAAATAAAGAAAAAAAAAACCGAATTATATATACATAAATATGGTAAGTGTGTGGACATGGTAAAAAAAAATCTAGAGCTCCAGTTCAATAGACGTTTATAATTATATTTGAGCCTGTGTAAAGTCTTTTGCAGCTGTTTAGCATGAGTGAAAACTAAACTCTACACTTTTCTACAGTCAATCAAGAAACAAGACATTTTTCAGCTCAATCCTTGTTCTCATGCACCACAGATGAAACTATTATCTGCCTTAGCAACAAATATCAATCAACAACACTTTATCTGTTTCAATTGCTTAAACGAGTATTGCGCAGTCAGTTGCGCTCGATTGCATCATTCTCAGTTGCTTATTTTTTTCGTTTTTTGGGTTACAGCATATGTCGGACCCAATTATCTGGCTTGACATTTAAAACGCCTAATTAGCTGTGGTGTCATTGTCATGAAATTATTGGAGCGTGCACCACCCGAAAAGGCCGAACGAACCACACAGGCCCCGTACAAATGTGCTGTGCAAGTGCTTATTATGTTCCAGCCTGCAGGCAAATTTAATTTATTCAAAATAACAAACACACACACACACAGAGACCACACATAAGACCCAGCCGTGTGTGTGTGTGTGTGTGTGTGTGTGTGTGTGTGTGTGTGTGTGTGTGTGTGTGTGGGTACAGCTTCTAATTTGCACGCATGAGCGCATTTTAGAATATGCTCGAGAAGGAACAAAAAAAAAAAGGAGCATCTCTCAGCTGCTTGACCATTTCATATCAGCCGCATGCTCAATTTAATTTGAATTGCGACAAGCCACGCCCACACCCAAACGCACACACTCACACACCCATAGATTTTATTTATATGGTCCACAATTCACAGTCGACATGTTAAAGGTCAGCTAAGACTAGCACTGGCCATAAATTAGTGCGCTTCCTGCATGAATTTTTAGACAGCTTGGAGTTATTATGCAAGGGCCAAAGACCCCCCACTGCCTAAGCCGCTCTCAAGTTTATTGAACTTTATGAGCTCGGATTACATGAGAGTGAGAGAGAGAGAGAGAGAGAGAGAGAGGAAGAGGTATAGGTAGCTTTGGCTCTGGCTAAATGACAAGCTCTCTGACCACCGGCTCTGGGTCTTGGCTAATTTATGTGCTCGACGTGTGACTGACAAGTTTATGTTTTTCATTTTCATTTTCCTTTTTCTTTTTTTTTTTTTTTTTGTTGCCCACATAAATTTCACAATATTTTTGGGCAGATTTCGAGGAACTCAACTGGGTTATAAATTTTACGTGACTGGCTGAACTTTAAGGACAAGCTAGGCTACTCTATCTCTACCTCTCTGTCAACTCGCTTTGAGCGCATACCTTTGGCTATAAAGCGAGCTATTGAAATGCCAGGCTAAAAATTATACAAAAAAGCAGCACACACACTCCCTCTCTCTCTCTCTCTCTCTCTCTCTCTCTCTCTCTCTCTCTCTCTCTCTCTCTCTCTGTCACTCTATATAAGCTATTTATAGTTATGTAATCAGCGCGTAGTTAAGTTCACATTTTATGCTCGCCTTTTTGTTGTTTCTATTTTGTTTTATTTTGCTCTCTTCTCGCTTTTGCTTTGAAAATTGTTTGTAATGGCATTATGAACACTTGGCTGCATGTGGCTAGGGCCAAAGCGGAGCCACCACTCGGCGTATGCTCCACATTGATTTTCTATGTATGTGTGTGTATTGTTGTTGCTGTTGTTGTTGCTGTTGTTGTGGCTTTAATTTGTATTTATTTTAGAGCATATTTACTTAACTTTACTTTACAGCCATTAAATGAATTAATGTGTGGCACTCTCATACACACTCACACACACAGACTCTCTCACTCCCTCTATCTCACTCTCTGTCTCTGTCTCTCTCGTTCTCATTTCACTTTTGGAGTGCTCTCTCCCACTAGGCGCAATTGTAGCCGCTTCTCTGGTCTGTGCTTAAAAAAGTTTCGCGTTTTTTCTTGTTTTTGTGTCTAAACATTTCGACAGAGCCGGAAAAAAAACAAAAAGCCAAAGCACTTTGTGTGTGTGTGAGAGTATATGAGTGTGTGTGTGTGTTTTTTGCTCAAACTTTACTTTCAGCATATTTTACAACGCGACTATGCGAATTGGTTTTAAGTCGCATATTCTCGTCACAAATTGCATCGCAAGTGTTTTTTTTTCGGCCAGCTAATACCCTGTAGAAATGATACAAAAAGAATAGCAGAAGAAAGTGTACAATTAAGTTTTGCTAAAGGCAGCAGCTGCAGGTAGATCTGCACTACTCTGAAGTTTATATAAAGCCAATCAATAGCAGCTGCATTGCGCTGAAAAATTTCCAAAGTTTTTTTCTTGTGTATTATAGTGTATATGGGCATATGGTACATATATATATTCAACTTATCAATAGCGGCTCTAACTACTTATTAAACATAAACAGAGTTTATGTTGTTGTACCCTGTAGTCATACAAATATAGTCTATAGGCTTAACTCAACAGCGTATATGCAGAGAGTGTGTGGAACTTCTTAGAGTATATGCCTGGCTAATCAACTGTAGCTTCTGTACTTCTTTTAAGAGTATAGGAATATATCCTTTAGGTACTCTGTTGTCATAGAAAAAGTATAACTCAATTGTGCTTTTGTCTGAATCAATAGCAACTGCATTGAGTTTTAATGAAGCTTTTTTTGTTCATAGAGAAAATTTAAAAGAGAATTGTATGATTCAGTTGTGATTATGCCTGTGGCAGGGAGAGAGAGAGAGAGAAAGTGCTGCATGTTAGGATATAGAGTACATGTATAGCCAATCAATAGCAGCTATAATTGCTTATTGCATTTTGTAACTAGCCCTTAGACATGTAGCATAAGAACATTGTCTATTAAAGTTGTGCCAATTCATGTAGTTTGGGAGTAGAGGAGAGGAGAGGATGTATGCTGTTTACTAGCAGAGAGTAGAGGGTATATGCTGCTTATTGGCAGAGAGAGAGTAGAAGGTATATGCTGCTGAGTAGTGATGGCACGATTAATCATATGATGTCCATTAATCGATTATTTTGCTTCGAATTGCGATTCAATTGTATCGCAAAACGGGGTTCAATTAATTGAAACATTAATCGATTAATTGCTCAAATAATCGCATCACTAAGAAGCAACTTTAGCGCGCATATCATAAGTTGGAAGAGGGAAAAAAACAAAACTTTTATGTTTATAATGGCACCAACAACTAGTAAAGTGTGGAAATATTTTTCCAAAACAAGTGATGCAGAAGTGCAGTGCCGATTATGTGAAAAACAATTAAAATTTTGCAAAAACACAACCAACATGCTTCAGCATGTAAAGCTGAAGCATATCAACGAGTTCGCGTCTCTCAAGGTAAGCTTTAAACTTTACTTGTAATAAGCAGAACTTTATTTAGATTTGTTTCTTTAGACACCCAATGAAAATTTTGAACGTGAGGAGGAGAGCATGGCAGTGGCTAGCACAAGCCAACAATCAAAACCAGCTAAAAAGCAGCAACACATTACCGATGCTTTTTTGAACATGGAAGTGGCTAGCACAAGCCGACAATCAAAGCCAGTTGAAAAACAGCAACACATTACTGAAGCCTTTTCAAATGTGCATAGCTTTGCTTCGGGTGGCTCCAAACATACCAAGATGACAAAGTCAATAGTGGAGATGATTGTCATGGATAACTTGCCATTTTCACACGTGGAGGGTAATGTTTTATAAAATATGTATATTAAGACAATATGTATATTAATGTAATATTGAATATAAATTTAGGAAAAGGATTTTTAAAACTGATGAAGGAGCATCATCCCTTATACAAAGTTCCAGCTAGGAACACAATCAAGGCGGAAATTATAAAAAAGTATAAAGTGGAGCTCGAAAATTTCAAGCGCATGGTATGTCAGCTTTCATGTATATCGCTGACTACGGATATTTGGACTGACATAAATATGACGGGTGTGATTGGAATAACACTTCATGGCTTATTTGAAAAGAAGCAAATCTATGCAACGATTGGAGTGTTTAAACTAATAGAAGCCCATACTGCTGCGCACATATCTGAAGTCTTGTTAACGACGCTGGACAAGTTTTCCATTTCTAAGGAGAAAGTTACTGCAGTGGTGACGGATAATGGCGCAAACATCGTAAAAGCAATACACCAAAGCTTCGGAAAGTCGCACCATATTCCATGCTTTGCGCACACTCTGAACTTAGTGTGCAGTAATGCCTTGGAAATTAAGGAAGTATCAGGGTTAGTTGCCAAATGCCGCAGTATAGTAGTTTGGCTTAAACGCAGCGGGAAATCCAAAGAAAATTTGCAACAGCTGCAGGTTTCTGCTGGCGCCTCGGAGGGTAACGTCTTAAAAGTGATTTTAGACGTGAAAACCAGGTGGAATTCAACATTCTATATGCTGCAGAGATTCATTAATTTAATTTCGTACATCGGCCAAGTGGTTTTAAACTTTTCGGATGCCCCACAAATGATATCCACCAAAGATAAAGACGATATGATTGAAATTATTGCTTTGCTGAAGCCATTGGAAGCAATGACTACACAAATAAGTGGGGAAAAATATGCTACTTTGAGCCTTGTTATACCTATCGCGCATTGTGGACGCCAGCAAATAATGAAGGTAATTTGTAAGTCACCCACGGGAAAAAAGCTCAAAGTAGCTATTTTGGAACAGTTCGATCGCAGATTTGGAGCGATAGAGCAGTCGTTTTTATTGGCTGCATCTACATTGCTGGATCCGCGCTTCAAGAAAATTCATTTTCAGGACCCGATAGCTTTGGATTCAGTTATGAAGCAGATACGAATGGAAATGGCAGAACTTTCAGATAAAAATGAAAGTCAAGGAAGCATTAGTGACGGTTCATCTACTGGAGAAATTGAATTTGACTTTTGGGCCCACCACAAGTCGTTGGTACACAAACGCCGTAAAAAAGACGACCCTTATCAAATTCAGGACGAACTTAGTTTCTTCTTAAATGCTCCTGTTTTGGAGCTTAAACGCAATGTAGTCGATGCCTGGGAGGAGATGAGTACTGTATACCCCCAACTATATATCATAGCTTGTCGCTATTGCTTTCTGATTGGCACTTCTGTACCAGCAGAACGTCTTTTTTCTAAGGCAGCTGCTACACTTACCGAAAAGAGGAACAGGTTAACCACTGAGCACCTGTCTGAGCTACTGTTCCTCAATTCAATACTCAATAACAAATAATAATTAATGTATTTGTTACTTTTTGCTAGGCCTAATAAAATACTAAATAAATAATAAACATAATTTCTACTTTTCTATACAAATAAAAAATCATTTGATTAATCGATTATTTCCACTTTTGTTCGATTAATTTCGATTTATAATCGCCCAGCTAAATTTAATCATATGATTCAATAATCGATTAATGTATATTTTCTGCCATCACTACTGCTGAGTAGCAAAAAGAATGAAGGGTATACGCTGCTGAGAGTAAAGGGTATATGCTACTCACTAACAGAGAGAGAGAGAGAGAGAGAGAGAGAGAGAGAGAGAGAGAGAGAGAGAGAGAGAGAGAGTAGAGGGTATATGCTGCTTACTAATAGAGAGTAGAGGGTATATGTTGCTAACTCGATGAGAGAATAGAATAGAGAGAGTAGAGGGTATATGCTGCTGAGAGTAGAGGGTATATGCTACTCACTAGCAAGGCGAGAGTAGAGGGTATATGTTCCTTCTAACAGAGAGTAAAGGCTATATGCTCCGCTCTATAAAACTGTTTGTGGCAGCCTAAAGATTTTTTGAATTATTCTAAACTTTTGTTCCATAGTTTCTGCTACAATGCATACAGAGCATAAGTTCTGGTAGCTATGCCATCTACAAATTTGGCAAACAAAAATGTGATAATTTTTTGCTTTGGCAAGAGGTATATAAACTAAAGAAGGGGTATATGCATAGTCTGTGTGAATTTGCAGAAACAGATATAAAAGTTGCCTGAAACTAATTTTAAATAAGATAGGAAACTTTTCCAAAAACAAAAACTAAGTTCTAATCTACATAGTATAGTCGCTAAGACTAAGTTAACTTTATGTTTCTGCTGAGGAGGCAGACTAAAGAGTCTAGAAAAGTGATTAAACTTTAAGCAACTATATAAAACCTAAACTGACGATATATGTATAATATAATATATTTTATCTTTATAGGGTATCTATTTGCCATTCACTTTTAGTTTTACACACATTCTGTGTCTTTTGTTTTTAGCTGTTTTTTCCCTGCTTGCCATGCACTTTGGTAACATTTATCGTTGCCGGCTGCCAACTTGCTGCTGCTCATTGTGCCGGAATGACCAATTTTTGTGATTTTCAATTAAGTTAACTGGACGAGTGGCTCAGCGGCTGGGGTGGGGGGAGGGATCGGGAGTCTAGGGGTAGCTGGTAAGGGCTGCTTGCTGTCAGGCTTACAGTGTATTTTTGTAACAGTTTAAACAGCTGCCGGCTGCATGTGCTGTACTTCCATCTCCCTCTCTCTTCCACTCTGTCTCTCTTTCCTTCTCTGTCTCTGAGCCAATCCCAATCAGTGCCAGAGTTCGTGCTGGGCTGGACTAAGGGCAGTGGCAGCCATGTCTCAGCTTCTGGTAGCTCTGCTATTGCGGCTAGCCAAAGCGCTCGGCACCATTAGCTGGAAAATTTATCTACATGCACTTGACAGGTGGCCACGGCTTGATTTAGTTGTGCTGCCACAGAGAGGGAGAGAGAGGGGGGCAAGGGCGGAGGGGGGATGGAGATGAAGATGGAGATGGGCGGCCAGTTGAGCTGCCACAATAAATTGGAGCGCAACAAATGTCGGCGCCACTTGATGTGCAGCAGCTGCTTGCAATGTGTGCGGCATGCAACATATATCCATAGCTTAAGGCCAATTTGGCCAGCTCAGCCAGACGGACGTCTCTGATCAGCTAAGTGCTGTAGCTAAATTGGCTAAAATTCAATAAGTTAATGTTGTGGCCACGTTCAGCTCACGTGTGTT
Source organism: Drosophila hamatofila (assembly GCA_035045345.1). Taxonomy (NCBI): domain Eukaryota; kingdom Metazoa; phylum Arthropoda; class Insecta; order Diptera; family Drosophilidae; genus Drosophila; species Drosophila hamatofila. The sequence goes on from JAWNPA010000012.1 coordinate 26,412,920, forward strand.
CGCCCCAGCTGATTGACAGACGACAGCCAATGGCAGTGGCTTTGGCACTGCACTCGCCTTGCCTCGCCTTGCCCCTGTCAGTTGCACTTAATTTCATTTTGCATGTGGCTGCCACCACATCGAATCCAACTTCAGTTCAGTTTCCTCTCTGTTTCTTAGTCCAGCCATCAGCTTTGATTACATTAAGCATTAAAATGTGCTACATACTAGTTCTTCTGCACAGCACTTGACTTGGATAATAATTTCACAGTGTTTTTATACCCTAAACCCATTGCAAATGGGAAATGGGTATATTATTTTTGTGGAAGTGTTTGTAACAGGCAGTTAGAGGCGTGCCTGATGCCATACATTATAGTTATTCTTGATAAGGGCGACGAGCTGACTTGATATAGCCATGTCCGTCTTTCCGTCTGTCTGTATGAACGCCCAGATCTCGTAAGCCACAAAAGCTAGAGATTTGAAATTTTACATATATACTTGTGTACATCATACGCAGTAAGAGCTTATCATATTTTTTCGATAACTCATCCCATTTATTTTGTATCGATAATAATCGAAAATTTGACTTCGTTTTTTAAGCCTAAATTAAATACTACTATAGCCTGAGATTTTAAACTTAGTGTGTAGATTCATGTAATGAATACAAAGATTTTGTAATTTTAAGATTTTGGATAACACGCCCCCTTTGGCCCAATTTAAAAAAAAAAGTATTTTAAATACTTAACACTTGTGCTTGCTTATACATGCATTTAAATGATATTATCATGTTCTGAAAGTTTGATGAAGACAGTCCCACTAAAAGAAGATTTATTCAATAAATAAGTTCTCATAATATAGTCCACACTGCAGCCCAAGTTCAGTCGCTGCTAACTGCGCAGTTAGCACAGCGCGTGCTTATGCGTGCGTGTGAATGCATGCGTATGTATGTGTGCATGTCTTGCAATATCAAATCTTTGCAGGGTTCAGGGGATCTTCTAGTCGACCAATCTCGACTAGAGCATTCTTCCCTGTTTTTTTTTTTTTTACGCTGTTCTGGTTCCACTTCATTTGCCACAAGCGGCGGCAAATAAAATCGACTTCAAATGCCATTTGTCCTTGTCAGCGCACAAATTTACGATTGACAAACGATGTGAGATGTGCGCTCTGCGCTGTGCCCGCTTTAGTTTGACTCGAATGAAGCAATGCTCACAATTGTAATTCAATGCCAGCTGTGGAACATAACAAATGAGCTTGAACCGAGCCGAGCGAACGAGCAACAGTCGTTGGCTATCAAAAATAATACAAATTATGCGCGTGTCACACAGCAACAGGAAACGACAGAGAGAGACAGAGACAGAGGGAGAGAGAGATGGGGATAGAGGGGCATATTTCCGGTTGGGCTGCATAATTCATGGCAGTCCGTTAGATAAGACACTTGTGCATCAATTCATCAGCAGCTATGCCGCGTAACACATAAGTCGCTCTGACACACGTGTGAATGTCGAAGCGGACGAAGTGGGCGTGGCTGGCGAAGCAGGCTGTGCTGCCAAGTGGCGGCTGCTGTGTGACAGAGGCAAACAAACCCTTTTAAGCTGTCAAGTGGCGTTTTTGTTATCAGCCGCGTCTAATGAACGATGACACTGATTCAGCAGGAGCAGCAGGAGCAGCAGCAGGAGGTGGCAGAAGGGGAGAGGATGATCGGCTGTGGAATGAGTAGGTGCAGCAGTAGTGTGAGCAATGGCTAAAGCAGTAAGAGAAGCTGCAGGAGGAGAAAGGGGTAGGAGGCACATCAACAGTCGTGGAAGAAGGAGAAGGAGAGGGAGCTGGAAGCGTATAGGTAGAGGTAGAGGAGGAGAAGGCAGAGGAGGAGGCAGAGGAGGTGGCAGAGGAGGTGTCAGAGGCGGAGGCTGAGGAGGACGCTGAGGTGGCTGAGGAGGAGGCAGAGGAGGAGGCAGAGGAGGAGGCAGAGGAGGAGGCAGAGGAGGAGGCAGAGGAGGAGGCAGAGGAGGAGGCAGAAGAAGAGGCAGAAGAAGAGGCAGAGGAGAAGGAGGAAGTGATGGAGGAAGAAGAGTAGAAGGCATATGAGGCATAAGAGGGGGAGCAAAGCAGGAGGCAGAGCAAGAGATAGAAGAAGAGGTGGATGAGAAGGTGACTGAGGAGGTGGCAGAATATAAGACATAGGAGAAGGAGGAGGTGGTGAACGGGGCAGAGGAGTAGAGAGGGCAGCAGGGAGAAGAGAGTAGGAGGAATAGGAGCAGTAAAAAAAGGAGGAGGCACAAGAGGAGACACAGGAGGAAGCAGATCGGTAGCAAGTAGAGGAGTAGGAGAAGGGAGACGGCGAGGAGAAGAAGGAGTATGAGGAGGAAGAGAACGAGAAGAAGGAGCAGTGATAGGAAGTGGCAGCGAGATGACGAGAAGTAGGGAGCAGAAAATGCGAGTCAGCAGCAATAGTAGTACGATTATGAAGGGGAATATGTAGATGCCGAGGAGTAAGAAGAGTAAGAGAAGTATAAGCTAGAAGAGTAGAAGCGGTCAGAGGCGGATATGGCTGAGGCTGACCAGTAAGAGCAGTTGTAGTAGATGGTGTGGCACAGGAGGTTAGCAGCAGCAGCCACATTGCAGCCACACACACACACACACACACACACAGCCACACACATCACTTAGCCATCGTATTGGTGCAGTCTTCTGCTTGTTTTCATACTCAATTAGCCTTGACAGTGATTAATATTGACTGTAATTTCATTAAATCGCCTTTTGATATGGTCTCTGGCCGTAGGTTCAGCTAGCCTCCGCGCGAAGTCAGCCTGCCAGCCTGAGCATAATTTCGTTACAGCCCACAGATTCAGTTCGCCTCCTCCTGCCACACTTTTTTTTAAAGGCATGTGAGTTATATGGCAGTTACTTTGGTTAAAAACCACTTTTGGGCTTTTGGCTTGTGGTCAACATTAATTCAGCTCAATTGAGCGTGTTTTAAAGCCATATTAATGAGGGCGATTTAAAAGCCTTCGAGAGATAAGTTTTTGCTGAAAAATATTATGTATACGCAGTGTAAGCAAACAATTCGAATAGAATTTTCTATATTTAGAAAGGCTTATACTTAAGAGAAAAAAACATAATATAAATATATAAATAGTCTGCAAAATATTGCTTTTATCAAATTCCGATTAATTGGCTAGCCAAAAAGTTGTTTGATATCTTTGCCGTGACGGCCCCCATGGGGCAAGTTTGCATAATATCTGGCAGCAGCATTGTTATAACTTCGACCTGGCATTGGTTGCATATTTCAGCTTGTTAGCTGTCAAAATAATTGACATAAAGTGGCATGTGTCTACGCAGTTGTTATTTACGAGCCAGCATAATAAACGCAAACACACACACAGAGAGAGAGTGAGAGAAGTTGAGTGCTAAAATGACACGCCCACAACTATAAATAAATGACAAAGGTGTTGACGTGTCGGCAAGTTGAAGGAACGAACTAGCACTTATTTTGTTTTTTCTCTGCCTCTGCCTATTTTTCTTCTCTTTCTTTGTAGCACCTTCTTTTTTTTTCTTTTGGTTAAAGCCTTATTTATCTACGAGCACACATTCGAGCCCTGCCTCTCTGGCTCAGTTTGTTGCAATTTATTTGGGGCTGGTTTTAATGCCCCGTAAAGCAGCAATTGAAATATGTTGCATACTTTTTGGGGCTCGCATGCATAATGAAAGAGCGCACATAAAATATAGACTAATTTGCCAGATATTTTGCACCATTTCTATATATATATATTTGTTGCTCGAATAAGCTGCTTAAATTATGCAGTCAAGCTAAGCCCAGCACATATCTCTCTTTCTCTTTATATATGTATATATATATTCATATATTTATAATGGCTTTTACTTATGCATAAATTATGTCTGGCAAGCGGCAAAAATATTTGACTAATGAAATTTTTTGCCCTTGCAGCTGTTAAATATTTAGCCTCGGCTGTTGCGTAACTGCGACAACCTTTTTTTCTTCTACATCCTAATTTTCATTGTGTGTATGCGAAATGACACGCCCACAGGGAACTATATACACGGAGAGGGGGGCTGGCTCAGACGCTCATGAAATTCACACGGTTCAATGTCATCGACAATTTTTGAGTTCATCAAAAATTTAACGTTGACGTTGCGAAAGCGCCAAACGGCAAAACGCCAAAACACCAAAAGATGCCAAAAATTTGTTCGGTACGCAAAATTCCGTTAATGGGCATAAATGTGGCAAAGCAGGCGATGCCAAAATGACAGGCGAAGAATCGAGTTTAATGTGTGCACAGCATGCGAGAGCGAGGCTCCCTTGCACACACACACGCACACGTGAGTGTCAGTGTGTGTGTGTGCTAAGGACCTATGCGTGCTTGCGAAAACTTAGTGCACTCAGAGAAAGGCTGCGAAATCTCTATAAAAAAGAAATCTTATTTGACGTGGCAAGAGGAAGCAAGGAATTCATGAAAAATTACGTGAGAGTTGATGAAGAGGAATGTATTGAAAATTTGGGTATATGAGAGATATACATAAAATATATATACTAAATAAAAAAGGCAACAAATTAAATTTATACAAAGCAGAGCTGAAGCCATCCTGCTATATATACATACATAGACATATATGTATATAAGACATAAAATTTGACGTGCAGACAGAATTTGAGATTTTGTAGTAGAAATTTTATAAAACTTCCCGAAATTTAAACAATTGGAGACGTATGCATATACAATTATTTTAGTATTCATTATCATATTTATTTTTTATTTCAATTTATTTATTAAGTATTTCATACAATTATAAAACATTAATTTTTTTCTTAAATATCAATATAATATTAAAGAAAAAATATAAATTTAATATATTTTACTTAAATATAAAAAAAAAAAAAAAAATAAATAAATAATAATAATAATAAAAATAAAAATAAATAAAATATATTTTATTAAATATATTAAGCATTTAATTTTTAAAATTTAACAGCGCTAATCGTCTGTGAGCACTATAAATGAATTCATTTGATAAATAGGAAAAGTTTTAAAATTTTAATTATATTTGGGTATTTAATATTAAATATTAATTTAATAATTTAGTATGTTTTTATTTTATATAAATATAATATTAAATAAAATATAAATATAATATACTTTTTTAAATATATTTTTATTTTTTTTCCATTTCTTTACTATGTTTATAGCTATGTTTAAAGCCGTAACAGTTACACAAAAATACATCAAACCAAACCGTAAGTCGCATCAATTCTACTAAAACAATCTTTAAGTTTCAACTGAAATACTTTTCTGTTAAAACCAATTTCAACCCCAATGACAAATGAATGTTTCCATTAAAAACTATGTCAACAAATGCGAAAAACCAGCTTGGCAAATAGAAACCCCTACCCGGAAGTGCTGCAGTCCATCTATGTCTCTTGCTCTTTCTCTCTCTCTCTCTTTCGCTTTCTCTGCCCAAGCAACACCTTCTTAAACTACCTCAGCGCGCCTTATCCTCGATTAATTCCAAACCCATTTTAGATTTAAAGCGAACATGACATAAGCATGCCCGAGCGACGCCAACGTGTGTCTCGCTGCTTAGAAAAGGATTATGATAGATCTAGGTGATAAGAGCAAGGCAACCCATGCCAAGAGTCATTGCGCACACACGCACACACACACACACCCCTTTTTTTCGCTGAGTGTATTCAAGTTAACATTTGGCTGTATGCTCGTAGCCATTGGTGGCTTCATCTTTTGCTGCTTAGGCGGGCGGGTGGTTGGGTGGGTTGACAGCTCATGGCCATTATTAATAAGTACAGCGAGCAGCGCTGCGTATACGTGACATTTACGGAAATTTGATTGAAAAATATCGAAGATGCTTCTGTTTTTTTTTTTTTTTTTTTTGGTCGCTTGCTCGCACGAGGCAGGCGTCGGTCGTCTATAACATTTCCATCACTTGATGCGTAAAAGAAAGTCAGGCGAAAGTCGGGCAAGGAATGTCATCAGTCACGTATAGCCAGAGATGACTGTAGCCGGTAGCTTGTAGCTGCTGCTGCTGCTCCGGTTGTTGTCGTCGTCGCTGTGTTATGTCATATTTCAGGGCACACCTTTTTTGTCCTTGCATTAACAAATGTCATTGATATGTGTAGGTGTGCGTGTGTGCCTCTGCGTGTGCGTGTGCGTGTGCGTGTGTGAAATTACGTGTTGCCAATGTATGCCCAAAATAAAGGGTTTCACAACAGCCACAGCCAGTGGCATAGCCAGTGGCACAGCCCGTGTGCGGCACAGTCACTGCCACATCCACTGCCTCACATCAATGTCAGCTGCCGGCGACAGTGGCTTTTGTTTGGCCAACAAGCGAGGCGCGAGGCAGCCACTCTCTGCCCCCAACCAACCAACTCTCTTGGCAGCGCTTGGCGCGCTGACAGTTCACAGATTTGCAGCAGTAGTTGACATTGATTCATCAAAAATTAATCGAATTCTCGAATGGCAGCAGAGGCCAAAAAGGCAGCTAACGCATGAAGCAGCAGCAGCAGCAGCAGCAGCAGAAGCTCTCAACTGTCAGCTGTCAGGCATGACAGTTGCTATGTGCGTGTTAGTGTGTGTGTGTGTGGGAGTGAGAGTGTGTGTGTGTCACCTGAAGCGACAATACTTGCATACCATAATCCGTTTAAACAACAATTCCTGCTGCAATTGACAGCAAACTATGGCTAAAAACTCTGTTAGACTGTTGGCGCCTGGCCACGCCCCCGCCTCCATTCATTTTGATAGCATTGCATGATGGCATTGCGTATGCAATTAATTGCATGTCCTTTGTTGCAACACAATGCTGACATACAGCCTGACACGGCTGACAGGCCTTTTGACTTGCATTTTTGTTGCACTTTGTAATTTCACTTTTTAGAAAAATGACATGAGAGAGAGAGAGAGAGAGAGTGAAGGAGAGTGAGAGATGGGAATAGAGAGAAGGATATAGAAATAGAAAGATATAGAGATAGAGATCTACAGATACAGATACAGATACAGATACAGATACAGATACAGATACAGATACAGATACAGATACAGATACAGATACAGATACAGATACAGATACAGATACAGATACAGATACAGATACAGATACAGATACAGATACAGATACAGATACAGATACAGATACAGATACAGATACAGATACAGATACAGATACAGATACAGATACAGATACAGATACAGATACAGATACAGATACAGATACAGATACAGATACAGATACAGATACAGATACAGATACAGATACAGATACAGATACAGATACAGATACAGATACAGATACAGATACAGATACAGATACAGATACAGATACAGATACAGATACAGATACAGATACAGATACAGATACAGATACAGATACAGATACAGATACAGATACAGATACAGATACAGATACAGATACAGATACAGATACAGATACAGATACAGATACAGATACAGATACAGATACAGATACAGATACAGATACAGATACAGATACAGATACAGATACAGATACAGATACAGATACAGATACAGATACAGATACAGATACAGATACAGATACAGATACAGATACAGATACAGATACAGATACAGATACAGATACAGATACAGATACAGATACAGATACAGATACAGATACAGATACAGATACAGATACAGATACAGATACAGATACAGATACAGATACAGATACAGATACAGATACAGATACAGATACAGATACAGATACAGATACAGATACAGATACAGATACAGATACAGATACAGATACAGATACAGATACAGATACAGATACAGATACAGATACAGATACAGATACAGATACAGATACAGATACAGATACAGATACAGATACAGATACAGATACAGATACAGATACAGATACAGATACAGATACAGATACAGATACAGATACAGATACAGATACAGATACAGATACAGATACAGATACAGATACAGATACAGATACAGATACAGATACAGATACAGATACAGATACAGATACAGATACAGATACAGATACAGATACAGATACAGATACAGATACAGATACAGATACAGATACAGATACAGATACAGATACAGATACAGATACAGATACAGATACAGATACAGATACAGATACAGATACAGATACAGATACAGATACAGATACAGATACAGATACAGATACAGATACAGATACAGATACAGATACAGATACAGATACAGATACAGATACAGATACAGATACAGATACAGATACAGATACAGATACAGATACAGATACAGATACAGATACAGATACAGATACAGATACAGATACAGATACAGATACAGATACAGATACAGATACAGATACAGATACAGATACAGATACAGATACAGATACAGATACAGATACAGATACAGATACAGATACAGATACAGATACAGATACAGATACAGATACAGATACAGATACAGATACAGATACAGATACAGATACAGATACAGATACAGATACAGATACAGATACAGATACAGATACAGATACAGATACAGATACAGATACAGATACAGATACAGATACAGATACAGATACAGATACAGATACAGATACAGATACAGATACAGATACAGATACAGATACAGATACAGATACAGATACAGATACAGATACAGATACAGATACAGATACAGATACAGATACAGATACAGATACAAATACAAATACAAATACAAATACAGATACAGATACAGATACAGATACAGATACAGATACAGATACAGAGAGAGAGAGAGGTAGAGAGAGAGGTAGAGAGAGATAGAGAGAGTGAGTGAAAGTCTTAACCAATCACATCACTTCTAATTTTATAGACCTTTGGTTAGCTGACACCAGCCACAAATTAGCCAGGCATGGCAAATGGGTTTTATGCTCTATTTATTATCAAATTGTTAAAACTTTTTTCTCTCTATTAATTTCACAGTCACTCGCTGTGTGTGTGTGTCTGCGATAAGGTGTGTGCTTGTGGCTCGTAAATATTTGTCAAGCTCATTCGCGCGCGTCGTCGTCTAGGCAGCAGCAGCAGCAGCAGCAGCAGCAGGAGCAGCAGGAGCTGGAGCAGCGTCGCTGGCTCACATGGCGTATGAGTGCTGGCCAACGCCTGGCGCGCTCATAAATTTCTTGTCATAAATCCTTCGCACTTTTCGGGGCTGCCACTGAGCCGGCTCAGCAGGTGGTGGGAGATAAGATGTAGATGGTGGCAGCAGGCGGCAGGTAGTCGTTGGTAGTCGTTGGATAGCAGCACCACAAATGAGCTGTCAGAGCTAACAGTCGTGTCTGTGTCGGATTTATGCGCATGCAAAACTTTGACCAAACGAGAGTCCTCGCTCTGGGTGTATTGTCCTACGACTGAGGGCCGACCCATCAGCCTTTGTGCGTGTCAATAAATGAAGCGTGATTGATTACGTGGTAAAGTTTTCTGGGCAAATTCCATGCCATGTTTATGACAGCACTGCAAAAGCTGGCCCAAAAACTTTTTAGGGACTGGGTGGCTCAGCCAGGTAGCCAGATAGCCAGGCAGCCAGGTGTGCGAGCAGGTGTAGTAGCAGGCCTTACTGTTAACGTTTATTGTTTGAATTTCGTGTATCTTTTTTTTATTATAATATATAAATATATGTATATATAAATATATGTATATATATTTATATATATATATTCTCTTTGTCTTTTGTTTTCCTGTGCTGCCCTGTCGTCCTGTTTGCTCTATCTCCACGCGGCCGGCCACGCCTGTCAAAATATTTTGTCAGCCATTTTTATGCAAATGAAATAAATTTTGCATAAAAAGTCAAACATCAACAGAGATTTATGACTTGTTGAAACTTTGGCATAATTTCATAAATATTTAAACCTTTTCCTGTGCCGCTTTACAGGACAACAACAGCAGGAAAAAAAAAGGATCATTATGTTTATGATGATGTGCAAATATTTGCGCTTATTACGCAGCTGAAAGCAGCTGGACAGCAGACGAAACCAAACCAAACCAAACCGAACCGTAGCGAATCTGCTGCTGGTCATGCTTGCATTAAGCCCCGCCCTAATCGCTTGCCAGCACGCCCTAATTAATGGTCAAACAAATTCTGGCGGAAATCGGCTTACAATTTCCAGAGTCAGTCTCTCTCTGACCTGCAATTTAACACGATTAATCCACTCTAATTAATCGAGCCACAATAATTGCATTCATTCCTCTATCGTATCAATTGACAAGCAATAACAACAAATTGCATACGTACATGTGTATGTGTGTGTTTGTGTGTGTGGGTGTGTTCACATATATGACCTCTTGCTCTCTATTTGTTGTGACCTGGTCACACTCATGTTTAGTGTTCTTTGAGCTATTGAAATATGAGGTAAATTGCAAAAGCTCAACTCAAACTAATTATTGGATTTTCATTTGATAAATTGCATATAGATAAATTGTGTTTAGATTACATTTTTTATGTGTTTAGGTCAAAGGGTTTCTTTGATACATTTGATCTAGTCGCACTTTGTAATGAATAAAAGAGGGTTAAGAGAATTTAGAGCTTTAAGCAATTACAATTTAATGGTATTGAAAAAATAAACTGAAAATAACTATGAATTGCTGCACCATTGGCATGCTTTAAACTAAATTCATAAAGACATTAATTCCTTTATAGAATGGCATTACAATTAGTTAATTCTTGAAAAATTTCAAATGCTGATTTTTTAGAAATTTAAAAAAATAATAAAAATATTAAAGAAATAAAAAAATAGTTTTTAAATTTAAAAAAATCGTAATTTGTCAGTATATAATTGAAAGTAGAATTCTTTAAACTGAAGCCCTTAAGCTTCTTCCCTCTGTACTCCCTGCTCCCCCTTCTCTCTGACACGCCTACTTATGCTGCCTCTTTGGCTAGTGCTAGAGGCAATACTTTAGTTTAGTTTATCTTGCAAGCCGGATGTGTTAACGCCTTTCAGAATATAACTTTCTTAATAGAAAGCTCAACAATACTTATCTATTGCTATGGGCATGTTGTATTCAAGTATTTCTTGGAAATACTCACAGCCTTCTTAGTTACTTCGGCTAAAAGAAATATTGTTTGAAATCTTTGAAAGCAAAGAATTTGAGCTTTAATTCCGGTTCGGCTTAATGGCTTGCCAATAGTTTGCAAATGACCAAAGCACTCCATTTATTATTCCAATTAAAAATACGTTTGCTGGGCAGAAAGATGCTCTAAAAGTGGTCGAAAGTGGATGGGTGGGAGAAAGAGAATGTGAGAGAGGGAGAGTGGGAGAGAGAGCAAAAGAGAAAGCCTCTTAAAGCAGCTTGGAAGTTATGGATTCAACAAGCCAACTATGCTGTGCTCTGCTGTAAACATACGGAATGGACCTTAAAGACAAACTAAAGAAGGGTATTTCTTAGTGGTATAGTTTTTATTAAAGCCCTTTTATTACACTTTTCCTAGCGCTTTGCTTTCTAAGCCTTTTCTAGCCATTTTAAAGCCGATTGTCGTGCATAAAGAACGAGAGCCCGCATTGATTTAAATATTAATTAGCTATTCCAAGCGGAAATGTGTGTGTGTATGTGTATGTGTGTGTGGATGTGTATGTGTGAGTGTTTGTGTGTGTTGTATGTTGGTCTGATAGTCACTTCAATTAATGAGCGCGTCGCTAATTGCAGACAGGCCAACGGCATGCAATAACTCAATTGCAGCCTGCGCTTTGGGCCAACTAGTGTGCGTGTGTGTGTGTGTGTGTGTGTGTGTGCAACTAGAGCACGCCAAGGACATGCCACACACACACACCACCAGCTCAACATACCAACAATAAACAACAACAGCAGCAGCAGCAGGAGCAGGAGTTGGGGCAGCGTCAAATAGATGGCAATTGCGACACGCATTTAAGCTGCCGCAGCTGTTGGGCTCGATAAGCGTCACGTAAGTTGGCAGGAAGCAACCGCCGCTTATCGCTAGCAACATTTCAAGTTAATTTATTTTGCGACTTTGATCCTGGCAGGCAAATAACTTTTCATATAAATTTGCAAAAGCCAGCTTGACGAGCAACTAGACTTGAGAACTTGAGGAAGAAGCAGAGGCAGAAGCCAGAGAAAAACAAAATTTATCAACGGCCAATAAATTGCGCAACTTGTGATTCAAAATATTTGCAGAAAACTGTCAGCTGTCCCAAAATAAAAAGCTAAAGCTGAAGCACTTGCCAGCCAAAGGACATGTGTATGGGTGTGAGTGTGTTTTAGCCACAAAGCAATAGCTGACGAGTGTTTACAAATAAGCACAGTTTCTCCATCTCCATCTCCATCTCCATCTCCATCTCCATCTCCATCTCCGTCTCCATCTCCATCTCCATCTCTGTCTCCATTTCTGTGTAAGAGTCGAGGATTGTAGCTGGTCAGAGCTTAGCTGGCTGACAAGTGATTACACGATTGCTGCTCAGGTCCTGGGGGTTGCCAGGACGACCGCAGGCAAAGTTGCCATTCCATGCCGTTCCATTCCATTTCGTTCCGAGTGCCAGTTAACAAACAGAGGCTCCTGTTGTTCACATTGTTGTTGTTGTTGCTGTTGCTGTTGCTGTTGCTGCTTCTCCTGCTCCCTCTGTCCTGACATGAGACGTCAAGATAAGCAACTGGGGCACAACAACAAGGATAATTTAGGATTGCCTCTGGAACCTAAAGCAAAAACTTATTCCAAATACACTTATTTATTAACTGTGAGTGCAAGTGAATGTAAATGAATTGTGTCTCACAGCTGACCAGAAATTATTTACTATTCAACTCTGTTGATAGCCTGTGGCTGACTAAAAGCAATTAAAGCTGGCTTCAAATGTTGTGAACGAAAAATTGTCTCAAGTGCAGCTGTTAAGGGTTTTTTTTATAGTCATTATAAAAACTTGTCCTTAAGCAAGTCTGAAAGGGTATTTGGTTTGCGTCTGGACTCAACTCTGTTTTTGATAATAATAATTTAATATATATATATATATATATATATATATATATATATATGCTGCTTACTCGCCACAAAGTGTCTTATTTGGTTAGCCACGCCTATTAGCCTGGCTTACCACATTAAGCCAAATGCTTTAACAGAAATTAAGCTAGAGTTTGTTGTGATGAATTTCTTCTTTAACTGAAGTTAAGCTAGAATTTGATGCGTCAAATTTCTGCTTCAACAATCCGACACGAAAATTTAATATTTTATGTATATAAGTAATATTTTTATTTTTTTTAATTATTATTCTCTTTTTGATTTTATGTTTAATTTAACAAGTTTTCTGCTATTTTTAGTGGCAACTTAATCTAGTTTTATTGAAATGTATATACAAATTATTATTATATATATTTATTTTTAATATTTACAAATACTGCATCAAATATTATTGGATGATTCTTAGTAATTTAGTAATTATCATTATTAATATTTGATAAATATATTGATTATTATTATTATTATTATTATTATTACTATTATCATCATTATCATTATTTGGTTCATATTGTTTTTGATTGTAAAAAAATTTAATTATTTTTAATAATATTACTATTGTCATTATTATCATTATGTGATTCATAATAATATTACTATGATCATCATAATTATTATTTGATTCATAGTTGTTTTTATTGTAAACAATTTTTATTAATTTTATTAATTTTTTATTATTATCATTAACATTATTTGATTAATAATATTTTTGATTGTCTAATATTAAAATTTTAAATATCATTTACATCACCATTATCATAGTTGGATTCATATTAGCTTTGTTTGGAAAATATTGAAATTATTATTATTATAATTACAATCATCATTATTATTATTTGATTCATAATAGCTTTTATTATTAAGTACCCTTTGAATTGCAGTTTAATTTATTTATTCCTTTGCATCTTTGCCGACTGCAACTAGTCCTAATTTCTCATTTAAAATCTTTCAGACGCTTTCGCCTTTGCAACTGTTTCCGTCCTGCGCCATCAAATTGCTTGCACAACTTAACGTCGCATGCGAGTGTGTGTGTGCATGTGTGTGGGTGTGTATGTGTGTGTGTAAATGTATTTGCGCCATTTGCCATTGGCAGCCATAGCTACGCTGCTTATGCTACAAATACAAATAACTAAAGAAGGCAACAGAAGTTGCAGCACAACGAGCAGATATCCTAAGCAAAGGTGAGCTTATGCTTTAAGTAAATTTAAAGATCAGTTAGATATATAAATACATATAATATATATAGGCTTTAAGTCCGTTTCTCTTTGAGCTCTGACACAAAAGACATTAATGCGGCAAAAGCTTTAACCTCTTCTTTGTTATGTTGTATTATTTTTTGTCACATAACCCTTTTTATGCTTTTCGCTCGCTGCAGGGTATAATAAGCGGCACTCGCAATCTCTGTCGTTGCCAATGCCAAGCTGCCACGCCCCCCAACGCCTCCCTTTTGGGCGCCCTGCGGCAATGCGCTTTGTAGCTGTTGAGATTTTATAGCTTGCATTTGTTTCACGCTCACTCGACGTCAACGGCATTGACACACATACAAACAAACACAAATGCCAACATTTGTGCTACACACACACACACACACACGCACACACACACACACAGACACACTCTCTTCTACACACACTTAGCTACGCTCATATGTGCATTCAATTTACGATGCGCTGCAAATGAAATTTTGTTTGTTCGTTTCGTCGACATTTTGAACTTTCGCTTTGGCCCCATTTCCGTTGCCCAGTGTTCTGCTTATGTTGTACAGTGTACACTGTACAGTGTACAGAGTGCAGTGTTTGCTGCAATTTGCGCTGCATTTTGTTTTCGGTATTTGCAATCTTCTGCATTATTGTTATGATGCCCCCAAACGGCGCTAATGCAATTTTATGGCCAACCAACTCGAGCAGCGCAAGCAGCTGAACGAACGCACATATTTATGGCAAATTGTTTATGCCAGAGATTGCTTCATTAATTTCCACTTAGCCCTCTCACACTTACATCTCTCGCTCTCACACTAACTGTATATGTGTGTGTGAAGAGAGAAACAATTAAAGAAGCAGCAGACTGTGTTAATCCCAACAAGGCAATATAAAAACGTGGCTAACAGCAATTAGACTACGAGCAGCAACAGCAGCAATAGCAGCAAATGCTTCTAATCTTTAGCAATGCGAGAAGCGTTGGATAAGTGCATGCAGGTAAACAACAAATTGAAGAACTTCAGCTCTGTTTGCTAAGCTTTTGAGCTTGGTTACGTTTAGTTTCTCAAATAACTTCTAGCTCGACTTCTTGTTTAGCTTCTTCGCAGCTTTGCATTAAGCTCTTTTCGTACTTTCTGTTCAGCTTGGATTTCAAGTTTCTCTTTCAGCTTGCCTATCAACTTCTTTATCAGCATCTTATTGGAGCTCATACTTAGTTACACTATACGCTTTTCGCGCCTCAATTAATGTGAATGTTTTTCCTACATTTTCATTTGCTGCTACACCTAAACTTAACTTCTCTTTAAGTTTCCTATTCTTAGCTTCTCTTCCATCTATTTGTAGAATTCCTTGTTAAATCTGTTCTCTATTTTCTTTATCGGCTGCCATCAACTCACCATCTCTTTGACTTTATACTCAGCATGCTTCTCTCTTCATTCAGCTTCTCACAATTTTCATTTCATTTACTCTTTCTCTACCGCAGCTGGTTTTTTGGTGTCCCTTTTCTCATTGTCTTCGACTTAATGCTAAGCCTCTTCGAACTTTTTGCCATGTTTCTTTTGCATTCCGTTATAGCATCTCTCATCTACTCAGCCCTTAGACATCTTACTTATTTTCATTCTGCTCTAGAATTTCTGTACGTTTTTTGCTGAATTTCATTGTTTCTTCTACCACTTTCTTCACTCAGTCTCTTCGCTGTCTGCTTTTGCCTCAGTTTCTGGTCTCGTTTTAAGCTAGGCTTAGTGTTCAGCTTCTCATTAACTTTCTCTCTCTCAGCTACGCTCTGTCTCAGCTTATCTTTTAGCTTCTTGCTTGGACTTTTTGGTCGGCTTGGCATACTTTTTTTCTAAGCTCGCAGCTTTGCTTCTTCTTCTCTCCCAACATTTGCTTATCTTTTGACTTATCATATGGCTTTCTTCTGCTCTCTCTGATATTTTCCCTCACTGTAGCTTCTCGCCTTACTTTGTTTCTCAGTGCACTTCTGTTGTCCTGCATAATGATTGCTTCTCGTTTTACTGTCGCTCTGCTTTGCTGCTTTGATGCTGATGTTTCTTGTCGCACTTGAGGCAGCAGGTACTATAATATTAACTGCCAGCTCTTGACCAAATGCAAGCACAAAGTCATGAATAAATTTCAATAAGTAAATGGCTGCAATGGTCGCTTGTATTTTAAGCATTTTATTTAACATATTTTACGACCAGGCAGGCCGCGCAGGACCTCGAGTTGAGTTGAGTTGAGCCTGTGACGCTTTATGTCAACTTTGTTTCGCTTCTGAGTTTCTTTTTTTTTTTTTTTTGCACTTTAATGGCCGCAGCGCTTTAATTTATTGCAACACGTCTTCGGCACGAGTGTCACTGTTGCCAACATCATTTTGAGTGGCAACAAAACGCTGACGTTGCCAAGGCCAACAGCGAGCACTGAACAGGCAACAGTCAACAGCCATCAGCCAAACAGCGAGCAGCATAATTGATGCCAATGTCAAACTCAAGTTGCCAGGCCAGGCCAGGCAGAGGCACAGGCTCAGGCTCAATTCACATTCTCTATCTCTGTCTCTCTCTCTCTCTCTCTGTCTCTCTCTCTCTCTGTCTCTCTGTTGCTCTCTGCACTTGATGTATGCCAATGGACAGCGTAATAGAGATGATGCTGCTGCTGCTGCTTGTCCCCTCCCTCTCTCTCTCTCTTTCTCTCTCTCTCTTTATCTCACTCATATTGCTAGCTCTCTGCATGGCAGAAAGTATCTTATCCATTTGCATGGCATTAATCGCATAATTTGTGGCAAGCGCTTGTCGCTCTTTAACCCCAACTGGCAAATGGAGAAGCGCGAAAATGGAGAATAGCGAAATTTGTGAAACACGAATTCAATTAAAGCTGCGCCAACAGCTGCTCTCCAGTTGCTGAGCATGAGAATGAGAATGAGTAAGCGCGGCCTAATGATTTTGTTGAAATCTATGTAAGAGGCAGCAGGAGGCGTGGCCGAAAACAGTTGCTCCACAGACTGTGTTGTAGTTGAAGCTTAAGATATATACTTTATTGGGGGAGTCTGGTGAGCCTCTGTAGGCTTATCTGTGGATCTGTTCATCTATCTATGGTATCTATCTGTGCGTCTATTTGTTTTTCTGTCTGCGCTTTCAGCTGTCAGTCAGTCAGTCAGTCTGTCTGTCTGTCTGGCTATCTGTTTGTCTATCTTTCTATCTTTCCTTCATTCCATCTGTCTGAGATAGAGATATAACTAGAGAGTGAAGAGAAAACTAGCTAGAGACTTCAGCTGACATAGCAAGCTTCTGTTATCGCAGCCTATCTGGCATGTTTAAGTAGCTAGAGCTAGCAAAATTTTGGTACATTGATTCTTTTGAAGATTGAAGACAGTAAGATTTGGTTTATTGACCATGAGTGAAGATTGAAATCATAAATAAATGATTGAAATCATAGCAATACAACACTATGACTTTAGTTTCGTCAATTAAGTCAAGCAAATGCATTTTATATAACAAACTATTCTCTGTGTTCATATATGAATATGTTTTCAAGGCTATATTAATAACTGCCCAGGAATTGTAAATATAACTAATTTAGAGCATATTCAGGCCTGCTATTTGTTTTATTTTATTTTGTGCTTCATTTCCCTTTTAACAATCAAATAATGTTTTTTATAATAAATTTTTTTTAATAGAGGTTAGATATTGCTTCTCAACTGATATACATTTTTATAATTAAGCCTGTTAAAATTTCAATAAAATCACACAAAACAAATATCGTTATTCAAGAAAACTGAAAAGCAGAATATGTATGTTTATTTATAGGTGAGCGAATGCATATATGAATGCATAAATGTATGTGTGAGTATGTTTATATATATATCTGTATATGCATACATATCCCTACACAACTATGAGCTCAAAGAATGTTCGCTCTAAGCTGCACGTTACCCTTGGCTATCGGGTAACTTCAAGTCGAGCACACCCGACTAGAGCACTCTATGTCACTGTCAACCGCAAAAGATGTTGATAAATTAAGTGTGCTGCAAGCGAAGCCATTAGCAAATCCGAAGGCCTTTTGCCTGCAAAAAAAGCAAAAAATAAGGAAAGAAAAAAAGCGAAAGCAGAAAAACCTCAAAGTTTGTCCAATCCAAAGTCGTTGCCTTGTCAGCGACACCTGCTGTGTGCGTGTGTGTGTGTGTGTGTGTGTGTGTGCGTGCACGTGTGTGTATGCTTAAGTTATTTATTTTTGTTTTTTTTTTCTCTCTTTCTGCTTGGGCCAAAGTAAACTTTGGCAACTAAAAGCAAAAATAATTGCCAGCCTACTTTTGCGCAGGCCGAAGTCAAGTTTCGTGTGCTGAAGTCTTAGACAAATGTTAAACAGCAGGAGTTACAGCACTCATGCGTGTGTGTGTATGTGTGTGTGTGTGAGAGGGTGGGCATGTCCTTGCACATCAAAACAATAAATATAATGACAACAATCATCAGAGCGAGAGTTGGAGAGTCGCTCGCAAAAGCAGCACAAATATTTGTTAACATTTGAGGAAACAAAACTTTGAATTTCGTTTCACTCACTGCTAAACGCACAATTTATTTATTTATACCTGAAGAAACATAGGACAGACAGGTGAATGGGGGTGGGGAAAGGAGGGAGCTGAGGTAAAGTTTATCAAATATGCAAATGGCGCTCGGTGCGGGAGTTGGTGACAGAAATTAAGCATCATAAAAATAACACAAAGCAAAGAAAAGCTGAAAAAAAAATAGAAGTTAGAAAAGGCAGTTGACATGCAAGCCAAAGCGACAGGACACGCACACACACGCCATCTAGCGGCGGCAAGGTGCGTGTGCGTGCCAAAAATTTCTGAAACACAAATTTATCCAGTATATAAATATGTGTATGTGTGTGTGTGTGTTTATGTGTGTGGGTGGCACAATTGCCTTTGGGTTTGGCTGGGAAATTGATCAAAGGAATGCGTGTGGCATGCGGCAGGAGTCGTGCCGTACTTGCAGCAGCAAGAGCAGCGACAGCTATGTGCCACACACTCTCAGCTATGCTGTGGCTGTGGCTGTGGCTATGGCTGCGGCTGTGGCCAGCTGTAAATTAGATGCCAAGCGCTTAAAGCCGACTTTAAAAACTCGCAAAAGCCACACACGTACACGTGCCAAAAGATCGAAACAGATATATATATATGTATATAGAAAGAGAGAGAAAGAGAGAAAAAGAGAGAGAGAGAGAGAGAGAGTTCATGTTTAGGCATGCCAATGCTTCTGCTTGCTGCATAATCAATGCCAAACGCAAATCATTTCTTTTTGCTCAAATCAAAACAAAACACGTAGAGCTGAATCTCCCTGAAGCAAGAGAGAAGAAATGCGCGCTTAATGCGAAACCACAAAGAGTTTTCCTTTTATTTTGTGCGCTGCCTGGCGCTTGGGGGCAATTGTTGTTATTTTTTCTTATTTCTTTTATTGAACAATTTTTAGACTTTATACTTGTATCAGAAGCAGCTGCTGCTGCTGCTGTTGTTGCTGCTGCTGCTGCTCCTGCCTGGAATTCAATTTAAGCTGAAAATATTTGGCAAAAATTTTTCGTGCCTTGGCACATTTTCAATATTTTTTTTTTTTTTTTAGCTGTCAAAGTCATGCAAGCAAATAAGCCAAGCGAAGGTTGCATTTGCAAGTTGGAGGTTGGCAGGATTTAAAAAAATATATAAGATTTATAATTTGGAGTGGCTAAACAATAATGTGGATTTAAGCTAAAGCTCAGTTGGCAAAGAAAATGAATTGGAAAAGTCTGCGTGGCAGGTGAGAGTAAACAAACAGAGTTTAGGCAAATGGACATGGATTAAATATGGATTAAATATATAATAAGTAAATATTTGGAAATATAAAGAAGGATGATGAGAGAAGGCGGGGGGACTGCAGTGAGGAAGGAGAAAATGCTATCTGAATTATTTATCTATCGAGAGTAATAGTAATAATAATAGTGACAGCAACAATGAGAGAGAGAGAACGAGGGAGAGAGAAAACGATATATTGAAAGTGAGGAAGATGGAGATAGGTAAAGAAAGCCAGTGGCAGTGAGAGATACATAGATAGAGACTGAGAGAGGGATAGAAAGCTTCAGAAATATGTAGAGATATTGAGCAATAAAGAATTGGGAGATAAGCAAAAAAAAAAAAAGAAGAGATTAAAGGACAGAGAGAGACACATATGAAAGAAAGCAGGAATGCAGGGAGAAAATATGATCTCGTCTTCTCTCTGTCTTCTTCCTGTTACTCTCCTTTCACTCCTTCTCTGTCCTCTCTAGCAGAATGATGTAAAAGAAAGTTATACAAAAAATCAAGAGTAATCCAAGTATGCCTGCTTTAGAGACAAAGAGAGATAAAATGAAGGTTAAGATAAAACCAGAGTGCGATGAATCAAGACAACACAAAAGTGAAGAGTACTTAGGTTTTTTAATTTATTCACATAAATCTATATGTTGAGCAAAGAGATAAAAAACAAAGTGCTCTGCTCCAATTTCAAAATTAAGTTGGTTTCATCTCTTAAACTTCGAACTCTCTAAGAGTTCACATAGGCTGTTTTCATTACTTAGAAAGCTCTTCATTTTATATACTTCACATGTCATCCACTCAAACTGACATTCGCTGTGCCTATTTCATATTCCAACTCGCTCTCTCTCCTCTACTGAGTCTATACACCTGTCACATAACAACTTGTATGTAATAAAAGAAAGTGAAAATTATGCCCAGTTGTGAATTGAGCAAAACCAAAGGACTCAAGTCGTATACGAGGTGAATAAAACTCTGGAATATCTCAGTTCGTGCACATCTATAAATATTTGAGTGTCACACAAAATTCACTTTCAATTGCATTACAACACAATTTTGTGACAAATATAAAAAGGATATATATAGAACGGTAAAAGCTAGTCGACTGACATATTGACAAGGACGAGCTGTCGCACCAAAAGCAGGACATGTGTGCGTGGGTGGGTGTGTGGGTGTGTGTGTGTGTGTGTGCATTAAGAATTAAAATCTGATACAAAGTAATGGACGCACTCAGATGTACAACAATTGCCATTAAATCAAAGGACATTTCCATTTTGTGTGCGCATAAAATGCCATCGCGGCATATCAATAAATAACATTTGATGTGCGGCTGCAGCGGCAACAGCTAAACTCCCCCTCTCCTCCACCCCCCTCTCTCTCTCTTTATATATATATTTTATTTGATTTTTTTTGCACCGCCAGCAACCTGTGTGCGTAAAAAGAAGCTCAAGCGGAAATTGCTTAATAAGCATCGCAGCTGTCAAGCAAATACAACAACAAAATACCAAAAAATACCAAAAATAAAATACAACAGCAACAACAAATGGGCAACAAAAATCGCTGCCATCAAACGTAATGGCTCAGCCGCCGTTCCCGTCGCAATAGCTTTGTCCCCGCGCCATGAGCCGAGCTATCAATTTCTAGTTGAGTGATCTAAGCAGCCCAAGTGCTGGCCATAAACAATGAAAATGGCTGGCAAATATCTATATATACATCTATATATATATCTATATATATATAAAGCAGCCGCAGCATCACTTAAAATGACCAGAAAAAATTGTAGAAAATCAAGGTGAAGCGATTTTATATTTCTGCTGCAGGCAGGCAGCAAATTAATTTTAGCTGCCGCTGCCTGCGGTGCTCTAAGATCTAAGATGGGCGTCACGACTTTTGTATTATCGCGAACGCAATTTGCGCCTCATGGAAATTGAATGGCAACAGCAGCAGTAGCACTCACTGCCGCCTGCTAACCTCCCACCTCCCCCCTCCACAGCGGCTGCTCCTGTTTCAGCTCCCAGCTACGGCTTCAGCTCCTTTATGTGTCCGCAAATTGCAGCTGCTGTTGCTGCTGTTGCTGCTGCCTCGGGTTTTTCTTGACAATCAAAATACAAAACGACAACAACTTTGCTGAGGCAGCTAGGGGGCGTGGCGGGGCTGGGCGGCAAGTCGTGGCAATACTGTTACTGGAGTCCTGTTGTCAGGACTCGCATAGCTCGGCGTCGTCTCATACTAATTGCTTTCAATTTAATGAAAATTTTAATAGAAAAGCGCTTTGGCTGCCAAAAATTGTGCTGTTAGTAAATGTTTGTTGTTGTTGTGGTTGTTGTTGTTGTTGTTGTTGTTGTTGTTGTAGATGTTTGTTGGCATTGCATGCTTGCCTCAGTAGACAGCCGCGTCGCCTGGCTGCCCGGACGGGGACACTAAGCTGTTGTCGTCGCCGTGGCGTGCATAAAATATATAAAAGACGCAAAACACACATAGAGAAAGGGAGAGCAGGGTGAGAGAAAGATAGAATGATAGAGTGAGAAGTGGTGAGAGACAAGTGTGTTACAGCACCAGAGAGAGATAGCGAGAGAAAGCGTAATAGAGAGAGAGAGCTGGAGGAATATCAACAACAATTGTGCCAAAACAATTTGCACTTAATATTGTGCATGAAATTTATTTGGCATACACAAAAGCAAACACACATAGAGAGACCTTCACACACATCTATATACATAGACACCCTTGGCCAAAAAACTTGATAATCAAAAAGTTTACATTTTGTGGCATGTGCAACTGCATTTCATTTAAGTTTCTTATTTGCATTTTGTGCAAAAAGTTTTTAGAACATGGAACGAGAAGAAAGACAGAGTGGAGGGAGGGACTGACTGAGAGACCTGCCTTAAAGCAGACAAAGAACGAACAACAGTAAAGGACTTTAGATGCAAGGCTTATGTCGCTCAATTGTGACACTCACACAGAGACACAACCTGCCTGGCTGTGCCTGCCTGCCTGCTGTGCCTCAGCGAGCTGTGTAAAACGTTTGTAAAGCGCCTTTCGAATTGAATCAATCTATGCAGGACTCACAAGGCTCGCAAAACTGACTCGACTGCCAGCTTTGAATGGCGAAAACTTTGTCCAGCTGCCAGAACAGAAACAGAAACATGTGCAAAGCGCGCGCCAAGCGTGTTTTGCGGACGGAAGGAAACGGAAATGATGCCAAACTAAGCACAAAACTTATTCAAAGCAACAAACTGTTGCCGCCGCATGCAGCTGCTGTAAATATATAAAAGAAAGAACTTTGCAAAAACTAACTGCAGGGCATCTGCAAGTCGTCTACAATCGTTTTATTGCATTACTTGCTCTCCATTTACTTTCGATGCTTGCCAGATAGTTTTTATTTAAAAATTGTAGCATACTTTTGAGCTGTTCACATAAATATGAAATTGATGAAAAGTGTGGCATACTTTTGTGCTGACTCAAATATTTGCAATTTATTGATACATGTATATTTCTTGCAGCTGCTGCTTTTGTTGTTGTTCTTGTACTAATACAGCTTAAATTTTTATATTTTCAGTTTCATTTGAAACGAAAGCTCAGATCGCCAGGAGCTCGAGAAGGTGCAGCTCAACAGGATTGGACGTAATATAACTCAATTAAAACCATTTAGAAATAAAAACAGAATGCTGTATGTGTTTGTTTGAACGTGTACATTTTTATTGTAAAAAAATAAATAAATGAAAAATAAAAATAAAATTTTAAACATAAATAAACTACCGACTTTTTACTAAAATTCTGTCAAAATACCAGGCGAACAGAAATATGCAAAAGGTAGCCAAAAATTTGCCAACTAAAAATATTCGTTGCATATCCAAAAGGGGCAGCCCTTACCAGCTCACGGTCTACGAATTTGGTCGAAAATCCAGCTAAATCACCAGGCGAACAGAATCGGCAGAAAATTGCCAAAAATTCGTTGTTTCAAAAATTTTGTTGCATACCCGAAAGGGGCAATAAAAGGCGCAGTTTTTATAGAAATTAGCATATTTATTTCTCTTTATAAACTGACAATCTTAAAAATCCTTGAATGACAATCGATAGTACTTAAAGCTGTGAGTTCAATAGTGCATGTCCTTTGAACATTCTTAAGGATATCGCTGGGCTATAGCTATAGCAAAGTCGACTATTCGGCTGTGAAAACTAGTTCTAGCTCGGCCAAATCCTTGCGCAGGACATGCGGACTCGGTGCGCTAGAATCGTAAGGACCACCCCCATTGATCTCCATCAAAATATAATGGGGTCATCTAAGAATCCAGGACTTGTACGTTTTCTGTTTCAGGCCGGCTGCAACGTCCAAGGAAATGGCCCAAAACACATAAAGAGCCAAATATCTCGATAGCCATCAGGACGATTTTGATGTGTCTTGGCCAGTTGGTAGCTCTGGTGACCACAATCAGTTTGACATATAGCTCGCCAGGATATTCAAGGATACGGCTAAGATATCCGCGTTTTTTGCTGTACGAAAATATCCTTATATCTCTGCTGTTGACAGGATTTCGAATGTTTTTATTGTTAATTCCTACATAGGCTGATGAGCACTTTCTATGTTGCAAAGGACATCATCGTAGTCCTTTCAATGGCCAAGTTAATGCCGACTTTGCCGTTTTTTTTGCCATTTTTCGACCATATCCCTTGCAAAAATATTTTTTAAATTTTTTTTCGAATTTTGGAAAAATTTAAATGGCAATCGCTAGTCCTGCTTCCTAGCAACTGAAAAATGTATATCCTTCTGTATTGTCGAAGGACACGGCCGAAATATGGCTTTAAAAAGAATATACTTTTATAGTAAATTAGCTCTAACTTGGCCATATCCTTGCACATTTTTGCGGGACTGGTCGCGTTTAAATCGTCAAATCAAACTCTATCGATCTACATTAAAATTTTATGGTCTTATCTAAGGATCAAAGGATGTACTTTAAGGAAATAAAAGGCATAGCTCAGGCATAGCTTTGTGTATCCTGGTGATTATTATGTCAAGGAATGCATATTAACTCTGGCTAATATCTGACCAAAGGACATTGGGATCGTCCTTTTAGTTTTCAAGTAAATTAGGTTTTGATTGTTATCGTGTATGTGCCACAGAATATTTAAATATTTAAAAAGAGTTTAAAGGCTTTTTTTAATCATAAACATTCATTGATTGTCATAAGTTAAAGGCTACGTTGCTCTCATTTTTCTCTTAATTGATATTAGACTTAGCTTAAACAGTCTTTAAGTGTTTCCACAGAACTCTCTATTTATTAACGTAGACTTTGTTTATGCTAATGTATTTCGCGCTGAAACTCGATTGTTTTTCTTGGTAGCGCTGCTTTATCCTTTGCTATTCGCAACGTTGTTTTTGCGTCTGACAGATTCCTGGAATGTTGATGTGTCTCAAGGCTAGGCATATATACAGTTTCAAACTGTTTTTCGGCTTGGCTTTCATCCATTTTTGTTAAATCATAAAGTAAACAGAAAAATTTCCAGTTGGAGCTAAAATAAAATTAAAGAAAATGAATAAATAAAATCAGATAAAATTATAAAAGAAAATACAAAATTAAAGTAAACATATTTATATATAATTTAGTATTTCCCTTTGGCAAATCACTTCAGACTTTACCTGCTTGGCCAAAGCTCTTAACGGCGCTCAACAAATGGCCAAGCAAATAAAATCGCGCTAGCCAATTCCCTAATGAAGACAAAGCAACGGCAGGCGCAACAACAACAACAACAACAACAACAGCAACAATAGGAAGGCACTGATATGCCATTGTGATTTGTTATCGTATCCTGGCCATATAATTTATGATGGAGCTGGGCGCTAGGCCAAATTGTCAACCATAATTCTTGGGCATGGCTCATTCGCGCTTCGATGAAGCCAATAAACAATGACGAATCACTTATAAATTGTTGCCATATTTCTGCTATGGCACAAAATATTTACTATGCGTAGCGCCCACACCCTGCCACGCCCCTGTGCGCCTCTCGAGCCATCTACGGCGTGGCAAGTGTGAAAATTGAAATTGATGTTGCTGCTGCTGCTGTTGCTGTTGCTTTTGACTTGTCGCTAAATGGGCGACGCCTTTACAAACGGCCACGCCCATCGAACGAACTGCCTCCGCTGCCCCGTCTCAGGCAGAGCGCCTTATTGCGGTTGTTTATTTACGAACATTAACAAAATAAATGACATGCAAATAACAAAGAATAAAAAGTAAAAAAAAAAAAACACCAAAAACATAATAAATGCAAAACCCGTAGCGTAAGCAAAGACAATCGAGAAATGGAACGCAGCATAGATACCCTATTAAAAACTAATCAAGAGGATGATTACATAAATGTAGACAGATAGACAATGATATAGTGCAGGTAGAGTTTCTTTAAGTACCGAAGCCTTGATATCCTTTTTTGTTGACTATAATTTAATTAAAATTTTCTAATTTAAATATAAATACATATATACATAATGTATATAGATGTAAATATATCGTTTAAAATAACTTACAATAAATATAACTAATATAATTTATATTTGTATTAAATTAATGGTATATGCCCAGCTATGTATAAATTAAATAAAAACTATGTCCATTCATTTAAAACTTTGCCTTTCACACAATGCGCAAATTTCTTTACCGTAGTATAGAAATTTTTTTTCCATGCAGAGCAAAAAATATTAGAAAATTAAAGAATTTTATACTCAAAATTGAGAAAAAAGATAGAAATAAATAAAAATAATAATTGTATTTTTATATGTACCTATTCTTTAAAAATATTTAAATGTAATTTTTTTGTATATTTCGTTTTTGTTTTTCAAAATTAAATTCAAAAGTAATTTTTTAGATTTTGTGTTAAATTGCAGAGCGAACGATAGCTACAATTATAAATATGCTGTTAATGTGTGCTTATATTTATTATAAAGACAGATAAATTAAATAAATATTTCAATAAATAAATTGTATGTTTATTATTTCATATATGTAAAATTCAGAGACTTTTTAAGCCACCCTTGTATATATAATGGATCACAAATTCCAAGAATATAGCTGAAGCATACTTATGCCAATATTCATCAATCAGAATTTCTACGAAATTAAAGAAAAAACAAAACAAATTAACTGCAGAATGTCACAAATCGAACCAAATATTCAAAATACCCACACTGAAGGGTGTAGAAGGAAGGAAAAAAGTTTAAATAGACAAATTTGTTGCGCTGGCAGCTAAGCGACCTGGAAATGGTTGGGGGCTAAATTACTAATGCCATTGGCAACAAGAGAGAGGCAGAGGAGGATGGACACAATATTAAACGCAATTCATTCTCACAACAGTGAGAAGGTGAAGAGGAAGAGCTGGCAGCAGAAGTGGAAGCAGAAGTCGCGGCAGCAGCTGGAGAAATTGACTTTGGAGGTATTTTTAATTTTGCAGCCAAATGAGTCGCGATTCTTGTTTAATTTTCTGTTGATTGGTTTTTCTTTTCGCACTTTTTGCTTTCTCTCGGGTCGGTCAATCAGTCAGCCAGAGTCAATCAATGAGTTTTCTCTCTCTTTCTCACTCATTGAGTTGGCCAAATATTGATGTTGGTCACGTAATTAAGAGCAAGTTTATAAAAATCTTGGAGCTGGCTAATTGAGTTCAAATTGCCCGCACAATTTCAAATGTGTTTAAATTAGTTTCGTTTTTTTACCTCTCTTTACCTCTCTCTCTCTCTCACTCTCTCTCTTTTTGTATCGCTGTGACGTCATGGGAAGCACGTGCAAATTAGGCAAATGCCAATATAAAAACCCCTTCGCTCGGCTTTGAGCGCACTCAAAGTGAGAATGCGGCATGGTGTTGTGGCCTGGTTGGAAGCGGAGGCGAAGCTTTTGGCTTGGGGGCAGGTTTGAAGCCGCTTGGCATTTGGCTTTGTGGTAAACGTGTTGAAGGGCTGCCGCTGCCGTTGACAGCCAAAGAGCGAGCGAGCGAGCGGGAGGCGGGGCGAGGCGTGGCGAGGCGAGGCTTAGTCCTAAAAACATTTTCCAAAATTTCATAATAATTATAATTTTGGGCAGATATACATATATACATAAATATATGTATACATATTTGCATGTTTTGTCAAGCTCAACCAGGCAAAGGCATTCGAGCTAGCAAAAACAGCTAAAAGGGTGGCAGCTGCCAGCTTCGAACATGGCCAAAAAGTTGCGTCAAGCAAAAAGTTAAGCGTGTTTTATGAAATATTTGTGGCAGCATGCGTGGCAGGTACACACACACACACACACACACACACACATCTCCCTCTCTCTTCTAACTTAATCAACGTCTAAGGCCAGATCATTTTCACTTTGCTGGCGGCTGCTTTTCTTTTTGGGGTTTAACATCATTAAGCTGCATGTACAACAATTTTAATAAAAATTAAAACAATTTCGACGCGCACTTTCTGCTCAACAAGCTCAATAATTGTACAACACACACACACACACACACACACACAAACACAGACATGCATTGCTTATGCTTAGGTTTTTGACATAATTAAAATTACAAGCAAACTGAGGCTTTGCCAAGAGATAGAATGAGTGCGAGAGAGACAAGCTATTAACTAGCTCAAGGATATGAATTTCATATTTATGCACGCTTAAACAAGTAAAAGTCTTTTTACACAATTTTATTACAAAGTTTTTGGAATATTTATATAGATAAAATGTATTTTGTTTACAAGTACAAATTCTAAATATATTTGTATTTGCTGCCCTCGAGGCAGTCATTAGCTTAGCTACATTGTATATCTACTTAAATAATCACTTTGACTGGCCAAATTATGCTTTAAATAATTCATATTTTGAGCATGCGTTGCATTACTTTCGCACTCACTGTATCTGTGCCTGTGCCTGTGTCTGTGTCTGCATAAGCTGCCAAATTAATCGTTGAACACTTTTAAGCTCTTAATGGATGCAACTCGGACAGCTGTAAGCTCTAGGTAAATATATTATAAATATATTTTTAGCTTGGAGTTTACTATAGTTAAATTTTATTTTGTATTTTCTTGTAGAGAATAAACGTAAATGTGTTTAATGTGAGTGAAAGTGAGTGAAAAACTTTGACGACAGAGCTTAGTGTTGTCAACAAATATTGAAGCTGTTGGTTCTTTAAGTTTGTTCAGTTAGGATGATGATTCTGCAAAGAGTATCGAGAGACATTAGGTAAAGTTATGATACATTTATGCTCATAGGCAATTGACTATACTTGAAGTAATTCAGCTCAAATATTCTCATGATTTTTATGTATATATATATAGAGAATTTACTTCCTCCATCCAATCCATTTAATACCTTTTCGCTTTACTCAAATTCTAGCTGCTCTCACTAACAATACACATATTTATAGAAATTACTTTAATATTCCATAAAATCTTTTAAATACCATTTCCCATTTCAGCTTCAATTCCATTTGCCATCAAGAGCTCTGCTTGCTGCTTTAAGCAATCCATTAAATATCTATTTTTGCAATTTAAAAGGCATCAACTATACTTAAATATCAATAGGGGCACATTTCGCATTTTCAATTGCTCTTGGCTCAGCCATTGTTTGTCTGTTTAGTGATTGCAAAACATTGCGCATTATCAAACACTAGAACACAGTTGCATGCCTGCATGTCAGCCTCTCCTGCTGTCCTCGCCTCCTCTCGCCTGCCCTGACAAATGCTCCTTCAGCTTAAGCTGAAGTTTCGTTACAGCAAATCGCTTTGCACTCATTTGCTATATGTCTCCGTCACTATGTGTGTGTGTGAGTGTGTGTGTGAGTGTGTGTGTGAGTGTGTGTATTGCAAGTGTAGCTTTTGATACTTTGCAACACTGCAATTGACATTTTGTCAAAGGACAATGGGTTATTGGCGAAGCACATGTAAGCATGGAAATACCATTGTATCGCTCACATCTCTATCCATCTCACTCTCTCTCTCTCTCTCTCTCTCTCTCTCTCTCTCTCTCTCTCTCTTGCTGAAGAGTAGTCAATTCTTTTATCCTGTTCGCAATTTTTTTTTAATGCTGCGCAATAAATTGAAAAGAAAGCAAGCGTAAAACACAAACAACAACGGCAAAAACATTGTAGGCAATGCCAAGGCGACTATCAGTTGCAGACAGTAATAAAACAGAAAGGGAAGAGCTATACAATGCCTTGCGCTGCAATACAATAATACCAGTACCACACACCACACACATGTATATATAGTAAATATATATATATATAGCAAATCCTCGACTCTCACATTCGGCATTGGTTTATGTGGGCAGCTGCGATTGAAAAATTTCGCTCGCTTTGTTTCGTTTAGCGCAGCAGCTCATTTTTTGTATACCGTAGATTAAAGTTTGTGTGTGCTGAGAGAGGGCATGCCCGACTGGTTTAAGTTTAAGTTTAACTCATGAATTCATTTACAGGGTATCTGCTAGTCTAGCATACTTAATGCTTTAGTTATTTTTTATGTCAATACTGTTAGTCGCAGTACTTTTCATTCAATTTTCAACATTTTTACGATTTGTTAGTTGCCCGTCAACATGCCCACACACACACACACACACACAGGCCACGCCCCTTTTCAGCCACACCCACACACACACACTCACATGTCCGTGTTTAATGTCACGTATTTGATCAGAAAATTAAGGATCAAAAAGGCATTTGTGTAAGCATCTGAAAATGTTGTGATTTATTGCGCCAAAGCGTTTTGCAAGCAACTCTTCTCGCTCTCCCCCTCTCTCTCTCTCTCTCTCTATCTCTCTGAGCTACAGGCCATGCACCAGTAGCTGGCTTACTTTTCCCTCTCCCTCTCTCTCTCTCTCTCTCTGTCCTTATGATGTACGACTCTAAGCAGCTGCCTGCTTGAGCTCTTCGCTTGCCGCCTGTTTAGTTTAAAAACTGGGACGTGTACAATTTAATTTAATCTTTCAGGATTTTCTTTTGTGCATGCCAGCACTTGCCTAACAACTGGCTGTCTCAGTCTCTCGCTCTCTCTCTATCTCTCTCTTTTCTCCCTGCAACAATAACTATGCTAAATGCTAAAAATACATTTTATTCTAAGAAATCATTTCAAGTTTTGCTATTACTTTGCTGCTTTTTAAGTAAACGTCGGAAGTTTGTAATAAATTAAAAAATAATTAGAAAAACTTTTCAAAAATTTTGTAGCATACTTTTCAGCTGCTTTGAAAAGTTCATATTTGAAGGCTGTTGTATATAATTAAGTGTTTCGTTTCAAGTGATTTCGGCTGGCATATTGTCTCAGAACTTGTCTTAAGTTCTATTTATATTTAATAGCTGTTGTTATGCGGCTTTGCGCGGCCTCCATTATGGGCAGACATCACTGGCACTGAAGCTGCTGTCAAGCCTCAACTTTTACTTGATTTCTACTTGACAAAATTTTGATTGCAGCAGAAGCAACTGTGATGAAAGCGGAAGAAAAGTATATATTCATTTGATATCATATTAATTTGATTTGAGTTTATTTGATTTCAGTTTCGATTGCCTTATTTTAATACTAGAATACTTCAGACTTATATATAAAGTTTCTAAGCGATTTTGGCTTAGTTTATGTATCACTATAATTAAACTAAGGAACATTTACTTCCGTTTTGATATACTAAAAACTAAAATAACTATAGCTCACTTCAAGTCTTGTTGAGCCGTAATAAACCAATTTATAAAAAAAATGATGGCTTGGCCTATTAGTCAAGCCTTTCCCCTGACTCTTATACAAACTAAAAACCACCAATTGCAGGTATATAAAATAGTTACATTAACTAATACTTACGCTCACTTATACAAGCATACAAATATATGGCCAACTTTCAGCTCAAATGTCAACTTACCTGCAAAAAGTGAAAGTAAAAGAAATTTCAATTTTAATTAAATTGAATTCGATTTAATGAACAGAGATTTGCCTAGATATGTTCGGATTGATGTAAATAATACAATTTATATGAAGTTCATGTCAAAATATTAATTAGAAAATAAATATGGGATATATGTTTGTTTGTCTGTCTGTGTGTCAATATATGTGATTGTGCAACAGAAAGTCAAAATGCTGCCAACGACGATGAAAACTCAATTTAATTTGCTGAAAGCTATTGCTTTACACGGCACGTACAACAAATTTCAAATGAGACACGTTGATACACAACAACAACAACAACAACAACAACAACAACAACAACAACAACAATGACTCTGGCAATGGCAACTGCTGATGGCTAAATTTAATAAATATTACACGTATCTGATATGAACATATATATGTATAGATGTACATATGTATATATATCCATATATATTCTATATCGAAGTCGAGCCGAGCTTATTAAAAAGCGTCTGTCATCGCGCATACGCCATGTGCGGCTGTCAGCCCAGACTGCGCCAGTGCATATATATATATGATATATATACCATATACTTATATATACATACATCGCATGTCTATACGATATGCGATATATTTGTGTGTCATACGCACTTGTTAATGAATTTTTGTAAAATGTAATTGCAACAGCCGTGCAATAATTGCTGTTTATACTAATTGAAAATCAATATGAAAATTATTTGTTTTTCTCCCACTCACTCTCTCTCTCTCTCTCTCTTTCGAGTGCCATTGGCTTTATTTTATTTTCTGGCATTTTAATTGTTTGCTCTAGCGCTCTATCAATGAAAACTTTTCAAAAATTTGTGGCTGCCCGTTCACAATTACCTGGTGGAATAGCACCTGGCGTTAATTGGGCTTAACGCACAGCTGAATTTGACTACAGCCATTGTTGATAAATACTATATACATTGTACAAATGATTATATTAATATTATCAAATTTGTGAGTTTGTTAAATCAAATACGAATTTATTGTTTGTTATTTGCTAGTCATGTGGGTTAAGTACAGGCTGACACAGCAATTGGGATAATATTTATAGTCATTATAGTTATGTTGCTGTTGAGGATATTAATGTAATTTAATTGATGAACTATTGAATAGGCTATGCCATTTGGAAACAGATAATAGAAAATACATTTAAGCGTGATTGAATAAATATAAAAATGTAAACGAAGCCGCGACTCAATTGTTGCACATGTTCACCTTCTTATGAGCATCTGAAAGTAATTAGTAAAGGTTTGTATCTGCTTTCAAAGTCACAGTTCTTTTGGTTATATATTCTAATGATAATGAATCATCACAAACTACAGCTGAGCTTTTGCTTTCATCGAATAAAATTTTCCATTCAGCCAGACAACAAAGCAAAGAACAGAACGAAAGTATATCAAAAAGCAATTAAAGTTCTATTAGAATACTCACTATATAGCGATATACATATATCTATTTTTAGTTAAAAATTAGCAGTAAATGATTTTAAATTTGTCTAATAACAATATAAGCTTGACAAATACTTTCCTTACTCTCTGCACTAAATTAAATTCTAAGAATCATATTTACAATAAATATTCTCTTACAGTAAATAATTTTGCCTTTATTACTTTCAAATACTTTTCATTTACTTTTTATAAAGTGTTTTGATATAAGAAATCATTTTCAATTTATACACATATAAATCTATATTTCATTGGCAACTTTAAAATATTATTACTGTCATCTAATATTGTTTTCCTCATTCGCATTCGCATTCGCATTCACATTTCGTTTACCAACTGTGTCAAACAATGCGCATAATCGAGTTAGTCGCCAAATGATGGTCTCTATTTTGGTCATAATTTCAGCTTTGATTGCATATTATGCACATAATGAGACGAATTGGAGGCTGTATAATATCTATATACAGATACGCACAGAAACAGAAAAAAACGCCGGGAAAATACAAATACGGGGCGTATACTTAATCTGCGCAACGGCCTACGACCAGCGTTTGGGGCCAGCCGCACAAAAGAGCCAGCGGTTATTTTTGCTCTTTATGTCAAATGAAGCGTGCAAATGCGGCAAACGCCCCTTTGACCCCGCCCCCACCGCCACTTGCTGTCCCTTCCTTATGGAAACAGGACGCACATTAAATGCGCAGCCCAAAAACATGCGCTGCAGGCGTTTGCCAAGCAGCAGGACAGAATGAAATGGCAGAGGACAGCACAGCTCAGGACTGGGCTGGGCTGGACCGGACTGGGCTGCTGGACCGGACAGCACACGGACTATGGGCCACGGTGGGGCTATACGTGCATATAGTGGAAGCTTTTGCTGTTTACTCTACTCTGTGTGTGTGTGTGTGTGTGTGTGAGTGTGTAACAAGTGACCAGGCGACTAAGAGGGGACAAGCGTTTACCACTGATAAAGTCATCCGAGCAGCGCAACAAATCGATAAAAGAAATAAAAAAGGAAGCCCCTAAGAGTGCTCGACTCGGGTGTGCTCGACTAGGAGATGCCCTTTTTGGGATGGAATTGAGGGGGTGGTAACAGAAATGATGTACTTCATATGTGTGGGTTCTTTAGGTAAAGCTAAATATCAAATTTGATGAGTATAACATCTAAAATGAATGGAATATGAGATATCTAGTAACTAAAGTTTGTTATCGATTCTTATCGGTTTCATGGCTATCGATAATTTGAATATACTTTGGGATCAATGTGCAAGTTTGTTGCATTCATTCTGAAACTAACTAAAGTTTGTTATCGATTGTTATCGATTTCATGGCTATCGATAATTTGAATCTAATTTGGGGTGAATGCGCTCGAAAGTCCATTTTCTTCCTATCATTCCGATTCTGAGCCTTACGCATTCATACACCCGGACACCCCAACAGAGATACAGATAGAAGCACGGACGGACAGACAACCGGACAATCGGATAAACTATAAATAGAAGGCATATTGACAGACAAACGGACGCACGCTCGCGTATATATACGGACGGACATACTGAAGGACTGTCCGACGGACATTCGGACGGACATTCGGACGGACAGAGGGAAGGACAGACGAACGGACGGAAGTTCACATACACAGCCTGACCCGATCAAAACTATAGCTCAAAGGACTCTACCTATAATAGCAATCAAGTAAAAAGATGAATTTGGCCACGCCCACCTCCGCCTGCCTGTCATACACACTTAAAAAAGGAACCAATAAACTCTGTTTACACACTTTCAATAGATACAGGCTATAAATAAGTATATATACAACAGCTAAACAAATCTCTATATATATATATATATATATATATATATATATATATGTATATACATCAGTGGAGATAGCGGGCGAGTTCCATCTGAATTGAAGTGAAGTGGGTGAGTGGTGTTGGCAGTGGTTGGCTCTGGCTTTTATGCTGTCGATTTCCGACTCATTTGCCAAGCATCTAAATGTAAAATTAATTTGCGTCCGCTATGAGCAGCTGCCTGTCCGCCGTACAGCCACGCCCCCTGCCGCCCTACCGCTGTGAGGTTAATTAATTAGACGCACGTGACGTCATTTGCAACGCTTTGCTGCCTTTTCGAAATTCCGCAATTTAAACTGCAAAGCGCGCAATTGTCTCTGGCCAACTGCGAAAAACAATAAAAACCATAAATCACCAAATTTTCACCGTGTTTAATAAGCAAATAATAATGTGAGGCGAGTGCTGTGATAGATGTCATATATATAGAGAGAGACAGAGAGAGAGAGAGAGAGAGAGAGAGAGAGAATGAGTATATATATCAAATATTTATTTTTATTTCTGAAATATGCTGGCTGCATTTATATGAAAAGTGCTCAAACAATGCAAATGCATTGACAGCGTGCATGTCCTGCTGTGTTTATAGTTGTATGTTCGTAGTTGTTGTTGCTTGTTGCTTGTTGTTGTTGTTGTTGCTTGTTGCTTGTTGTTCATGCTCATGTTTAGCATGAACTGTGGGCGGTCGGTCAGAGTCAGCTGTCAGCTCATAATCGAATTAGTTGCAATAAAGCACAAAATTAATTTCCGCACTGTGCGTGGCCAAACAACAACAGTGAGCGCTAAAAAGCAGCGCACACATGAAAAATGCTTGACTGTAAATACAGAGCATAATTTATGTGGGAATGCAGAGAGCCCATTCAGCAGCGACTGAGCATAAAATAATTTTACTATTTTTTTTTTTTTTTTCTGCAGACAGCGCAACTAAATTCGCATCGTTTTTTTCCACTACATAAAACCTAGGCCTCGGTCCACTCTAATGGCCAATGTATGTGGCTTGAAAGTGAAAGAGATAATAAAATGAAAGCATAAAGAATGCAGCGTATAAAAGGATAACGGCATAAGGACATGATATACGCTTTTATCTTGAATGAAGTAAATGCCAGCAAATGTGACTACAAGAATGAGACAGACAGACACACAGACAGACAGACAGACAGCAGGCAGCCAGATAAAGGCAATACACACACACACACACACACACATTGTGGCACAAGACAATGCCGGCTTTAGCTGGGGTTAGGACCATAGGCAGCAGGCATTGCCGGCATTGCCGGCATCTATACATAAGTTTACAGTTTGGCGTAGGCAAACGCAAACAAATTCAATTTTGCTGCAGCGTGCCAAAGCTTTTGTCTAAGTGGATAAAAGTGTGGGCGTCAGAGAGTGTGTGTGTGTGTGTGTGTGAGTGTGTGTGTGTTGGTGTTTGTTAGCTAGACTGTGCATTATGTGGCCAGGCGTATTTATGCCAAAAAGCTTTGGCATGCCTTCACTCGCATACGCTCAATAGCATCTTAATGCGTCCACACACACACACAGGAAATTTTCATAGCATACTTTTCGGCAGCTGGAGCAGCAGGCACCACAAGGCAGTTGGCAACTGGGATACAGCAAATCCGACTAACTCAGCGCTCAGCTCAATAGCCCCACTCAGCTGTTGTGTTGTATTTGCATTTGCAGTGAAAAGTTTTCTTTAGCATGAAACACGCCTTTCACCTACAGTTCAATATGCGAGCTGCAGCTGCATGGACTGTGTTCATCATGCTGATGATGATGATGTTCATAAGGCAGAGTAGAACTATCACACACACACACACACACACACACACACACACACACACACACATCCATATATATAAATACACTCAGCTTGTTGCTGTTAGCACTCAAATGTATTGCAAACAGTAGCCGTAATGTTTTCTATTGCCCAAGCTTAATAGCCAAAGCCCCAGCGGGCATATTTTTTAAGCCTTTTGTATACACACATGTGAGTGCATGTGTGTGTGTATGTGTAGCTATCAGCATGCTTCATCAGCTACCAAGATACTGAGACACTTAGACAGTTAGTCATTCCAACAGCATAGATAGCCAGATAGATTGAGAGCTGTGCTGGCCTGGGTTGGGTGCGGCCTGCCTTTGCCTTTGCCTTTGCGTTTGCCATTGCCATTGGCACTAACACACTTTAAAATCCACCAGGCAGCAGTTAAAAAAGTTTTTTGGCCAAAGGGGTCTGCGTTGAAGTCCCACATGCCCCGAAGTGCTATTACTGAAATTGAAGACATCTATAAGTTCAGCCAGCAGTTTTCATTTCGCTTTCCTTTCTTTACGGCTTGTCTGCTTTTTACTTTATTTTTCTTCTTCATCTTCATCTTTTCTTTTTTTTCTGTCTTCTTCTCGCTGAGCCACACGGTTTGTGTTCATATGTGCGTACTGTTTGGCATTCGTTGGCAGACGCCTTCATTCGCTCTCTCAGCAACGCTTTTATGGTAATGAGCTCACATTACAAGCGACAGCAGCAGAGACAGCAGCAAAGACAGAAGCGACAGCAAAACCAGCGAAAAAAGCAAAGAAACATTTTGACATGACGCCCTTTTGATAGACGCTGAAAGTGTCAAAGCGGGTTGTTTGATATGTTCCCCGATAAAATGCCGACAGCGGACGACACACTCGGCTTGCTCTTGAGTAAGCAAATGCTTTAAGCAGATAACCTAGACTCTGCTTACGTGCATCCCACATTCTCTTTGCCAGCTTGGATTTAAAGCTCTCTGGCACAATTCACTCTCATTTACAGCCAGAAGCTCTAAAGTCTTCGGAGTTCGCTCAGAATTTCGATTATCTTGAAGACACACAAATCGTGCATAGCCTTAAGAATATACTTAAGATAAGTCGCAAAACTCCTTAAGTCGGCAAGTAAGAGAAAATACCTATTGGAAACAAAACATAAAAACTCAGTCCACATTTTGATGTCTATTGTGAATTTGATTCTTTAGCATAAGACCTATTGGAAATTCTCAGTTTAAAAATAAAATATCTGTATATTATATGCTTTGAAGATGAGGAAACTTTTTGAAAAATATATGAAAAATATTCTGAAATATTTCCTAAAAATTAAAATATATATTTTAAATAAGAAGTGATATTGAGCAAACTTCCAAAGTGTAAAAACTATTTTTCTGAAATCTTTTCGAATAGTTAGAGGAATTATTTTGATAGCTTTTCAAATTGTAGTAGGTGCAATACTGAAATCTTTAATAAAATTGAGTCTGTACCATTCGAAACTGTTTCCGAAAAAGTCAGAACAATCATATATAAACGGTTCCCAAAAAGAAAAGCTATAAAAACTGAAACGAAAACTGAAAGCAAATAGACATATTTCTGAAACGCAAAAATTACCATTCGAAAATAATAGACAAATAAAGAGTAATTTTCGGAAATGTTTCCGAAAAGTCAAAATGATCGTACCATTCAGCAAGCTTACTTCGGAATAATTTCCGAAAAAGCTGAAGGCCTCTGCAGCCATAGCCACGTACTAAGCTAGCATATAATTTTATTATTAATAAGTTAGCTCTTAAATAACAATAAAAAAAAAAATTCCGAAAAATAAAAGATCAGTTTCCGAAAATGTATTTCATCTTATTTATCCCAAAAAATTCCCCTAGAGGAGCCGCCTCAATTAAAATTAATCGAAAGCACCTCGCAAGACAGCAAGGCATATTTGGAAAAGTTTCTTGTGCTTTTAACATGCTTTTTTTTATTTTTTGGTCCCACTCTTTTGCTGTTTGCTTGCAGCCTTATCGCATAACAGAAAATGAATCGCAGCATCCTGCGCTGAAAAGGACCAAGGAGTCGAGCCGAGCTGAGTCGCGTCGCGTCGCGTCGCGAGTCTCTTCGAGTCGCTTTAAAAGGCGCTGCAGCGTGCAAAATGTTTATTTCCGTAATTTAAGTTGAGCATCTTTTATTTGGCGTAACGCGTTGTTAAATTGTTGAATTGGGCGCAGGAGTGTGCGTGAGTGTGTGTGTGTGTATGAGTGTGTATGAGTGTGTGTGTGTGTGTGTGTGGGTGTGTGTGGCATGCAGCCAGCTGGCAAAGTGTTCACAGTTGAAATGCATTTTCCTTTCAAATAGCACAGCTAAGGGTATGTCTATCTCTTTCTCTATCT
The DNA here is from genome assembly GCA_035045345.1 of Drosophila hamatofila. Taxonomy (NCBI): domain Eukaryota; kingdom Metazoa; phylum Arthropoda; class Insecta; order Diptera; family Drosophilidae; genus Drosophila; species Drosophila hamatofila. The sequence continues at coordinate 26,452,231 of JAWNPA010000012.1, forward strand.
CTCACTCTCACTCTCTCTCTCTCTGTGTGTGCAGGTGTTTGCATGTCCTTGCCAGGCGCACTTTGAGGCCAGGCCTGACACACCCACACACACACACATTCACATTCACCTTTACACACCTATGCCGTTTGTCAAGTGCCTTCTAGTTACGTTCCTCTACATTTCATTTACGCCTCGTCTCGCCACGCCACGCCCCCCTCCTGGCACCGCCTTTGTTATAAATGTAAAAAAAAAACACAAAAACACAAGCAGCAGAAATCTTGATGTTGTGCTCATTTTGGCTGGGCATTGTTTTTATTATTGTTGGCACTTACACGTTTTTATTTGTGTACGCCTCGCAACAACTTGATCCTTGCGGCAAAGGACCTTGAACCCAGGACCCGCCCCGCATCGCTAACGAGTTACAGCAAGGCGCATAAAACAAATGTATGAGTGAGTGTGAGTGAGTGAGTGTGAGTGTATTTGCAAATATTTCATATTTATTTTATATACTTTTTTCTTTTTTTCATATTTATATTTTGCGAGTGCTCGTAAAATTTAGAGAGCGTAACGCCTCTGACTCTCCCTCTCCCTCTCCCTCTCCCCCCTCTCTCTCTCTCTCTCACTCTCCCGCACTCTGTGATTACGCGTGATTTACTTTGCAAGTTTTAATTGAATTTGTGAATACACACAGAGAGTGTGTACGAGAGAGAGAGAGAGAGAATGGGAGAGAATTTAAGTTTAAATGCATTTAGTGTTTACATGAAAAATGGCAGCTATTCAATAATTCAATTAAATGCTCGCAATAATTGTTGTCGAGTGTCACTCGACCGAAGCGCGCTCGACCATGAATTTCAATTGAAAATTCAAATTCAAATGCGTAAAATTCACATTTGCCCATTTGCCCATTTTTATGCAAAGCAGCCAAAGGCAGAAGAAGCAGAAGCTGAACAAAACTAGCACAGAAATACGCACGAGTAAGCAGCAGCAGCTATAAGCTATAGTATAATGATCATATATATATAAATAGAGTCGGAGAGAAAGAGAGTGAGAGAGATAGTGCTATAAAGAAAACATAGTCAGTGTCAATCAGAGCGAGAGAGAGAGAGAGGGAGAGAGGAATGCCCTATAAATGTGGGCATATTTATATATATAAATACAACTTTATAAGCACATGCTTCACTGAGCTGGACGCACCAAGCACACACACACACACACACACAGACAGAGACAGCGCAGCATTTGTATGCTAAGCAATGTCAGGCAGACAACAAAAGAGAAAGAGAGAGAGAGAGAGAGGGAAATAGATGGCAAAGCTAGCAGAGCTGGAGCAGAGCGCAAAGGAGACAAAAATCGTTTCAATAAAAATACAAAGTAAACCAAATGCAAAGACATGAAGAGAGCGCCGAAAAAGGAAAAAGAATTTATACAAGCAGCAGCATGCATGACTGTGTGTGTGTGTGTGTGTGTGTGTGTGTGTGTGTGTGCATGGGGTAATTCTTAGTTAACGAGCAAGCAAAAAACGTATTCACGCTTTGCTTAATCCCCAGGGAAGCCCAAGCAGCCCGCACAATGTGTGCGCTCTATACCTCACTCTCCCCCACTCTCTCCCCCTCTCTCTCTCTTACTCCGTGTAGAACAATGCATTGGCGCCTCTATGACCATACAATTTAAGCCCTAATTGCGGGCAATTACTTTTTGCTTGGCTAATAAAAACGTTAGAGATATTTGCGTATTTTAACTAATGATTTTCTGCTTAAGCTCAATGCTCGACACCAAGCGAACAACACGTAAATGTCTGCCTAAATAAACAAAGCCTAAAGTTTTACCAACTCTCTAGCACTCTCTCTCTCTCGCTCTCTCGCTCTCTGGCTCTCTTTGTCTATTGCTTTCGGTGCGTGTTTGTGTTAAAGGTAAGCTTCTTAGTTGCCCTGTTGTTTCTATTTTCAGGTCTGTCACAGCTTTTAATGACTTGCCACACACACACACACACACACACACATACACAGCACAGCACACACATTGCGTATACGCCCCCTTTAACGGTTAAGTCCTTTGGCATACACTCTTACAGGACTCACAGGGGCACACACACGCACACCTTGTTAGTCAGACCACATTGACACACTTATTAATAATTCATTTTGTGCTAATAGAATGTTCGGATTTCAAGGTAAAACATCGACAAACATATGTACACAGACTGTAGCAGGGCAACGCCTGCACACACACACACACACACACACACACACACATGTGTTTCTTACATTTGATAAAAGTTAAATAAATCACTAGGCCAGTGGACAACACGCTCTGAGCTCTTGGCTCTTAGCATAATTAGTTGATATTCAATAATTAAGCACAAATTCGAAAACCAAATTCGTTTGTCAAACTATTGCTTATATAACGCTAAATGTAATACAATATGGAGACGACGATGGAGCAGAAGATGAGGTAGAATAGCCTCTAGCGACCTGCCGAACTATCTCACCTGGGCGTGAGTCTTGAGTCTCAACTTGATTGATTACCTTATGCCCGACAGGGGCCTGGGTTGAGCAGGAGTCTTGTTGGTCAGCCAAGAGCACAAGGCTGACACCCCATGCCCATAGATTAGCTGCCCGCTGCCATTGATAGTTAAATAGCTCGAGGGCCAATCAGAGCTGTGAATGTAGCGATGTTAGCTTGTAATTATCTACAGATATCATAATTATAGTATCTCCCTTTGAAATCAGCTCTGGCTAACATAATTGTAGCTATCTTTGTTAATTTGGCTGTGTAAGGTTTAATTAAA
>JAWNPA010000013.1:0-11387 GCA_035045345.1 Drosophila hamatofila
GACTGAGAGTAACGGTTGTTTGTGTATACCTCGACCTACCGCAACAATTGGCTATCATTTCCATTTCGAGAAAATTCATTCGTGATTCTAAATATGTACATATGTATATGTATGTATGTACATATGTATGTACTTTTCATACTTGAAAATGCGAGTGCTGACTTGACTGACTAGTTTTGGACATCAGGTTTATAAATACATATGTATGTATAAACATACACAGGGAAAATCGTGTGCACGTGGATGCTAATCTAAATGACAGTTAAAAATAGTTTTCTCAGCGAAGCTTATCAATTGATGAGGTTCACTGACCAAACGAGTTGTATGTATGTATATGTATGTACATATATTGAAACATACACACATGTATGTATATACATATGTATTTACATACATATGTATGTATACAGAAATAATAATATTATAAAATGTTTGACGTTTTGTATTTGTGTGTGATTAAAATGCGTCGATCTAAGAAGATATAAGAGCTAGAGACTTCAAACTATTTTTCTAGTATGTGTCCGTCGAGTTTGCTACGCGCATATTGAGTTTGTTTCCAAAAATCGATAACTACTCTCGTTGTTTTTTGTTATCGATTAGAAACCTTATTGAAAATTAGTTTAAAAATTTTATCTCCTACATCTTTAGAGCCAGAGTCTCCAAATGTAAAATGAAGATTCATATGTATTTTTCGTCATATTCCACCCCCACTCCCAAAATCCACTTCCTCCCTAAAAACTTGCAAAAAACGTTTTCAAATACTGCTTTTGTAACTTTTTTTACAAAAGTTCTGTTAGCGTAAAAATTTTCCTCAAAACGGTTGTTTAATAGTCTCTCTGACCAAAACAATCAATCTCTGCATTGAAGCTTCTTAAGTTGATACATTTTCACTACATATTATCCCTTTACTCTAGGGACAAAATTTGTCATCTTAAGAAATTGATTATATATAAACAAGTAAGAGTTCTCTAGTTAATGTAAGAGTTATTTGGCTGGAAATGTCAGAATATGAGATACCCTTAAATAGAGTAAACGTAACTTTTTTAAATCTGTTTATATCATTTGAATAATTAAATATTCTTATGATAACTTGGTAATTAAAAAACCTTTACTAAATCAACTTCTTCAAGACGATAATTTTGAATATTCTGCCAATTATTGTATTTGTGTGGCATATTATTATAATACATAAAATCTTAATGCTCATTGACTTAATTATTACTCTCACAGTGAGTACTACAAAAGTTTAAATTTCTAATTATCATAATGACTAACGATGTTGTGCCTACGTCCCAAGGTTTCTAAGTCTACCATGTTTTCTAAACTGTTTCCTCTAAATCTGCCAAGTTTTCTGAGCCTCTAATTTTTCCTAATTTTCTGAGTCTTTCAAGTTTTCTAAGTCTTTCTAAGTCATCCAAGTTTTCTAAGTCTACCATGTTTTCTAAGTCTGCCAGGTTTTCTAAGTCTTCCCTCTAAGTCTTTTATGTTTTCTAAGTCTGTAAAGTTTTCTAAGCCTTTTTAATTTTCTAAGTCTTCCTTATTTTCTAAGTGTGCCAAATTTTCTAAGTCTTTCATGTTTTCTAAACCTTCCTAATTTTCTAAGTCTTCCTAATTTTCAAAGACTTTCAAGTTTTCTAATTCTTCCTAATTTTCTAAGTCTTTCACGTTTTTAAGTCATCCAAGTTTTCTAAGTCTTTAAAAGATCACTAACATTTTGTCTAAAGTTGCCTTTATAATTAATATTTAAACAATTCTTAAGAATTATTTATAACTTTTACAATTCTGCTTAAAGTACTTAATATTATTAACAAATCAAATATTTACCTGACCACACTTCACTTTACTTTCACTTTCACTTTACTGCACTGCACTACTGACCCCCACCGGGCCTGGACGACTGAAGAAACGCTGCAGCTGCTGCTCTTTATATAGGGCGACATTAACTCAAACTCCAAGGCGTGCTCAAATTTTGAGCCTGCGTCGAGTTGCGGCCGCTGCAGTCGATCGTTAAGTGACCAATGAGAACACTCACTGCTGCTCCAAGCATTCTTAATGACTTTTACTTAAATGTAAATGTAAGGAAATATTGCTGCGTACATATAGACAACATAAATGATCTTCTGCTGCTCATCTTCGCTCCTTGCTTTGGTTAGGCAGACAGACAGACAGACAGAAAGACATACAGACATACAGATATACATATGGTTAGTATATAGATCGGCAAATAAACATACATAGTTGATTCTCATTATATATTTTTTATATACCATATATATATTCCTAATTCTGTCAAATTCTGTTTGATCTATCAAGGTTGATATTTTTTTATTTATTGTTATTATCACGATCTGAAAGTTTTATGAAGATTGTCGGTCTACAAAAAAAGTAATTCTCATAGTAAGCTAAACTGCAGCCCATGCCTGGTTATACGTGCGTGCGTATGTGTGTATGTGAGTGTGTGCATGTTTGGTTTTTTGCATAAGCAGAAAATAAACGATGTATCACTTAAGATCTTAGAAGGCTTCAGGCGATCTCGTAGTCGAGCAGTCTCGACTAGAGCTTTCTTACTTGTTTATAGACACATTTTATTTGCAATGAGATTGAAATGATTTTAGCTATTAAAATACTCTTTGTATACCTTGATATCGTACACCGGAGCAATTTTAAATTAAATTAAAATATAGTCGTAATACTTAGTTATTATGTATGTATAATAAATATAAATAGTTTTATTTGGCTAAGCGCTATATCAATCCCATAGTAAATTCAATAATGCATATCAATAAACATTACTTAGTAAGATCGATTTTGCACCTCTCTCTCCCTTCCTCTCTTTACCGCAAGGGGCGTTGATACATACATACATTTGTATGTATATGCAGATTATACTCTATATTTTTATTCGGAGCTAGCCTCTCTTGCCACGCCTTATAGGTCTAATACTGTAGAGCTGTGGACAATACAGTTTCATAGTACCACCTACGCAATCTGCGTGGTCAGGCTTTTCACGCGAATTTTCATAATGTAACAAAAGCATAATATTATTCGCCCTAAATTTTGTAAAACAAATAAAATACTTCGATGTCTATTCCTTTCCAGGCAATTCAAAGACAATTTGATTTTTGTTTTCAAAATAAATAAATTGTTTTATTCTAAAATTTGTTGCTAACTTAGGAATAGTTTAACAATTAGAGCTCAACTTATCGATAGGTCTAAAATTAAATACATATATACACAAAGAATCTTAATCAGTCTGCTAAACTAAAAACTAATATCAAATATAGGAGTGCTATGGTTGGGAATGACTTTAGTCGACCTCCTCCACGGTGGGTCCTTTGTAACCCGCACCACCAAAGCCGCCCGCTTGTTGGCCACAGTTGGTGTTGCTCTGTGGCTGTGGCTGTCCTTGCTGGTGCATCTTGGTCATAATGGGGGAACAGTGCTGGGTGAGTTCCTTCAGCTTGTACTCGTACTCCTCTTTGTCGGCTGTGGTGTTGCCGTCCAGCCATTTGACCGTCTCGTTGCACTTCTCGAGCACAGAGGATTTCTCACTCTCGCTGAGCTTGTCGGGAGTGGCCTGCTCCACGGCCTGCTTAACGCCGAAGACGTAGCCCTCGAGGCTATTGCGCGCCGAGATGCGTTGGCGCTGCTTCTCATCCTCGTCAGCGTAGCGCTCGGCCTCGTTTACCATGCGATCGATCTCTGCCTGCGAGAGGCGGCCCTTGTCGTTTTTGATGGTAATGTTTTTGGCTTTGCCGGTGCTCATCTCTTTGGCCGACACATTCAGGATGCCATTGGCGTCCATATCGAAGGTGACCTCGATCTGGGGCACGCCGCGCGGTGCTGGCGGAATGCCAGACAAATCGAAGGTGCCCAGAGCATTGTTATCTCGCGTTAGGGCGCGCTCGCCTTCGAACACCTGGAATAGAGACGCCCGGCTGGTTGTCCGAGTACGTGGAAAAGGTCTTCGTCTGCTTGCACGGGATGCGACAGTTGCGCTTCAATCAGCTTGGTCATGACTCCGCCTGCCGTCTCGATGCCCAGTGAAAGGGGAGCCACGTCCACTAGGAGCACGTCCTGGATCTTGCCGCTCTGGTCGCCGCTAAGTATGGCTGCTTCTTGACGGCTGCACCGTAGGCCACCGCCTCGTCGGGGTTGATGGAAAAGGTTAAGGCTCTTGCCGCAGAAGAACTGCTGCAACAAGTTCTGCACCTTTGGAATGCGCGTCGAGCCGCCGACGAGCACAATGTCGTGGATCTGCTGTTTGTCCATTTTGGCATCGTTCAGCGCCTTCTCCACTGGCGCCAGTGTGTTGCGGAACAGATCGGCGCACAGCTCCTCAAATTCCGCTCGGCTCACCTTTGTGTAGAAGTCGTGGCCCTCAAACAGCGCGTCCACCTCAATCGTCGCCTCTGTGCTAGACGAGAGCGTGCGCTTGAAGGGCTCTGCCGCGCAGTGCGCAGGGCGACGCAGAGCACGAGGATTAGAGCGCAAGACCTTCTTGTACTTTCGCTTGAACTCTTCCGCCAGATGGGTGACCAGTCGGTTGTCGAAGTCCTCGCCGCCCAAACGTGCATCACCGGCCGTAGCCTGCACCTCGGTTTTTGAGCCTTCGTCGATGGTTAAAATGAAGACCGTGCTCACCGGTGCCGCCACCCAGATCGAAGATGAGTACATTGCGTTCTCCCTTAAGATTCTTGTCGAGGCCACAGGCCAGTGCCGCCGCCGTCGGCTCGTTGATTATCCTCAGCACATTGAGGCCGGCTATGTGGCCGGCGTCTTTGGTGGCTTGGCGCTGCGAGTCGTTGAAGTAGGCGGGTACTGTGATGACCGCGTCTGTGATGGTCTGTCCCAGGTACGCCTCGGCTGTCTCCTTCATCTTGACCAGCACCATTGAGCTGATCTCCTCGGGCGCAAAGCGCTTTTGCTCTCCCTTAAACTCGACGCCAATCTTGGGCTTGCCACCTTCGCTGACCACCTTAAAGGGCCAGTGCTTGATGTCCTCCGCTATTTTTGGATCATCGTACTTGCGACCAATTAGACGCTTTGCATCGAATACTGTGTTCTTGGGGTTCATCGCCACCTGGTTCTTGGCCGCGTCGCCAATCAGACGCTCTGAATCTGTGAAAGCCACATAGCTGGGCGTTGTTCTGTTGCCTTGGTCATTTGCAAATGATCTCCACCTTGCCATGCTGGTGGACACCCACGCAAGAGTACGTGGTGCCCAGATCAATTCCGATAGCTGGCATTCTGTTTGTTCTGTGTTCTCTTCTCTTCTCTTGTCTTGTCTTGACTTTTACTTCTTATTGTTGCGGAAATAGGTTTCCTCTTCTTGTTGTTATATGTATTATTACTTTCTTTTATCTTCTTTTCTTTTAATTTGACTTTTCAGTTTAATTCAACTTTACTTGGTATCAAATTGTTCAGTTGCTGTATTTTAGCTTGTTCAGCTAGTCGCTTGTTTGTTTTTCGCTTTTGTCTTTCGACGTTGTCAGTTCACTTGCTTGAATTGAATTGAGCCAAAGAGCGAACAACTGCCGTATTTATACTCTGGCGCTCTCTGTTCGAAATTTCTGGACGCTCTCTTCTCGAATCGACTCGAATGTCATTTACACTCGATGGGCTTGCGTGTGAGTGCAAGTGCGATAGCAAAAGAAGGAGAATCGCTGTACGTTAGGGGTGGTTAGAATTTTCTCGAAAATCTGACTGAGAGTAACGGTTGTTTGTGTATACCTCGACCTACCGCAACAATTGGCTATCATTTCCATTTCGAGAAAATTCATTCGTGATTCTAAATATGTATATATATATATGTATGTATGTATGTATGTATGTACTTTTCATACTTGAAAATGCGATCTGCTGACTTGACTGACTAGTTTTGGACATCACGTTTATAAAATATAAACATACACAGGGAAAATCGTGTGCACGTGGATGCTAATCTAAATGACAGTAAAAAATAGTTTTTTCAGCGAAGCTTATCAATTGATGAGGTTCACTGACCAAACGAGTTGTATGTATGTACATATGTATGTACATATATTGAAACATACACACATATGTATGTATATACATATGTATTTACATACATGTGATGTATGTATACACGAAATAATAATATTATAAAATGTTTGACGTTTTGTATTTGTGTGTGATTAAAATGCGTCGATCTAAGAAGATATAAGAGCCAGAGACTTCAAACTATTTTTCGAGTATGTTTCCATCGAGTTTGTTTCCAAAAATCGAGTTTGTTTTCAGAAATCGATAACTACTTTCGTTTTTTTTTTGTTATCGATTAGAAACCTTATTGAAAATTAGTTTAAAAATTTTATCTCCTACATCTTTAGAGCCAGAGTCTCCAAATGTAAAATGAAGATTCATATGTATTTTTAAGAATTGCGTTTTTTGTCATGCTCCACCCCCACCCCAAAAATCCACAAGCTTGCAAAAAACGTTTTCAAATACTGCTTTTGTAAGGACCTATGTATATATTTATCAAAAGTTCTGTTAGCGTAAAAATTTTCCTCAAAACTGTTGGTTATCAGTCTCTCTGACCAAAACAATCAATCTCCGCATTGAAGCTGCTTAAGTTGATACATTTTCACTACATATTATCCCTTTACTCTAGGGACAACATTTTTCATATATAAACAAGAGTTCTCTAGTTGATGTAAGAGTTATTTGGCTGGAAATGTCCGAATATGAGATACCCTTAAATAGAGTAAACGTAACTTTTTTAAATCTGTTTATATCATTTGAATAATTAAATATTCTTATGATAACTTGGTAATTAAAAAAATCTTTACTAAATCAACTTCTTCAAGACGATAATTTTGAATATTCTGCCAATTATTGTATTTGTGTGGCATATTATTATAATACATAAAATCTTAATGCTCATTGACTTAATTATTACTCTCACAGTGAGTACTACAAAAGTTTAAATTTCTAATTATCATAATGACTAACGATGTTGTGCCTACGTCCCAAGGTTTCTAAGTCTACCATGTTTTCTAAACTGTTTCCTCTAAATCTGCCAAGTTTTCTGAGCCTCTAATTTTTCCTAATTTTCTGAGTCTTTCAAGTTTTCTAAGTCTTTCTAAGTCATCCAAGTTTTCTAAGTCTACCATGTTTTCTAAGTCTGCCAGGTTTTCTAAGTCTTCCCTCTAAGTCTTTTATGTTTTCTAAGTCTGTAAAGTTTTCTAAGCCTTTTTAATTTTCTAAGTCTTCCTTATTTTCTAAGTGTGCCAAATTTTCTAAGTCTTTCATGTTTTCTAAACCTTCCTAATTTTCTAAGTCTTCCTAATTTTCAAAGACTTTCAAGTTTTCTAATTCTTCCTAATTTTCTAAGTCTTTCACGTTTTTAAGTCATCCAAGTTTTCTAAGTCTTTAAAAGATCACTAACATTTTGTCTAAAGTTGCCTTTATAATTAATATTTAAACAATTCTTAAGAATTATTTATAACTTTTACAATTCTGCTTAAAGTACTTAATATTATTAACAAATCAAATATTTACCTGACCACACTTCACTTTACTTTCACTTTCACTTTACTGCACTGCACTACTGACCCCCACCGGGCCTGGACGACTGAAGAAACGCTGCAGCTGCTGCTCTTTATATAGGGCGACATTAACTCAAACTCCAAGGCGTGCTCAAATTTTGAGCCTGCGTCGAGTTGCGGCCGCTGCAGTCGATCGTTAAGTGACCAATGAGAACACTCACTGCTGCTCCAAGCATTCTTAATGACTTTTACTTAAATGTAAATGTAAGGAAATATTGCTGCGTACATATAGACAACATAAATGATCTTCTGCTGCTCATCTTCGCTCCTTGCTTTGGTTAGGCAGACAGACAGACAGACAGAAAGACATACAGACATACAGATATACATATGGTTAGTATATAGATCGGCAAATAAACATACATAGTTGATTCTCATTATATATTTTTTATATACCATATATATATTCCTAATTCTGTCAAATTCTGTTTGATCTATCAAGGTTGATATTTTTTTATTTATTGTTATTATCACGATCTGAAAGTTTTATGAAGATTGTCGGTCTACAAAAAAAGTAATTCTCATAGTAAGCTAAACTGCAGCCCATGCCTGGTTATACGTGCGTGCGTATGTGTGTATGTGAGTGTGTGCATGTTTGGTTTTTTGCATAAGCAGAAAATAAACGATGTATCACTTAAGATCTTAGAAGGCTTCAGGCGATCTCGTAGTCGAGCAGTCTCGACTAGAGCTTTCTTACTTGTTTATAGACACATTTTATTTGCAATGAGATTGAAATGATTTTAGCTATTAAAATACTCTTTGTATACCTTGATATCGTACACCGGAGCAATTTTAAATTAAATTAAAATATAGTCGTAATACTTAGTTATTATGTATGTATAATAAATATAAATAGTTTTATTTGGCTAAGCGCTATATCAATCCCATAGTAAATTCAATAATGCATATCAATAAACATTACTTAGTAAGATCGATTTTGCACCTCTCTCTCCCTTCCTCTCTTTACCGCAAGGGGCGTTGATACATACATACATTTGTATGTATATGCAGATTATACTCTATATTTTTATTCGGAGCTAGCCTCTCTTGCCACGCCTTATAGGTCTAATACTGTAGAGCTGTGGACAATACAGTTTCATAGTACCACCTACGCAATCTGCGTGGTCAGGCTTTTCACGCGAATTTTCATAATGTAACAAAAGCATAATATTATTCGCCCTAAATTTTGTAAAACAAATAAAATACTTCGATGTCTATTCCTTTCCAGGCAATTCAAAGACAATTTGATTTTTGTTTTCAAAATAAATAAATTGTTTTATTCTAAAATTTGTTGCTAACTTAGGAATAGTTTAACAATTAGAGCTCAACTTATCGATAGGTCTAAAATTAAATACATATATACACAAAGAATCTTAATCAGTCTGCTAAACTAAAAACTAATATCAAATATAGGAGTGCTATGGTTGGGAATGACTTTAGTCGACCTCCTCCACGGTGGGTCCTTTGTAACCCGCACCACCAAAGCCGCCCGCTTGTTGGCCACAGTTGGTGTTGCTCTGTGGCTGTGGCTGTCCTTGCTGGTGCATCTTGGTCATAATGGGGGAACAGTGCTGGGTGAGTTCCTTCAGCTTGTACTCGTACTCCTCTTTGTCGGCTGTGGTGTTGCCGTCCAGCCATTTGACCGTCTCGTTGCACTTCTCGAGCACAGAGGATTTCTCACTCTCGCTGAGCTTGTCGGGAGTGGCCTGCTCCACGGCCTGCTTAACGCCGAAGACGTAGCCCTCGAGGCTATTGCGCGCCGAGATGCGTTGGCGCTGCTTCTCATCCTCGTCAGCGTAGCGCTCGGCCTCGTTTACCATGCGATCGATCTCTGCCTGCGAGAGGCGGCCCTTGTCGTTTTTGATGGTAATGTTTTTGGCTTTGCCGGTGCTCATCTCTTTGGCCGACACATTCAGGATGCCATTGGCGTCCATATCGAAGGTGACCTCGATCTGGGGCACGCCGCGCGGTGCTGGCGGAATGCCAGACAAATCGAAGGTGCCCAGAGCATTGTTATCTCGCGTTAGGGCGCGCTCGCCCTCGAACACCTGAATAGAGACGCCCGGCTGGTTGTCCGAGTACGTGGAAAAGGTCTTCGTCTGCTTGCACGGGATGCGACAGTTGCGCTCAATCAGCTTGGTCATGACTCCGCCTGCCGTCTCGATGCCCAGTGAAAGGGGAGCCACGTCCACTAGGAGCACGTCCTGGATCTTGCCGCTCTGGTCGCCGCTAAGTATGGCTGCTTGGACGGCTGCACCGTAGGCCACCGCCTCGTCGGGGTTGATGGAAAGGTTAAGGCTCTTGCCGCAGAAGAACTGTTGCAACAAGTTCTGCACCTTTGGAATGCGCGTCGAGCCGCCGACGAGCACAATGTCGTGGATCTGCTGTTTGTCCATTTTGGCATCGTTCAGCGCCTTCTCCACTGGCGCCAGTGTGTTGCGGAACAGATCGGCGCACAGCTCCTCAAATCTCGCTCGGCTCACCTTTGTGTAGAAGTCGTGGCCCTCAAACAGCGCGTCCACCTCAATCGTCGCCTCTGTGCTAGACGAGAGCGTGCGCTTGGCTCGCTCTGCCGCAGTGCGCAGGCGACGCAGAGCACGAGGATTAGAGCGCAAATCCTTCTTGTACTTTCGCTTGAACTCTTCCGCCAGATGGGTGACCAGTCGGTTGTCGAAGTCCTCGCCGCCCAAATGTGTATCACCGGCCGTAGCTCGCACCTCGAACAGAGAGCCTTCGTCGATGGTTAAAATGGATACATCAAAGGTGCCGCCACCCAGATCGAAGATGAGTACATTGCGTTCTCCCTTAAGATTCTTGTCGAGGCCATAGGCCAGTGCCGCCGCCGTCGGCTCGTTGATTATCCTCAGCACATTGAGGCCGGCTATGTGGCCGGCGTCTTTGGTGGCTTGGCGCTGCGAGTCGTTGAAGTAGGCGGGTACTGTGATGACCGCGTCTGTGATGGTCTGTCCCAGGTACGCCTCGGCTGTCTCCTTCATCTTGACCAGCACCATTGAGCTGATCTCCTCGGGCGCAAAGCGCTTTTGCTCTCCCTTAAACTCGACGCCAATCTTGGGCTTGCCACCTTCGCTGACCACCTTAAAGGGCCAGTGCTTGATGTCCTCCGCTATTTTTGGATCATCGTACTTGCGACCAATTGGACGCTTTGCATCGAATACTGTGTTCTTGGGGTTCATCGCCACCTGGTTCTTGGCCGCGTCGCCAATCAGACGCTCTGAATCTGTGAAAGCCACATAGCTGGGCGTTGTTCTGTTGCCTTGGTCATTTGCAATGATCACCACCTTGTCATGCTGGTAGACACCCACGCAAGAGTACGTGGTGCCCAGATCAATTCGTGTAGCTTGCATTCTGTTGGTTCTGTGTTCTCTTCTCTTCTCTTGTCTTGTCTTGACTTTTACTTCTTATTATTGCGGAAATAGGTTTCCTCTTCTTGTTGTTATATGGCTTATTACTTTCTTTTATCTTCTTTTCTTTTAATTTGACTTTTCGATTTAATTCAACTTTACTCAGTATCAAATTGTTCAGTTGCTGTATTTTAGCTTGTTCAGCTAGTCGCTTGTTTGTTTTTCGCTTTTGTCTTTCGACGTTGTCAGTTCACTTGCTTGAATTGAATTGAGCCAAAGAGCGAACAACTGCCGTATTTATACTCTGGCGCTCTCTGTTCGAAATTTCTGGACGCTCTCTTCTCGAGTCGACTCGAATGTCATTTACACTCGATGGGCTTGCGTGTGAGTGCAAGTGCGATAGCAAAAGAAGGAGAATCGCTGTACGTTAGGGGTGGTTAGAATTTTCTCGAAAATC
>JAWNPA010000014.1:0-147000 GCA_035045345.1 Drosophila hamatofila
GGCATTTCTCCAGAAAGGTCAACCACAGCCAAAAAATTCAAAGTCAATGAATGCATGTTCTAATAACATTTTTTTATAACTAATCGATTAAATTTAACTAATATAAACTAATTTTACATTTATTCATAACACATCTCGAAATATTGACACACAAAGCCGGACAAGTGCCAAAGTTCTGTTTTGAGCATTTCTATTGCACATTTTGTTTTTATTACTGTTCTTAGAGAGAGACGCAATGCAATGAAATATTCTATTTCAAATCTTCGTTTATGCTTAAAGAGTAAAAGAAAAATGTAAAAGGAACGATGCAATTGACTATACGGTAAATTTTTTCGTCTGCTCCACCGTATATTTCGATGTCACGTGCGACCTCGAAAAATAGGTTTTGTTATCAGTAAGTCAACTGTATTTGCGCAACTAGCATCAAAATTTAGTAGCAAACATAGTTTTGCATTGCAAATTTATTAAAAAAAATTTCACACGAAAATATTAAGCTATTTGATTATAGTGTTTGTACAAAAAACAGCGAAAAATGCAAACGGTGGAGAGAGAAAGTAAGGAATGATGAAAACTATATATTAAAAAACCGTGAAAGAATGCGAAATGCTACACTTAAGAGGAAATTGCTGCCTGAAACAGAAAGTGTAATCGAAAAGAGGCGAAAATTGAATCGTATACGACAACAAAATAGACGACAAAAACTAAAAGAACAAAATAGTGTGACATTGGAACGAGTTAACCCATACTGGCCTTATCTTTGTAAGCAAAGCTTAGCCAAAGCTGTTAAAAAAGTAGAGACTGCAATGCCAAAAGACATGGAGAAAAGGCTAAAGGTTCTTGAAACTTTGATTAAAAAATATAAGCAATTTGATAATTGATAATAATATTCAAAATGAATATTGCATGACAAACAATTGCAAAAAGTGCCTAAAAAATTTAAATTATCAGTTTATTCCTCTTGCATATTTGGCTAATATGGAAGATGAAGTAAGCTGGCAACAATGGCACAAAGTACACAAGAGCATGGCTCTGTCCACTACGACATCATCTCTTTCCGATCTAATTTTTGTTTTAGAAACAAAGTTACCTTCATTTAAAACTCATTTTTTTGTGAAAAGAGCTCAGCAAAAATATTTTCAAGAAACGAAAAAAAACCTGAAGGCCTCTGAACTCGTTATTCAAGTAGATTTTGCTGAAAATTACAGGCTAGCACAACAAAATGAGATTCAGAGTGCTCATTTTAGCTACCGCCAGGTAACAATTTTTACTTGCGTAGCTTGGTTGGAGGGTGCTTCACAGTCATTTGCGGTGATAAGTGACAAACTTACACATAATAAATATGACGTATATATTTTTGTTTTGAGTCTTTTACGTAAAATTAATCAAATGTATGGGAATTTTACAAAAATATCAATTTTTTCCGATGGAAGTTGCGCTCAATTTAAAAATAAATACATCTTAAGTAGCTTAAATGACATCATAAAAGAAATAGGATGTTGTTATGTAGAATGGAATTTTTTTGCCACTTCTCACGGAAAGGGTGCCGTTGATGGAGTTGGAGCTGTCATTAAAAAAAAAGTATGGCAAGTAACTAAATCCCAGAGCCTTATTATACAAAATGCATTTTCCTTTTATGAATGTGCAAAAAATAATGTTAATGGCATTAAAATATATTTCTTGCCATTAGTTCAAATTGAAAGGCTATGTATACATTACAAATTGGATAAAAAATGGAACGATGTTACGAACATCCCGCATATATCGCAGTTTCACGCGTTTTGTTGCAATGGCCAACAGCTGCAAGCAGCTAGGACTGCATACTCCTCTATAAATAATGTAATTAAAGTTAGTTTTTAAGTTAATTTAGATTTTCTTTTTATATTCATTCACGAAGTGATATGAATATATTGGTTTTGTGCAATGTCCGTCTTGCTGTCCGTCCGTCTGTCCGTATGAATGCAATTTTTTTCGCGGCTATTGAAGCTAGAGACTTGAAACTTGGAACATATACTCGTATATGTCTCCGATTTATAAAGTGTACAAATTTTCCATATACGCCCACTAGGGGCGTGGCAAATCGGAAAATGCATTTTCCTGTATGCCAGAAATCATATTAGTTGAAGAGCTAGAGAGTTGAAATTTGGAATGTAGATTCGTGTTGATTACCCAAGATCAAAAAGATATGGCGGATATATCTACGCCTATTGGGGGCGTGGCAAATCGGGTAAAACTGTATCTTGTAAAGTTGTAAAGCTAGAATGCTGAAATTTGGCACGTAAGTTAATGTTACGATTCTATAAAGACCGAAGAAAAAACTATATATCCGTGCCCACTGGGGGCGTGGCAAATCGGATCTAAATATATATTGATTTTCCAAATTCTTCTATATTTTGAGCACTATTGATGTTAGCGACTTGAAATTTGGTATGTATATTCGGGTTGACGACCCAAGATCAATAAGCTATGGCGGATATATCTACGCCCATAGGGGGCGTGGCAAACCGCAAAAGTTTATATCTCCTACAGTTTTTAAAGCTAGAAGCTTAAAAATTGGATAGTTGAGTTACTGATAATCTCCTCTATCGATGACCCAAAAATAATTGTTACGCCTCTTTGGGGGCGTGGCATATCAAAAAATACCCTGTAATTTTCACATTTTTTGAGTCGTAGCGTCCAAATTTTACAGTTACGTAGCCTTCAGCTCATTCTAAGAACTGGCCAAAAATTATGGGTCTACGACCACTGGGGGCGTGGCAAAACGGATTTTAGACGCCCAATAGCGAAATTCATATGCGTATGCCACTTATATATATAAATATGCTTAATAGGTATTGATAATAAGGAAAGAAACATTTTTAAGAAAATTAAAAAATATAAATTAAATTAAAACGAAAAAGTTTTCCGCGGGGTTCGAACCTGCACCTCAATCTACGCCCACTAGGGGCGTGCCAAATCGACATTTGCAACGGCCAAATGCAAAATTCATATGCGTGTGTCACTCACATATATATGTATATAAGCTTAATAGGCATTAATAAGACAAAACGAAACATTTTTAAGAAATTTAAAAAATATAAAATACATTATAACAATATAAATTTCGATTTAAAAAAAAATTCTTTGTCAAAAAAGTAAAAGAAGAGATTCGAACCGCGGACTTCTGACACAACGCGCAGAGTCTCTGCTAACACCGCCACTGCACCGATCTTACGCAATATAACTAACACAAAACTTTACAGCTACAGCACCTATAGTAAACAAAAACCAAAGAAGCGGCTGAAAATTCAAAGACTATTCAATCGCAATTGAGATTCTTAGAATTGCTCGAATACGCATTTGAATATACATACATACATACACATTTGCACATGCGTAAAAAACGCTGGCATACTGAAATTGTGTGTGCAGACGAATACATACATTTGTAAATATGTATGTAAGTATGTACGTATAAGCATTTGTGGGTTATTTTAGCAAAAATAAAATTTAACTTATAAAAATATTTCACTAATAACAAAAATGTTATGTGTTTGTCATATAAGCTATCATTTTCCCAATAAGATAACTAATTTATAAAAAGACATTTAAAAAACTTGTCTTTAGCGAGATTAGAGAACCCGCGCTAATTCAGCGCAACTTGCATAGCATTTACCATCAACGCCACTGCAATATACGATCAGGCGGTAGCTAAAACGAAATAGCTTCACTTCGAGAGCGTCATCTGACAAAAGTAAGCTAAAGTAACGGCTGGAATTTCATGAATCAATTCTTAGAATATGCTAGAAGACACGCTTTTATATGTATGTATATACATACATACATATGCATATGACTGTATGCATAGAATAAACGATCAATATGTATGTGCACACGTATAGGAAAAACGCTCTGCTCCGCTGCTAGCTTGCTGCTTGCAGGTGCGTTTGCTAATTGGCCAAATATTTTGTTTATTAAATATGATCTACATTTCTATTGAATTTTGGTCATTTCTTAAGAAATACCAGCTCATTCACATTGCTACATTTGCAACTAAAATTAACAAGAGAATTCGGTAAATTTTTGAGTCGATATTCAAAATATAACAAAAATCAAAGTTATATAAAATACCCATGTATCTATATGCAAAATTTTGAGAGTCTAGCTCTAAAGATGTACGAGATATAAACGGGAATAGTTCTCTATGATTCCCCACTTTTAATTAGTTCAGGCCCTGCTTTATATTGATTACTATTAGCGCTAGAGACTTGAAATTTAAAATATACTCGGGTTGACCACCCAATATCAATTAGATATGTATGGCAGCGTTGGGACTGTGAATGAATATTCCGCCGTCGGTAACGCCCGACTGCAACGTTCTTACTTGTTTGTTTTACTTATTTCAGATGAATATACCTATTTTTTTGTTTCTCTATTGAATATATTTTGTTACGTTTTTGAAATAATTAATAATTTGAATATATTGAAAATCATTTCTAATGCTTTTATTCATGTACAATAACTAAAAAATTTAAAAAAAAAAAAAAAACCTACGGTGGAAAAAATGTCTCATTCGACACGTCACCTTCGACCCTGATTAAAACTAAAAAATAAAAAAAACTACTCAATATTTTTGAATCAAATAAAAAGCATTGTAAAGATGTGCCAATTTCTAATAATTAAAAATTATTCGTAATAAATTGTCTCTTAAGGTTTCGCTAAAATCTCAAGTTGAACTGTTCATTTAAAAAGCGACTTACGTTTTTTGTAGCCTGCGAACCTCTTGGTTTTTTGTGAATATCTTGAAAACTAAAATTTGCCTAAAATCAGATTTAGCACCAATTATAGAGCTAATCAAGAGCTAGAAGATTCACTATTCGTCAAAATAAAAAAATGTTTTGGCATTCGTTTTTTTTTACCTCAAACACGTACGAATGTCACATTCGCCACTAGAGAATTGCCCATATTTATATTCAAATTTTTTTGCATTTATTTTTTTATTATTATTTAATTATTAATGTTGATGCCTTTTTTTTTTTGTGTACAACTATTTTTGTTTTGCATCTCAATTGTTTAATTTTTGTATTATAAATAAAACCCTATTCGATCAACGCAGTGATCTTCCTGGCTAATGTGTGTATGGCTTTACGGGCCATACGCTATACCGAGCAACGCAATTATCGCTCAGTAGTACAATATTACTTAAAATAACATCATTTTCTTATATTTATTATTGTTTATGTTGGGCGCTCTATGTAGCGCTGTCGGTTCTAGTCATCGGTGTCATTGGGCGCTCTATGTAGCGCTGTCGGTATGAGTTGATTTCTTACTAATGTTGGCCGAGTCGCGCTGGGCGGTGCCGGTGCTGGTTGTCTTAGCACAGGCTTCCTTTTTGTAGATAGGCCCAGCTTGGTGCGCTGGGCGGTGCCGGTGCTGGTTCTCTTAGCACAGGCTGTTGAGGATCTTTGGATCGGCGGCCTGTTGCATGGCTGCCTGCTGGCGCTGCACTCATGTTTGCTATGACGTGCTCTTCTCTTTCTTGTTGTTGCTTATTTTGTCGTTGTTGTTCCTATTGCCAGCTGTTAGTGTTGCTGTTGTCGCTGATTTGTCGTTGTTGTTGCCATTGCCAGCTGTTTGTGTTGTTGTTGTTGCTGATTTTGTCGTTGTTGTTGCTACTGCTGAGTTTTTGGTTGGTAGCGGGTTTGCAGGGTGCGTTGTGTTACGTTTTTGGTTGAAAAATTAGCTTACCTTTGCATTTGGCCAATGGAATGTTTTTCACATATTGTTAATATATGTATATATATTTATATTTTCACGCTACGTACAACACACGTCCCTTTCATATTCGCACACGTCCGCTCGCAACACATACTTTAAGAGTTTTTCCTTTTTGTTTTTCTTTGCACAGCTCGAGCCATTGTTAATAGTTAATAATTTTTCCAATTGCACAATACATGTTCGTGACTAAGTCACGGTCGCCATGTAATAAAAAGGTCTGTCTGGTTTGCAATCAGTTTATTGAATGAATCTTTATTTGGAATAATGTCTTAAACTTTAACAATATTTGCTTAAGCTTAAGCCGCGCTCTTGCGCTGACGGTGACGCCGACAGAGGAGCGGCTGCCCCATATATTTACTATATCTTATTACAAGTAAGTGGAGAATGAGTTGCATATCTAATGTGGGTCATTTGCGCTGTTGGGTCAGATCATGCTGACACTGCGCATAGAAGGTTAGTGTGCCCATTCAAGAGGACACTCAGATTACACATGCACTAGAAGAGTGCTTTTGATATCTATTGCTAATACTTGCAATTAATTGTTACAGTATTTATTCAACACATTGGACATGCTACACCTCCCATTTTAAAAGAATAACGTAATTTCTTAATGTAGTTATTTACTATGATTTGCGGCATTTCAAAATATATAATACCTATAAATTTTTACTTTATTTATTTTGTTTATTTAGTTTTTTTTTTTTTTTTTTATTATATATATTTTTTGTGGATATTCCAAAAATACATATTTGCAAATTCGTCTTATATCAAAAGTCTTGAATATAAATATGCAAAATTTTATTTTATATTTATAATTGTGTGGTTGATCAGGCCATCACTTTTAGGTATGATATATTTTTAACCTATTTCTATGTACTTTCTGTTTTTTCTTCCCATCTACTATTACTATATTACTTCTATCCTCTATATTTTCTACTGTGTATGGTCCTAAATATACTGATTCTAGCTTATGACCTGTGTCGTTGGATAATAAAACTTTATCTCCTACTTTTATTTCAAAACTATTTGTTGTTTTATCATAATATTCCTTATTTCTAGCCTTATGCTGTTCCAACATAATCCTAGCTCGCTTATAAGCTTGTTCTAACCTAAATTTGGATTCTTTTGCATAGTCATCTATATTATATAATGGTTTAATATATATACTATACTATTAAAAAATTTTGGTAAATTACTTTGTTTACCGTAAACTAACTCATATGGACAATAGCTATGTGCCATAGAGGGAGTCGTGTTAAACGAAATATTGAAGCCAGGTATCCCAATCGGTGTTATCAACTGAAATGTATGATCGAATATATTCATTAAAAGTTCTATGACTTCTTTCTACTGTCCCAACTGTCTGGTGGTGGTGTGCAGTTGATGTTATGTTTTCAATGTGTAAATGATTGCATAGGTCACTTATAATTGAATTTTTATATTCAGTTCCCATGTCCGTAATGAACGTCTTCATCGGACCGAACTTTAGTATAAAAGATTCGAATATTGCTTTTGCAATAGTATTGGCCTGTTTATTTGGTACTGGAATAGCTACCAAGTACTTGGTTAGATCGCATATCAACGTGACAGCGTATTCATTACCAGTTTCACTTTTAGGTAGTGGACCTATAGTGTCCACTATCACCCTGTCGAACGCACGCATTGGTGTTTCCGTTAGTTCTAAAGGCATTCTTGTTTTAATCATTGTTTTAGATTTTTGGCATTTTGGACATCTACGTACGTACTCTCTTATTTGACATGTCATTTTTTTCCAATAGTAGTGTCTTTTTATTTTGCTTATTGTTCTATTTATGCCAGTGTGACCTCCCTGTATTGGGTCATCGTGATATGTAGACATTATTGCTTGTTTATCTTTTTCATTACTTATTATGGTCACCGGGTTGAGTAGCGCTACTCTTAATGTATTCAATATTTTATTGCCCATATTTTTGAAATTATCTATTGAAACAGATTCGAAGATAATTTCCCACGGTGCCAGTTTAACTTTGTTGACCTTGTGTATACCGGCCTGCATTTCAAGCCTTTGGAGAAACTGACCTAAGTCAAGAGTTCCATTAGTGTACAGGTCTCCAATGTCATATCTTGCAATAATTTTATTTCCATGTTTAAAAAAACATATCATATTTTTTATATGCAAGGCCACTACTTTTCGTACTTCGTCATTTTTGATGACTTGGTAAACGTTGGGCTTAGAAGCTTTTTCTTGACTTGGCCTTAGCAAAAGTTCATTGTTGTTCTCTGCGCAGAGTTTTTTTTGTCTACTTTGTTGCCTGGTAGTGACTTTCAGGACTTTGTTGTATAATTCTTTTAATTCAGATATAGTTATTCGTGACAAAGCGTCTGCCACAAAATTGTCTTTCCCTCTCAGATACTCTACTGTAAAACCATATTCTTCTAATTCCAGTCGCATGCGTGTTAATTTCGAACTTGGGTTTACCATAGAAAATAAATATGTTAAAGGTCTGTGATCCGTTTTAACTGTAAAATGTTTGCCATATATATATGGTCGAAAATGTGTTATTGCCCAATGTATTGCTGCTAGTTCTTGTTCTGTTGTACTTTTATTGCTTTCACCTTTAGTGAATGCTCTTGATGCATATGCAACTGGGAGTTGGAGTCCATTATAGTTTTGAGTTAAAACTGCTCCACATGCTTGCTTGCTTGCATCTGTGATTATGCAAAATTCTTTGCTAAAATCTGGGTATTGTAATAAGTTTGGTTGAACAAGTTCATTTTTTAGGTACTGAAATGCTTTTTCACATTCTGTTGTCCATTCAAATGGGACATTCTTTTTACATAATCTTGTTATGTGCCGTGAATATTCGGCGAAGTTTTTTATAAAACGTCTATAATAATTGCAAAATGCAACGAATCTTCTAGCGCTGTCTGCGTCCGTAGGGACTGGATAATTATTGATGACGTCAAATTTTTTGTCATCTGGTAAGATTCCTTTATCTGTGCATCTATGACCTAAGAACGTCACCTCATGCATGAAAAATGAACATTTTTCTGGATGTAGTTTCAGACTGTGTTTTCTACAAAGTTTGAAAACATCTGTTAAATTTTTAATCATATGTTGTTCGGAACAACCAATAACGATTAAGTCATCCATGTAAAGGAATGCCTGTGTAGGCTCTAGGCCTGAGAATGCTATTGTCATCATTCTTTGAAACGAATTAGGCGCTATTTTTAAACCAAATGGTAATCGCGTGAAGCGATATGAACCATTGTTTGTTGAAAAAGACGTTATGTCTCTTGAGTTTTTCTCAAGTTCAATTTGGTGGAAGCCTGACATTAAATCAAGGCATGAAAAATATTTAGCTCTACCCAATTGATCAAGAATGTCGTCAATTCTGGGGAGTGGAAATTTGTCGGACAGCAATTTCTTATTTATTTGGCGATAGTCGATTACTAATCGCCATTTTTTTTCGTTAGAGCCTGGAAGGGCTTTCTTTGGGACTAATAAAAGTGGGCTGTTATAGGGTGAAACAGACGGTTCAACAATATTATGTTCGACTAACTTTTTAACTTGACGATTGATTTCTTCTATTTGGCCATGCGGACATCGATAATTCTTTACATATACTGGTTCATCATCCTTAAGTCTCAATTTTTGTTTGTAAAAATTGTTTGTTGTGATCAACTCGGTTTCAAGTCCGAACACATCACTATACTGGGTGCATATTTCTTCAAGTTGTTTCTTAAACAATGTTGGAAAATTTTTCTTTAATTTATTAATTACAGACTCTTTTCTATTGTCATTGAGATGTTGAATTACGTCGTAGTTCGAAAGTGATTCAAATTTTAATTTATTAATGCCTACTATTTGGCATGTATCTGTTGTATTTAAGAATCGGACAAAAGCATTCTGGGCTGTTGCAATCGTGTTTGCAACATAAACACCCGGTTTAATTTCCTGATTGGGAATTAAAATGTTTTCTTCTGTAGAAGACAATTCTATTTTGCGTATCACTTGGGATCTTGCTGGTAGAAGCGTTGAATTTTTACCAGAACTGAATGTTATTGGAACATAAATAGGATACGTTAGGTTTTGAGGTCTAATTATAAACCAATCTTCGGAATTATTATAATCTAATTGGCAATTAAACTTTTTTATGAAATCTAATCCTATTATTCCATCGCAGGGGATTGCGAAATCTGATTGAAGTAGATGAAATTTGTATGGAATAATGTATTTGTCTGTTTGAAGTTCAATAGAGGCTAATCCTTTTGAGTTTATTACTCCTTTTCCTATGCCTTGAATGTCTATAATTCTATTGACTTGGATGTCATGAAAAACATCAGAATTTTCTTTTAAAATTGAAATATCTGCACCTGTATCGATCAAAAATGTTATATTTTTATTTGTTGCAACATTTGTAAATGATACTAAATTATTGAGACTTAAGTTAACAGTATATATTTTATGATTTAACTTTGAGTTTCTGGAGGTGTCTGGGAGTTTCCCGAAGTATTCTGGGTAACTCTGACATTGTCATTATTATTTCTATGGTGGCTTCCTCCTGAGTTGGAACGGCCTCTAGCGCTTCCGCTGGTTTGGCCTCCACCACGTCTATTATTTACGTAACCGTTGTTTCGATTATTACCTCTACCACGGTAATGACCTCGGTTACCCCTGTAATAGCCATTATTTGCTTGCCTATAGTGCAACACATCATGTTGCCGACCTGAGGCTTCTGTGCAACTGTTTACAAACTTGGATACGGCTGCATCCATACTAGAGAACTGGCCTGCTTCCATTATGATTTTCACTTTTTCAATGGAGCAGTTCTTGATCATTGCATTTACTACCTGTTGAGTGGAATATTTCTCAGCCACTTCTTGCGAGAGTCCATCATTTATGTATGCACTCTGAAGAGATTTAGCTAAGAGTTCAATTTCTTGGGTGTATGAATTAGCAGTCTTGTTCTTCTGCTGTATATTCATAATTTTAGCAGAGATTACTTCCACACTATCACCCTTTATCTTAGCTTTTAGTTTATTAACTATGCCAGATATTGTTGTCTCATGCTCGACTAGATCTCTTGCATGACCAATCAATCTTGTTTTTATTATGGTCACTGCAAAATTTTCATGTGGACCCTTTAGTTCATCGGCCACACTTACAGCATCAAGAAAAGCTCGTAGCCTTTCGTGCTTTCCATCAAACTCAGGTATTAACCCTTTTATTTGGGTGAAGTATTCACCCTGAGTTTGGGCCATGTTTGCTTGAACCAATTCCACACTTGAAGTTATTTGTGTAGGTTTTAAGTCCTCCCCAGATATAATGCTAATATAGCTTGTGTTTGGGGACTTTGGTCTCGGACTTGCTATGCCTGTCTCTTCGGTCTGTATTGTGACAAAATTTGCATTTGTGTTTATTGTACTAGGCAAATGTAGATCTAATGAGAACTTGTCTTTAATTGCAACTAACTGCTCTCTGAGACGTTTTATAACGTCTGACAACTGAGTCCAATGCAATTTAGTGAATTTGTTCTGGTTTTTTCTTGCAAGATCTAATATTTCATTATAAGCACAAACTAGTACAATTGTGTGTTTATTTACCGTACATGCTTGAATCGGCCTATTTTGACTCAGGCATTTGTACGATTTTTCGAATTCAGCCCTATGCTTTTGTACCTCATTTGCTATCTCTACCCAGTCCATGTATATACGTTTTATTTAGCTCCTAGGTGGTTTTTCTCAGAAAAAAAAAACTTAGATGTTGTCCAAGTCGTTTGCTCTACTGACATATTTCTTCTTGAGGCACCTATTGTGCATTCTGTACAATTTGGCTAATGTGCTTGCGCACAATAAAACTACTATAATGATCATTAAAATCATAATTACTTTGAGCTCGGGTGTATTCACCTCAACAGTATTTATTACGTTGGCGGTAGAGTCCGCAACGTTAGACTTTTTGTCAAACATTCTGACGGCTAATCCGTTACTAATTACTATCGGTAGATCAATTTTGTATATTTATATTCAAATTTTTTTGCATTTATTTTTTTATTATTATTTAATTATTAATGTTGATGCCTTTTTTTTTTGTGTACAACTATTTTTGTTTTGCATCTCAATTGTTTAATTTTTGTATTATAAATAAAACCCTATTCGATCAACGCAGTGATCTTCCTGGCTAATGTGTGTATGGCTTTACGGGCCATACGCTATACCGAGCAACGCAATTATCGCTCAGTAGTACAATATTACTTAAAATAACATCATTTTCTTATATTTATTATTGTTTATGTTGGGCGCTCTATGTAGCGCTGTCGGTTCTAGTCATCGGTGTCATTGGGCGCTCTATGTAGCGCTGTCGGTATGAGTTGATTTCTTACTAATGTTGGCCGAGTCGCGCTGGGCGGTGCCGGTGCTGGTTGTCTTAGCACAGGCTTCCTTTTTGTAGATAGGCCCAGCTTGGTGCGCTGGGCGGTGCCGGTGCTGGTTCTCTTAGCACAGGCTGTTGAGGATCTTTGGATCGGCGGCCTGTTGCATGGCTGCCTGCTGGCGCTGCACTCATGTTTGCTATGACGTGCTCTTCTCTTTCTTGTTGTTGCTTATTTTGTCGTTGTTGTTCCTATTGCCAGCTGTTAGTGTTGCTGTTGTCGCTGATTTGTCGTTGTTGTTGCCATTGCCAGCTGTTTGTGTTGTTGTTGTTGCTGATTTTGTCGTTGTTGTTGCTACTGCTGAGTTTTTGGTTGGTAGCGGGTTTGCAGGGTGCGTTGTGTTACGTTTTTGGTTGAAAAATTAGCTTACCTTTGCATTTGGCCAATGGAATGTTTTTCACATATTGTTAATATATGTATATATATTTATATTTTCACGCTACGTACAACACACGTCCCTTTCATATTCGCACACGTCCGCTCGCAACACATACTTTAAGAGTTTTTCCTTTTTGTTTTTCTTTGCACAGCTCGAGCCATTGTTAATAGTTAATAATTTTTCCAATTGCACAATACATGTTCGTGACTAAGTCACGGTCGCCATGTAATAAAAAGGTCTGTCTGGTTTGCAATCAGTTTATTGAATGAATCTTTATTTGGAATAATGTCTTAAACTTTAACAATATTTGCTTAAGCTTAAGCCGCGCTCTTGCGCTGACGGTGACGCCGACAGAGGAGCGGCTGCCCCATATATTTACTATATCTTATTACAAGTAAGTGGAGAATGAGTTGCATATCTAATGTGGGTCATTTGCGCTGTTGGGTCAGATCATGCTGACACTGCGCATAGAAGGTTAGTGTGCCCATTCAAGAGGACACTCAGATTACACATGCACTAGAAGAGTGCTTTTGATATCTATTGCTAATACTTGCAATTAATTGTTACAGTATTTATTCAACACATTGGACATGCTACACCTCCCATTTTAAAAGAATAACGTAATTTCTTAATGTAGTTATTTACTATGATTTGCGGCATTTCAAAATATATAATACCTATAAATTTTTACTTTATTTATTTTGTTTATTTAGTTTTTTTTTTTTTTTTTTATTATATATATTTTTTGTGGATATTCCAAAAATACATATTTGCAAATTCGTCTTATATCAAAAGTCTTGAATATAAATATGCAAAATTTTATTTTATATTTATAATTGTGTGGTTGATCAGGCCATCACTTTTAGGTATGATATATTTTTAACCTATTTCTATGTACTTTCTGTTTTTTCTTCCCATCTACTATTACTATATTACTTCTATCCTCTATATTTTCTACTGTGTATGGTCCTAAATATACTGATTCTAGCTTATGACCTGTGTCGTTGGATAATAAAACTTTATCTCCTACTTTTATTTCAAAACTATTTGTTGTTTTATCATAATATTCCTTATTTCTAGCCTTATGCTGTTCCAACATAATCCTAGCTCGCTTATAAGCTTGTTCTAACCTAAATTTGGATTCTTTTGCATAGTCATCTATATTATATAATGGTTTAATATATATACTATACTATTAAAAAATTTTGGTAAATTACTTTGTTTACCGTAAACTAACTCATATGGACAATAGCTATGTGCCATAGAGGGAGTCGTGTTAAACGAAATATTGAAGCCAGGTATCCCAATCGGTGTTATCAACTGAAATGTATGATCGAATATATTCATTAAAAGTTCTATGACTTCTTTCTACTGTCCCAACTGTCTGGTGGTGGTGTGCAGTTGATGTTATGTTTTCAATGTGTAAATGATTGCATAGGTCACTTATAATTGAATTTTTATATTCAGTTCCCATGTCCGTAATGAACGTCTTCATCGGACCGAACTTTAGTATAAAAGATTCGAATATTGCTTTTGCAATAGTATTGGCCTGTTTATTTGGTACTGGAATAGCTACCAAGTACTTGGTTAGATCGCATATCAACGTGACAGCGTATTCATTACCAGTTTCACTTTTAGGTAGTGGACCTATAGTGTCCACTATCACCCTGTCGAACGCACGCATTGGTGTTTCCGTTAGTTCTAAAGGCATTCTTGTTTTAATCATTGTTTTAGATTTTTGGCATTTTGGACATCTACGTACGTACTCTCTTATTTGACATGTCATTTTTTTCCAATAGTAGTGTCTTTTTATTTTGCTTATTGTTCTATTTATGCCAGTGTGACCTCCCTGTATTGGGTCATCGTGATATGTAGACATTATTGCTTGTTTATCTTTTTCATTACTTATTATGGTCACCGGGTTGAGTAGCGCTACTCTTAATGTATTCAATATTTTATTGCCCATATTTTTGAAATTATCTATTGAAACAGATTCGAAGATAATTTCCCACGGTGCCAGTTTAACTTTGTTGACCTTGTGTATACCGGCCTGCATTTCAAGCCTTTGGAGAAACTGACCTAAGTCAAGAGTTCCATTAGTGTACAGGTCTCCAATGTCATATCTTGCAATAATTTTATTTCCATGTTTAAAAAAACATATCATATTTTTTATATGCAAGGCCACTACTTTTCGTACTTCGTCATTTTTGATGACTTGGTAAACGTTGGGCTTAGAAGCTTTTTCTTGACTTGGCCTTAGCAAAAGTTCATTGTTGTTCTCT
This sequence comes from Drosophila hamatofila, assembly GCA_035045345.1. NCBI lineage: Eukaryota > Metazoa > Arthropoda > Insecta > Diptera > Drosophilidae > Drosophila > Drosophila hamatofila. The sequence goes on from JAWNPA010000014.1 coordinate 14,829, forward strand.
GCGCAGAGTTTTTTTTGTCTACTTTGTTGCCTGGTAGTGACTTTCAGGACTTTGTTGTATAATTCTTTTAATTCAGATATAGTTATTCGTGACAAAGCGTCTGCCACAAAATTGTCTTTCCCTCTCAGATACTCTACTGTAAAACCATATTCTTCTAATTCCAGTCGCATGCGTGTTAATTTCGAACTTGGGTTTACCATAGAAAATAAATATGTTAAAGGTCTGTGATCCGTTTTAACTGTAAAATGTTTGCCATATATATATGGTCGAAAATGTGTTATTGCCCAATGTATTGCTGCTAGTTCTTGTTCTGTTGTACTTTTATTGCTTTCACCTTTAGTGAATGCTCTTGATGCATATGCAACTGGGAGTTGGAGTCCATTATAGTTTTGAGTTAAAACTGCTCCACATGCTTGCTTGCTTGCATCTGTGATTATGCAAAATTCTTTGCTAAAATCTGGGTATTGTAATAAGTTTGGTTGAACAAGTTCATTTTTTAGGTACTGAAATGCTTTTTCACATTCTGTTGTCCATTCAAATGGGACATTCTTTTTACATAATCTTGTTATGTGCCGTGAATATTCGGCGAAGTTTTTTATAAAACGTCTATAATAATTGCAAAATGCAACGAATCTTCTAGCGCTGTCTGCGTCCGTAGGGACTGGATAATTATTGATGACGTCAAATTTTTTGTCATCTGGTAAGATTCCTTTATCTGTGCATCTATGACCTAAGAACGTCACCTCATGCATGAAAAATGAACATTTTTCTGGATGTAGTTTCAGACTGTGTTTTCTACAAAGTTTGAAAACATCTGTTAAATTTTTAATCATATGTTGTTCGGAACAACCAATAACGATTAAGTCATCCATGTAAAGGAATGCCTGTGTAGGCTCTAGGCCTGAGAATGCTATTGTCATCATTCTTTGAAACGAATTAGGCGCTATTTTTAAACCAAATGGTAATCGCGTGAAGCGATATGAACCATTGTTTGTTGAAAAAGACGTTATGTCTCTTGAGTTTTTCTCAAGTTCAATTTGGTGGAAGCCTGACATTAAATCAAGGCATGAAAAATATTTAGCTCTACCCAATTGATCAAGAATGTCGTCAATTCTGGGGAGTGGAAATTTGTCGGACAGCAATTTCTTATTTATTTGGCGATAGTCGATTACTAATCGCCATTTTTTTTCGTTAGAGCCTGGAAGGGCTTTCTTTGGGACTAATAAAAGTGGGCTGTTATAGGGTGAAACAGACGGTTCAACAATATTATGTTCGACTAACTTTTTAACTTGACGATTGATTTCTTCTATTTGGCCATGCGGACATCGATAATTCTTTACATATACTGGTTCATCATCCTTAAGTCTCAATTTTTGTTTGTAAAAATTGTTTGTTGTGATCAACTCGGTTTCAAGTCCGAACACATCACTATACTGGGTGCATATTTCTTCAAGTTGTTTCTTAAACAATGTTGGAAAATTTTTCTTTAATTTATTAATTACAGACTCTTTTCTATTGTCATTGAGATGTTGAATTACGTCGTAGTTCGAAAGTGATTCAAATTTTAATTTATTAATGCCTACTATTTGGCATGTATCTGTTGTATTTAAGAATCGGACAAAAGCATTCTGGGCTGTTGCAATCGTGTTTGCAACATAAACACCCGGTTTAATTTCCTGATTGGGAATTAAAATGTTTTCTTCTGTAGAAGACAATTCTATTTTGCGTATCACTTGGGATCTTGCTGGTAGAAGCGTTGAATTTTTACCAGAACTGAATGTTATTGGAACATAAATAGGATACGTTAGGTTTTGAGGTCTAATTATAAACCAATCTTCGGAATTATTATAATCTAATTGGCAATTAAACTTTTTTATGAAATCTAATCCTATTATTCCATCGCAGGGGATTGCGAAATCTGATTGAAGTAGATGAAATTTGTATGGAATAATGTATTTGTCTGTTTGAAGTTCAATAGAGGCTAATCCTTTTGAGTTTATTACTCCTTTTCCTATGCCTTGAATGTCTATAATTCTATTGACTTGGATGTCATGAAAAACATCAGAATTTTCTTTTAAAATTGAAATATCTGCACCTGTATCGATCAAAAATGTTATATTTTTATTTGTTGCAACATTTGTAAATGATACTAAATTATTGAGACTTAAGTTAACAGTATATATTTTATGATTTAACTTTGAGTTTCTGGAGGTGTCTGGGAGTTTCCCGAAGTATTCTGGGTAACTCTGACATTGTCATTATTATTTCTATGGTGGCTTCCTCCTGAGTTGGAACGGCCTCTAGCGCTTCCGCTGGTTTGGCCTCCACCACGTCTATTATTTACGTAACCGTTGTTTCGATTATTACCTCTACCACGGTAATGACCTCGGTTACCCCTGTAATAGCCATTATTTGCTTGCCTATAGTGCAACACATCATGTTGCCGACCTGAGGCTTCTGTGCAACTGTTTACAAACTTGGATACGGCTGCATCCATACTAGAGAACTGGCCTGCTTCCATTATGATTTTCACTTTTTCAATGGAGCAGTTCTTGATCATTGCATTTACTACCTGTTGAGTGGAATATTTCTCAGCCACTTCTTGCGAGAGTCCATCATTTATGTATGCACTCTGAAGAGATTTAGCTAAGAGTTCAATTTCTTGGGTGTATGAATTAGCAGTCTTGTTCTTCTGCTGTATATTCATAATTTTAGCAGAGATTACTTCCACACTATCACCCTTTATCTTAGCTTTTAGTTTATTAACTATGCCAGATATTGTTGTCTCATGCTCGACTAGATCTCTTGCATGACCAATCAATCTTGTTTTTATTATGGTCACTGCAAAATTTTCATGTGGACCCTTTAGTTCATCGGCCACACTTACAGCATCAAGAAAAGCTCGTAGCCTTTCGTGCTTTCCATCAAACTCAGGTATTAACCCTTTTATTTGGGTGAAGTATTCACCCTGAGTTTGGGCCATGTTTGCTTGAACCAATTCCACACTTGAAGTTATTTGTGTAGGTTTTAAGTCCTCCCCAGATATAATGCTAATATAGCTTGTGTTTGGGGACTTTGGTCTCGGACTTGCTATGCCTGTCTCTTCGGTCTGTATTGTGACAAAATTTGCATTTGTGTTTATTGTACTAGGCAAATGTAGATCTAATGAGAACTTGTCTTTAATTGCAACTAACTGCTCTCTGAGACGTTTTATAACGTCTGACAACTGAGTCCAATGCAATTTAGTGAATTTGTTCTGGTTTTTTCTTGCAAGATCTAATATTTCATTATAAGCACAAACTAGTACAATTGTGTGTTTATTTACCGTACATGCTTGAATCGGCCTATTTTGACTCAGGCATTTGTACGATTTTTCGAATTCAGCCCTATGCTTTTGTACCTCATTTGCTATCTCTACCCAGTCCATGTATATACGTTTTATTTAGCTCCTAGGTGGTTTTTCTCAGAAAAAAAAAACTTAGATGTTGTCCAAGTCGTTTGCTCTACTGACATATTTCTTCTTGAGGCACCTATTGTGCATTCTGTACAATTTGGCTAATGTGCTTGCGCACAATAAAACTACTATAATGATCATTAAAATCATAATTACTTTGAGCTCGGGTGTATTCACCTCAACAGTATTTATTACGTTGGCGGTAGAGTCCGCAACGTTAGACTTTTTGTCAAACATTCTGACGGCTAATCCGTTACTAATTACTATCGGTAGATCAATTTTGTATATTTATATTCAAATTTTTTTGCATTTATTTTTTTATTATTATTTAATTATTAATGTTGATGCCTTTTTTTTTTTGTGTACAACTATTTTTGTTTTGCATCTCAATTGTTTAATTTTTGTATTATAAATAAAACCCTATTCGATCAACGCAGTGATCTTCCTGGCTAATGTGTGTATGGCTTTACGGGCCATACGCTATACCGAGCAACGCAATTATCGCTCAGTAGTACAATATTACTTAAAATAACATCATTTTCTTATATTTATTATTGTTTATGTTGGGCGCTCTATGTAGCGCTGTCGGTTCTAGTCATCGGTGTCATTGGGCGCTCTATGTAGCGCTGTCGGTATGAGTTGATTTCTTACTAATGTTGGCCGAGTCGCGCTGGGCGGTGCCGGTGCTGGTTGTCTTAGCACAGGCTTCCTTTTTGTAGATAGGCCCAGCTTGGTGCGCTGGGCGGTGCCGGTGCTGGTTCTCTTAGCACAGGCTGTTGAGGATCTTTGGATCGGCGGCCTGTTGCATGGCTGCCTGCTGGCGCTGCACTCATGTTTGCTATGACGTGCTCTTCTCTTTCTTGTTGTTGCTTATTTTGTCGTTGTTGTTCCTATTGCCAGCTGTTAGTGTTGCTGTTGTCGCTGATTTGTCGTTGTTGTTGCCATTGCCAGCTGTTTGTGTTGTTGTTGTTGCTGATTTTGTCGTTGTTGTTGCTACTGCTGAGTTTTTGGTTGGTAGCGGGTTTGCAGGGTGCGTTGTGTTACGTTTTTGGTTGAAAAATTAGCTTACCTTTGCATTTGGCCAATGGAATGTTTTTCACATATTGTTAATATATGTATATATATTTATATTTTCACGCTACGTACAACACACGTCCCTTTCATATTCGCACACGTCCGCTCGCAACACATACTTTAAGAGTTTTTCCTTTTTGTTTTTCTTTGCACAGCTCGAGCCATTGTTAATAGTTAATAATTTTTCCAATTGCACAATACATGTTCGTGACTAAGTCACGGTCGCCATGTAATAAAAAGGTCTGTCTGGTTTGCAATCAGTTTATTGAATGAATCTTTATTTGGAATAATGTCTTAAACTTTAACAATATTTGCTTAAGCTTAAGCCGCGCTCTTGCGCTGACGGTGACGCCGACAGAGGAGCGGCTGCCCCATATATTTACTATATCTTATTACAAGTAAGTGGAGAATGAGTTGCATATCTAATGTGGGTCATTTGCGCTGTTGGGTCAGATCATGCTGACACTGCGCATAGAAGGTTAGTGTGCCCATTCAAGAGGACACTCAGATTACACATGCACTAGAAGAGTGCTTTTGATATCTATTGCTAATACTTGCAATTAATTGTTACAGTATTTATTCAACACATTGGACATGCTACACCTCCCATTTTAAAAGAATAACGTAATTTCTTAATGTAGTTATTTACTATGATTTGCGGCATTTCAAAATATATAATACCTATAAATTTTTACTTTATTTATTTTGTTTATTTAGTTTTTTTTTTTTTTTTTATTATATATATTTTTTGTGGATATTCCAAAAATACATATTTGCAAATTCGTCTTATATCAAAAGTCTTGAATATAAATATGCAAAATTTTATTTTATATTTATAATTGTGTGGTTGATCAGGCCATCACTTTTAGGTATGATATATTTTTAACCTATTTCTATGTACTTTCTGTTTTTTCTTCCCATCTACTATTACTATATTACTTCTATCCTCTATATTTTCTACTGTGTATGGTCCTAAATATACTGATTCTAGCTTATGACCTGTGTCGTTGGATAATAAAACTTTATCTCCTACTTTTATTTCAAAACTATTTGTTGTTTTATCATAATATTCCTTATTTCTAGCCTTATGCTGTTCCAACATAATCCTAGCTCGCTTATAAGCTTGTTCTAACCTAAATTTGGATTCTTTTGCATAGTCATCTATATTATATAATGGTTTAATATATATACTATACTATTAAAAAATTTTGGTAAATTACTTTGTTTACCGTAAACTAACTCATATGGACAATAGCTATGTGCCATAGAGGGAGTCGTGTTAAACGAAATATTGAAGCCAGGTATCCCAATCGGTTTTATCAACTGAAATGTATGATCGAATATATTCATTAAAAGTTCTATGACTTCTTTCTACTGTCCCAACTGTCTGGTGGTGGTGTGCAGTTGATGTTATGTTTTCAATGTGTAAATGATTGCATAGGTCACTTATAATTGAATTTTTATATTCAGTTCCCATGTCCGTAATGAACGTCTTCATCGGACCGAACTTTAGTATAAAAGATTCGAATATTGCTTTTGCAATAGTATTGGCCTGTTTATTTGGTACTGGAATAGCTACCAAGTACTTGGTTAGATCGCATATCAACGTGACAGCGTATTCATTACCAGTTTCACTTTTAGGTAGTGGACCTATAGTGTCCACTATCACCCTGTCGAACGCACGCATTGGTGTTTCCGTTAGTTCTAAAGGCATTCTTGTTTTAATCATTGTTTTAGATTTTTGGCATTTTGGACATCTACGTACGTACTCTCTTATTTGACATGTCATTTTTTTCCAATAGTAGTGTCTTTTTATTTTGCTTATTGTTCTATTTATGCCAGTGTGACCTCCCTGTATTGGGTCATCGTGATATGTAGACATTATTGCTTGTTTATCTTTTTCATTACTTATTATGGTCACCGGGTTGAGTAGCGCTACTCTTAATGTATTCAATATTTTATTGCCCATATTTTTGAAATTATCTATTGAAACAGATTCGAAGATAATTTCCCACGGTGCCAGTTTAACTTTGTTGACCTTGTGTATACCGGCCTGCATTTCAAGCCTTTGGAGAAACTGACCTAAGTCAAGAGTTCCATTAGTGTACAGGTCTCCAATGTCATATCTTGCAATAATTTTATTTCCATGTTTAAAAAAACATATCATATTTTTTATATGCAAGGCCACTACTTTTCGTACTTCGTCATTTTTGATGACTTGGTAAACGTTGGGCTTAGAAGCTTTTTCTTGACTTGGCCTTAGCAAAAGTTCATTGTTGTTCTCTGCGCAGAGTTTTTTTTGTCTACTTTGTTGCCTGGTAGTGACTTTCAGGACTTTGTTGTATAATTCTTTTAATTCAGATATAGTTATTCGTGACAAAGCGTCTGCCACAAAATTGTCTTTCCCTCTCAGATACTCTACTGTAAAACCATATTCTTCTAATTCCAGTCGCATGCGTGTTAATTTCGAACTTGGGTTTACCATAGAAAATAAATATGTTAAAGGTCTGTGATCCGTTTTAACTGTAAAATGTTTGCCATATATATATGGTCGAAAATGTGTTATTGCCCAATGTATTGCTGCTAGTTCTTGTTCTGTTGTACTTTTATTGCTTTCACCTTTAGTGAATGCTCTTGATGCATATGCAACTGGGAGTTGGAGTCCATTATAGTTTTGAGTTAAAACTGCTCCACATGCTTGCTTGCTTGCATCTGTGATTATGCAAAATTCTTTGCTAAAATCTGGGTATTGTAATAAGTTTGGTTGAACAAGTTCATTTTTTAGGTACTGAAATGCTTTTTCACATTCTGTTGTCCATTCAAATGGGACATTCTTTTTACATAATCTTGTTATGTGCCGTGAATATTCGGCGAAGTTTTTTATAAAACGTCTATAATAATTGCAAAATGCAACGAATCTTCTAGCGCTGTCTGCGTCCGTAGGGACTGGATAATTATTGATGACGTCAAATTTTTTGTCATCTGGTAAGATTCCTTTATCTGTGCATCTATGACCTAAGAACGTCACCTCATGCATGAAAAATGAACATTTTTCTGGATGTAGTTTCAGACTGTGTTTTCTACAAAGTTTGAAAACATCTGTTAAATTTTTAATCATATGTTGTTCGGAACAACCAATAACGATTAAGTCATCCATGTAAAGGAATGCCTGTGTAGGCTCTAGGCCTGAGAATGCTATTGTCATCATTCTTTGAAACGAATTAGGCGCTATTTTTAAACCAAATGGTAATCGCGTGAAGCGATATGAACCATTGTTTGTTGAAAAAGACGTTATGTCTCTTGAGTTTTTCTCAAGTTCAATTTGGTGGAAGCCTGACATTAAATCAAGGCATGAAAAATATTTAGCTCTACCCAATTGATCAAGAATGTCGTCAATTCTGGGGAGTGGAAATTTGTCGGACAGCAATTTCTTATTTATTTGGCGATAGTCGATTACTAATCGCCATTTTTTTTCGTTAGAGCCTGGAAGGGCTTTCTTTGGGACTAATAAAAGTGGGCTGTTATAGGGTGAAACAGACGGTTCAACAATATTATGTTCGACTAACTTTTTAACTTGACGATTGATTTCTTCTATTTGGCCATGCGGACATCGATAATTCTTTACATATACTGGTTCATCATCCTTAAGTCTCAATTTTTGTTTGTAAAAATTGTTTGTTGTGATCAACTCGGTTTCAAGTCCGAACACATCACTATACTGGGTGCATATTTCTTCAAGTTGTTTCTTAAACAATGTTGGAAAATTTTTCTTTAATTTATTAATTACAGACTCTTTTCTATTGTCATTGAGATGTTGAATTACGTCGTAGTTCGAAAGTGATTCAAATTTTAATTTATTAATGCCTACTATTTGGCATGTATCTGTTGTATTTAAGAATCGGACAAAAGCATTCTGGGCTGTTGCAATCGTGTTTGCAACATAAACACCCGGTTTAATTTCCTGATTGGGAATTAAAATGTTTTCTTCTGTAGAAGACAATTCTATTTTGCGTATCACTTGGGATCTTGCTGGTAGAAGCGTTGAATTTTTACCAGAACTGAATGTTATTGGAACATAAATAGGATACGTTAGGTTTTGAGGTCTAATTATAAACCAATCTTCGGAATTATTATAATCTAATTGGCAATTAAACTTTTTTATGAAATCTAATCCTATTATTCCATCGCAGGGGATTGCGAAATCTGATTGAAGTAGATGAAATTTGTATGGAATAATGTATTTGTCTGTTTGAAGTTCAATAGAGGCTAATCCTTTTGAGTTTATTACTCCTTTTCCTATGCCTTGAATGTCTATAATTCTATTGACTTGGATGTCATGAAAAACATCAGAATTTTCTTTTAAAATTGAAATATCTGCACCTGTATCGATCAAAAATGTTATATTTTTATTTGTTGCAACATTTGTAAATGATACTAAATTATTGAGACTTAAGTTAACAGTATATATTTTATGATTTAACTTTGAGTTTCTGGAGGTGTCTGGGAGTTTCCCGAAGTATTCTGGGTAACTCTGACATTGTCATTATTATTTCTATGGTGGCTTCCTCCTGAGTTGGAACGGCCTCTAGCGCTTCCGCTGGTTTGGCCTCCACCACGTCTATTATTTACGTAACCGTTGTTTCGATTATTACCTCTACCACGGTAATGACCTCGGTTACCCCTGTAATAGCCATTATTTGCTTGCCTATAGTGCAACACATCATGTTGCCGACCTGAGGCTTCTGTGCAACTGTTTACAAACTTGGATACGGCTGCATCCATACTAGAGAACTGGCCTGCTTCCATTATGATTTTCACTTTTTCAATGGAGCAGTTCTTGATCATTGCATTTACTACCTGTTGAGTGGAATATTTCTCAGCCACTTCTTGCGAGAGTCCATCATTTATGTATGCACTCTGAAGAGATTTAGCTAAGAGTTCAATTTCTTGGGTGTATGAATTAGCAGTCTTGTTCTTCTGCTGTATATTCATAATTTTAGCAGAGATTACTTCCACACTATCACCCTTTATCTTAGCTTTTAGTTTATTAACTATGCCAGATATTGTTGTCTCATGCTCGACTAGATCTCTTGCATGACCAATCAATCTTGTTTTTATTATGGTCACTGCAAAATTTTCATGTGGACCCTTTAGTTCATCGGCCACACTTACAGCATCAAGAAAAGCTCGTAGCCTTTCGTGCTTTCCATCAAACTCAGGTATTAACCCTTTTATTTGGGTGAAGTATTCACCCTGAGTTTGGGCCATGTTTGCTTGAACCAATTCCACACTTGAAGTTATTTGTGTAGGTTTTAAGTCCTCCCCAGATATAATGCTAATATAGCTTGTGTTTGGGGACTTTGGTCTCGGACTTGCTATGCCTGTCTCTTCGGTCTGTATTGTGACAAAATTTGCATTTGTGTTTATTGTACTAGGCAAATGTAGATCTAATGAGAACTTGTCTTTAATTGCAACTAACTGCTCTCTGAGACGTTTTATAACGTCTGACAACTGAGTCCAATGCAATTTAGTGAATTTGTTCTGGTTTTTTCTTGCAAGATCTAATATTTCATTATAAGCACAAACTAGTACAATTGTGTGTTTATTTACCGTACATGCTTGAATCGGCCTATTTTGACTCAGGCATTTGTACGATTTTTCGAATTCAGCCCTATGCTTTTGTACCTCATTTGCTATCTCTACCCAGTCCATGTATATACGTTTTATTTAGCTCCTAGGTGGTTTTTCTCAGAAAAAAAAAACTTAGATGTTGTCCAAGTCGTTTGCTCTACTGACATATTTCTTCTTGAGGCACCTATTGTGCAATTTGGCTAATGTGCTTGCGCACAATAAAACTACTATAATGATCATTAAAATCATAATTACTTTGAGCTCGGGTGTATTCACCTCAACAGTATTTATTACGTTGGCGGTAGAGTCCGCAACGTTAGACTTTTTTTCAAACATTCTGACGGCTAATCCGTTACTAATTACTATCGGTAGATCAATTTTGTATATTTATATTCAAATTTTTTTGCATTTATTTTTTTATTATTATTTAATTATTAATGTTGATGCCTTTATTTTTTGTGTACAACTATTTTTGTTTTGCATCTCAATTGTTTAATTTTTGTATTATAAATAAAACCCTATTCGATCAACGCAGTGATCTTCCTGGCTAATGTGTGTATGGCTTTACGGGCCATACGCTATACCGAGCAACGCAATTATCGCTCAGTAGTACAATATTACTTAAAATAACATCATTTTCTTATATTTATTATTGTTTATGTTGGGCGCTCTATGTAGCGCTGTCGGTTCTAGTCATCGGTGTCATTGGGCGCTCTATGTAGCGCTGTCGGTATGAGTTGATTTCTTACTAATGTTGGCCGAGTCGCGCTGGGCGGTGCCGGTGCTGGTTGTCTTAGCACAGGCTTCCTTTTTGTAGATAGGCCCAGCTTGGTGCGCTGGGCGGTGCCGGTGCTGGTTCTCTTAGCACAGGCTGTTGAGGATCTTTGGATCGGCGGCCTGTTGCATGGCTGCCTGCTGGCGCTGCACTCATGTTTGCTATGACGTGCTCTTCTCTTTCTTGTTGTTGCTTATTTTGTCGTTGTTGTTCCTATTGCCAGCTGTTAGTGTTGCTGTTGTCGCTGATTTGTCGTTGTTGTTGCCATTGCCAGCTGTTTGTGTTGTTGTTGTTGCTGATTTTGTCGTTGTTGTTGCTACTGCTGAGTTTTTGGTTGGTAGCGGGTTTGCAGGGTGCGTTGTGTTACGTTTTTGGTTGAAAAATTAGCTTACCTTTGCATTTGGCCAATGGAATGTTTTTCACATATTGTTAATATATGTATATATATTTATATTTTCACGCTACGTACAACACACGTCCCTTTCATATTCGCACACGTCCGCTCGCAACACATACTTTAAGAGTTTTTCCTTTTTGTTTTTCTTTGCACAGCTCGAGCCATTGTTAATAGTTAATAATTTTTCCAATTGCACAATACATGTTCGTGACTAAGTCACGGTCGCCATGTAATAAAAAGGTCTGTCTGGTTTGCAATCAGTTTATTGAATGAATCTTTATTTGGAATAATGTCTTAAACTTTAACAATATTTGCTTAAGCTTAAGCCGCGCTCTTGCGCTGACGGTGACGCCGACAGAGGAGCGGCTGCCCCATATATTTACTATATCTTATTACAAGTAAGTGGAGAATGAGTTGCATATCTAATGTGGGTCATATGCGCTGTTGGGTCAGACCATGCTGACACTGCGCATAGAAGGTTAGTGTGCCCATTCAAGAGGACACTCAGATTACACATGCACTAGAAGAGTGCTTTTGATATCTATTGCTAATACTTGCAATTAATTGTTACAGTATTTATTCAACACATTGGACATGCTACAACGCGTCGATTTCATTAGAAACAAGAATTACAGACGAATTTTTTTGTATGTCCGTATATTGCGCGCGTATATCGAATTTGTTTCCAAAAAGCGATACTCACTCTCGTTTTTTTCTTTGTTATCGATTAGAAACCTATAAGAAATCAGTTAAAGAACTTTATTTTCTACATCTTTAGAGCTAGATTCTAGGTTCTAGTTTCGATGTTTTTATTTTTTCTCACACTCTCTAATCCACCCCCTTCCCATCAAATTAGCAAAAATCGTATTTTAAATACTAGAGACTTGTGCTTTGGCACATACACACTTTAATGTTATTATCACGGTCTGAAAGTTTTATGAAGATTGCTTGTCTAGCAAAAATGTTATTTAACAAATAAATTCCCATAGTAAGCTCACACAGCAGCCCATGTCTTCTTATACGTGCTTGCGTATGTGTGTGTATGTGTGCATGATTTGTTTTTTATACAAACAGAATAGAAGCGAAGAATTACTGAATTTGAGGCCGAGAATTTGATTTGTGTTGTGATTTTTATACCCTGAACCCATTGAAAATGGGAATTCAGGGTATAATGTTTGTGTGAAAATGTATGTAACAGGTAGAAGGAGGCGTGGCAGACCCCATTAAGTATATATATTCTTGATGACGAGCTGAGTTGATCTAGCCATCTCCGTCTGTCCGCCCGTCCGTATGATTACCTAAACTACAAATCCTAGAGACTTGAAATTTTACATGTATACTCGTATATACCACGGAGTACGAGTTTATCATATTTTTTCGATAACCCATTCCATTTCTTTGTTATCGATAATAATCGAAAATCTGACTTCGTTTTTTAAGCCTAATTTAGACCTAGAGATTTCAGATTTACTGTGTAGATTTATGTGATAAATACAAAGATTTTAAAATTGCTTATTGCTAGAAAAAAATTTTTTTAAGTGGCACAGACAAAATTGAGCAAATGCCAAAATTCCGGGCATTTTTTCTATAATGCACTGGTGGGGGGTAGTTCGGGAAAGACTGTGTGTGACAGTTTTGTAGTTACAACTAAAATTTTATGATAAGGTACTTATCAAATCGGAATAAGTTATCTCGCAATGGGTATTATGAATCTACTTATTTATTTCGTTGTTGTAATAACTATTATTATTTAAATAAATTCGTTAATTTTTTAATTACTATTTTTAATATATCTTAGAATAGATCATGGAATCAGTACATGCGGAAGCGAATTTACAAATTACCCATATGTACCCCCACGTAATAAAAAGCGGCCAACTTCTATGTCTACCGGGATAACGGTACGAGAAGCATCCTCTACAGGACTATTAACTGCTGAAAGCAAACCTAGTAAATTAATAGAGAGGTTTGTTATAAATTTCGTTCATCATAACCACGGACATGTTGCATACGCTACATAACAAAATCAAACAGACAAAACATAAAATTTAAGCAAATATGAATTTTTTATACTAAATATAATGTGGATTGTGTACACTTCGAAAATGAAAAATGTACCTGCTCACAAATGTCAAAAATACATTTGATGGAAACCAAATCATGCCTATTAACAAAGTACTTTTCAGTAAACTATTCTGTGTTACTTAATGGACTTTGATAAAATTTGTAACATACCTATTTTAAAAATATTTAATAAATTAGTTAAGCATCTGTTCGTCAATCCGTCTGTCTGTTCGCCCAATTGTTCGTTCGTCCGTGAATGTAATCCAATTCAACGCTATTGAAGCTAGAGACTATAAATTTGAAATATATACTCATGTATACCTTCGAATTATAAAGTGCCAAGATTTTACCTACGACAGTGGCAAATCGGAAAATGCATTTTCCCGTATGCCACGAAACCTATAGCACACTACAACCAAGAGCCCACTCAAACATACAGTAGCTAGGTCGAAACGATTGCACTGCTTGAGAGCCATATACTAATCAAAAAACTAAAGCAGCGAGTGAAAGTTCGAGCACGATGCAAAGATAATTAAAAACAAGTAAGAGGGCTCTAGTCGAGACTGCTCGACTAGGAGATACCCTGAACCCTGCAAAGTACTGATTCCAACAATTCTACACTTCTTTCATGCACATATACAAAAACACATACACACACCCGTACGCATGCATCCATACGAACGCATAAACAATTGCTCTGCTAACTGCGCAGTTACTGCGCTTGGGCTGCCGTGTGGGCTATATTATGAAAATTTGTTTGTTGAATAAATTTTTTTTTAGTGAGACTATCTTCATCAAACTTTTAGAACGTGATAATAACATTTAAATGTGTGTATATGTCAAAGCACAAGTCTCTAGAACTTGATATACGTTTTTTTCAAATTTGGGGCGAAGGGGGCGTGGCATCCAAAATCTGTAAATAAAAAAATCTTTGTAATCATCACATTAATCTACACAGTAAATCTGAAGTCTCTAGGTCTAACAGTATTCAAACTAGGCTTTAAAAACAAAGTCCGATTTTCGATTGTTATCGATAAAAAAGAAATGGGATGAGTTATCGAAAAACTATGATAAACTCGTACTGCGTATGGTATACATGAGTATATCTGTAAAATTTCCAGTCTGTAGCATTTGTAGTTTAGGAGATCTCTGCGTTCCTACGGACGGACAGACGGACAGACGGACGGACGGACAGACGGACGGACGGACAGACGGACAGACGGACATGGTTAGATCAACTCAGCTCGTCATCCTGATCAAGAATATATACTTTATGGGGTCTGTCACGCCTCCTTCTTCCTGTTACATACATTTTCACAAAAACATTATACCCTGATTTCCCATTTTCAATGGGTTCAGGGTATAAAAAAACTAAGAACGTTGCAGTCGGATACTACCGACTGCTGCCTACTGCAAACGCTGCCAGATCTATATCAAATTGATTTTGAAGTCGAATTCGTGGAAAACGCTATATATTTAGATCCAACTGTCCACGCCCCCAATGGGCGCGATATATCCGCCATGCCATGGCTGTCAAACCAATTGTCCTACGATAAGGGGTCTGCCTGGTCCTCCAAAGGTCCAGGGTATTAATGCAACTTGCGGCTTCTTCAGGTCGATGCAGCGCGAGCGAAATGACGGCACCAAGGTTTCAATTCATACTGATTCCAAATTTAGAATTATATATTCCAAATAAGATATATAAATCACTATATAGTCAGATCATATTTGCCACGGACCGGAGACATGTATATCTAATTTTTAGATCGATCTTTATAGGATCGTCACAGTAACTCACCAGCAAAATTTGGGCTTTCTAGCTTCAAACTGTAGAAGATAAAGTTTTACCCGATTTTCCACGCCCGCAATGGATGTAGATATTATTTATTTTATCTTAGATTGTAAGCGCGAGTATACATTCCAAATTTCAACTCTCTAGCAATTCAGCTACCATGGTTTCTGAGACACCGGAAAATGCATTTTCCGATTTGACACGCCCCTAGTAGGTGGATCGGAAAGAAAGATATACACAAGTATATGCTCCGAATTTCAAGTCTCTATCTTCAATAGCAGCGAAATAGTTTGCATTAACCCTCATTGTACTTACATATTTTACCCTCGTGTGTGGGCAATTTCTATGTCCACACATATGTAATTTCTACGTATTTTGCACTAGAAACTGCATTTGTTCCGTGTCTTTTGATTTCCTGACAAACTTATTTTGGCTGGAGTTTACAGGTGTGTTGTTTTAGGATTATGTCTATGTTTAAAATGCACTTTAAGTAATAATTGTAATAATTTAGGTCAAAGAATAAAACAGTATTGGACTTATTCGATAGTGAATATGGACGTCCCATATTTAGAGAGATAAAGTCGAAGAAAACATTTCACTACATGTATCGTGCTATACGATTTGATGACTATGAACAGACGTCAAAAAAGCTCTACGGACAAATTTGCTCCAATTCGTAAAATATTCAAATGGTCTGAACTATTGGCTAATTATTTCAACTCATCTGAATGCGTTACTATTGACGAACAATGGCTTGGTTTTCGTGGATTATGCAAGTTTCGGCAATAGATACCATTTAAGCCTGAACGATATTGAATTAAATTTTGGTTATTATTTTGCTCTAAATCTTGTTACGTTTGGAAAATCCAACCGTATTTAGGTTATCTTAAAAAAATCAAGGCGAACGTGTAGCTCTGGATTTGGTTTGTGGATTAAAGGGTCATAACATAACAATGGACAACTTTTTTTCCTCTTACGAACTAGGTCCAAAATTGTTGTCACAACAATTAAGAATGGTCGGCACATTGCGAAAAAACGAAAGAAGCATGCCTTCAAAACTTTTAGAATGTAAAAAAGTTTTCTTGCTCCAATCAACATTTGCATTCACTGAAAACACAACACGTGGAACAAGCAAGCAAGCTATGCTAAGAGTTTTCTTGCGTGAGCTTGGAATATCTCTTAAGAAATCGAACTTGATAATTAGAAAAGGAAAAGGAAAGTGGGGTCATTGATTTCTGCCATTAGCAACAGTTCACTAAACGAATCAGTGGGGGAGCACAGTAGCTCAGTAGCCCATTCCAAATTTTCACTGTTCCGTGAACCTTCAATATCTCGGTCGAGCTCATCACGATCACTCGACATTCCTCCAAAAAGATCCAAAAGTGTTCCTCCGAATATCGAAGGAAAAGATAGATATCATAGTTATTATAGCGAAAATTCGAAAAATAGGAACTATGTACATCAAACGATGTGCTGTTATAGCCAAAAAGGTGTATGTCAACGTACTCAGAACCGAAATGTTTTTGTAAAATGTATTGAAGATAAACTAATTTAATGTAAAAGATAACAAAATATAATAACAAATACGTTATTTAAAATAATTCATGATTTTGACTACAAAAAATTAAGTTAATACTGCAAAATACATAGAATTTCTCATATGTGTGGAAAATATACCACACAGGGTATGAGGGTGCAATGCAGAGCTACCACTTTAGCTTTTTTCCCGTCAGATCTGGCTTTATTTTAAGTCCCATTGCGGGAATAATTCAAAAACTGCGGACTGCGGGAATTCTGGCTTTAAAAAAATTAATTTAGCTCTTTCTTAGCTTTATTTAATTTTCACAATTTATATTGTTTTTATATCCTGAAGCCATTGAAAATGAGAAATCAGGGTTAATGATTTTGGTAACGAATAGAAGGAGGCGTGGCAGACTCCATATATTCTTGATCAGGGTGACGAGCTGAGTCGATTCAGCCCTGTCCGTCTTTAGCGCGCACATGAAATTTTGAAAAAGCTCATTTAAAATACTAGAGACTGGCAGATACACACATTTTAATGTTATTATCCGATCCGAGTTTTATGAAGATTGTTCGTCTATAAAAAAAGTGCTTGCTTATAACTTGGTGCGTATGTGTGTATGTGTGTGTGCATGCTTTGCTTCTTGTGCAAGCAGAAAAGCAGCGACGAATTACTGAAATTTCACTTTCAGTTCCTTGAAGGGTTCAGGGGATCTCGTAGTCGAGCAGTGTCAACTAGAGCTTTCTTACTTTTTTATACCCTGAACCCATTGAAAATGGGTAATCAGTGTATAATGGTTTTGTAAAAATGTATGTAACAGGCAGAAGGAGGCGTGGCAGACCCCATAAAGTAAACATATTCTTGATCATTGCGACGAACTAAGTTGATTTAGCCCTGCCCGTCTGTCTGTCTGTCCGTCTGTCCGTATGTATGAACGCGTCGATCTCAGAAGATATAAGAGCTAGAGACTTGAAATTTTTTTTTAGATCCGTATATAGAGCGCGCATATCAAGTTTGTTTTTGAAAATCGATAAAGCTCCCAATATTTTGTCATCGATTTAAAACCTTATCGAAAACCAGAAAAAAATTATATTTAATACACCTTTTGATTTAAATGTGTATTCATATGTATTTTTAAGAGTTTCGGGTTTTGTCATATTTTACCCCCCACCCCCCGAAACACCCCCTCTCCTACAAGTTTGCAAAACCCGTATTTCAAATACTAGAAACTTGAGCGTCGGCACACACACACATTTTAATGTTATAATCACGGTCTGGAAGTTTTATCAAGATTGTCTGTCTACAAAAAAAGATATTAAAAAATTAAGTTACAATGTAAGCCCACATGGCAGCCCATGCTTGTTTATACGTGCGAGCGTATGTTTGCATGTGTGTGTGCATGTGTTAGTAGAAGTGAAACGACGAATTATTGAAATATTAGTTCATGGAAGGGCTCAGGGGATCTCGTAGTCGAGCAGTCTCGACTAGAGCTTTCTTACTTGTTTATTATTATGTTTAAAAGAATCTAGAATTATTATAAATCATTGAATTTCAATTTAAAACTAATTAACAATAATAAATAATATTCATTTTATCAAGAAAATAGGGTTTTTTAAACCAGCTTTTATTTTGGCTTATTTTATCTTGAATTTAGCTTTTTTAGATTCTTTTTTTTTGCCAATCTAGCTCTATTTACTCGAAAAATTATGGCAGCACTGGTGCAATGAGGGTTAATACAGACAGACGAACGAACGGACTGACGGATATTGCATAAAACCAATATACTAATTTTATTTCGTGAATGAGTATAATAATCCACTTTAATCACTTTAATTAGACTTAATGTATGCTCACATATAGGAAAAATGTTTTGTGATCCTCTGCGCAGATTGTCATGTGCTTGTGATAATTGGCCAGATATTTTGTTTAATGAATTTACGTTTGTACGTTGGCACATCACACATTATAATGTAATTATATAATACGTTCCCACAGTACACAGTACAGTCTATTTTTATATTCATTCACGAAGTGATATGAATATATTGGTTTTGTGCAATGTCCGTCTTGCTGTCCGTCCGTCTTGCTGTCCGTCCGTCTTGCTGTCCGTCCGTCTGTCCGTCTGTCCGTATGAATGCAATATTTTTCGCGGCTATTGAAGCTAGAGACTTGAAACTTGGAACATATACTCGTATGTCTCCGATTTATAAAGTGTACAAATTTTCCATATACGCCCACTAGGGGCGTGGCAAATCGGAAAATGCATTTTCCTGTATGCCAGAAATCATATTAGTTGAAGAGCTAGAGAGCTGAAATTTAAAATGCAGATTTGTGTTGATCACCTAAGATCAAAAAGATAAGGCGGATATATCTACGCCCATTGGGGGCGTGGCAAATCGAGTAAAACTGTGTCTTCTAAAGTTGTAAAGCTAGAATGCTGAAATTTGGCACGTAAGTAAATGTTACGATTCTATAAAGACCGAAGAAAAAAACTATATATCCCCGCCCACTGGGGGCGTGGCAAATCGGATCTAAATATATATTGATTTTCCAAATTCTTCTATATTTTGAGCACTATTGATGTTAGCGACTTGAAATTTTGTATGTATACTCGGGTTGACGACCCAAGATCAATAAGCTATGGCGGATATATCTACGCCCATAGGGGGCGTGGCAAACCGCAAAAGTTTATATCTCCTACAGTTTTAGAGCTAGAAGCTTAAAATTTGGATAGTTAAGTTACTGATAATCTCCTCTATCGACGACCCAAAAATAATTGTTACGCCTCTTTGGGGGCGTGGCATATCAAAAAATACCCTGTAATTTTCACAGTTTTTGAGTCTAAGCGTCCAAATTTTACAGTTACATAGCCTTCAGCTCATTCTAAGAACTGGCCAAAAAATTATGGGTCTACGACCACTGGGGGCATGGCAAAACGGATTTTTGACGCCCAATAGCGAAATTCATATGCGTATGCCACCTATATATATAAATATGCTTAATAGGTATTGATAATAAGGAAAGAAACATTTTTAAGAAAATTAAAAAATATGAATTAAATTAAAACGAAAAAGTTTTCCGCGGGGTTCGAACCTGCACCTCAATCTACGCCCACTAGGGGCGTGCCAAATCGACATTTGCAGCGGCCAAATGCAAAATTCATATGCGTGTGTCACTCACATATATATGTATATGTCGGGTCGTCAGGGATATTTTCAATATTACAATTAACTGTTTCACTATCTAACACAGTCGGCGTCCCATTTGTAATGGAACCTGCCACACATATTTTGTCTAGCGCTGGAGCTTTGTGAATTCCGTGTACGTGTGTTCATTTCGACTGTTGCTGCTAAACTGCCCATGAGGCATCTTCCAACGATCAGGCAACTCCACTCGTTGCAACTTTCCAACACTACGTACACGGACTACACTCAGCAATTAGGGCACTTGATAACCCTAAATGCCACTCACAGCATATAACTATTGATGTTGCCGATATCTATATTCAAATAACTCTCCGACACGGCCATACTGACAACAACACGTCCTCGTGGATTTTCTTTTATTTTAGAACAAATCCATTTTAAAATAGATCTTGATAAAAGATTTCAAAATCCTATGCCATCCAACACAAAGTCTCACAACAACTTAGAGATTCAACTGTCTGGCATTAACATCTCAGCAACACAAATCTCTGGCATTCACATCTCTGATGCCTCAGCAATACAATTCTCTGACATTCACATCTCTGATGCCTCAGCAATACAATTCTCTGGCATTCACATCTCTGATGCCTCAGCAACTCAATTCTCTGGCATTCACATCTCTGATGCCTCAGCTACAACATACATTGGCAACTACCTCTCTGGTGCCACAGCTACATCATACATTGGCAACTACCTCTCTGGTGCCACAGCAATAGTTTTTCATAGCATCCATATGCTGCACACCAAATACCCTGTACGACTTTACTATGTAAAATGCGCTCGTGTGAGACCGAAGCGGTCATCATACCCCGCCATAGAACTCGCATGCTATGTTCAAGGGCATAACGACACAGACCCGACTCACACACGCACAAGCAAGAAGATAGGCAGACAAGCAAATAGGCAAGTAGGTAGAAATTCCGCAAGTAAGTAGAAATGTCATCGTAAGCAAGCCAGTACACGCAAGCAAGCACAGAAAGCGCCGACACGGCCATCCTGACACTTACACGACCTCGTGTAAATTAGACTAATCTTCGTAAATTTTTATTTATTTATTTATTTTTTTAATTTTTTTTTTTTTTTATAATGTATTTCCCCATACAAATCTTTCTAATCTATAACAAAAGCCAGTTTTCATTTCTTAATTCTTTATACAAAATAAGGTTTTCATAAACAATACTTTAGCGTAAATAATAGCTTAACATAAGTCATAATCTTTTCATTTCTCTTTTTCTTTTTTTTACACGTCTTTGTGTAATCTACATTTTTATGGTTTCGCTTTATTGAAATTGATTCTAATTTGAATTTATATTTTCTTAGATTTCTGTATCAGCATCAATGACTTCTATTTACATTATCTCTACTTATGTCCGTCATTCATTCTATTTCACAGAATACCATTCTTTCTCCAACTACCGTCCAACCTCCATTATAAACCTCAAACTCTTCGTTTTAGCTAAACGTATAGTTCATTTTCATCAAACTTTCATCAAACAATTTTCATCAAATTTACTATTACGATTACCATTAACCGTTAATTTCTTTGTCTCAACAACGATCTCAACAACTCTTTCTTACATTTCTCATTCATACCAACCATTGGTCTTACGCCAATATAACATTTTCGCTGTTATTTTAAGCTCATCGTCACAACTGACGGATAACTCATACTCTCGTAGACGGTTAACTCATCGTCACTTCGCTTCTCTTAGGCGAATAACTCATTCAATTCAGTTCATTCAAACAGTTCAAATGCCCCACACGCCATGATCAAAACAAATATGTTTTGCACTTGTGCTTGCATTATCACCTGGATGAAAATCACATCTCAAATGCCTCACACGCCATGATCAAAACCAACATGTTTTGCACTTGTGCTTGCATTACAATTTCGATACTCTGCCATTAACTTTGGCCAGCAGTACAACATCATTTTCCATCCTCATTGGTGTACTTCATTTTCAATGTCTTCAACATTTTTATTTTCGCTTCATATATATTTTTTTTTTCACCGTCTCTAACGGTTTCATTACTCTCAACAATGTTATCACAATCATCACATTCATTCAACTCCGCAGGAATTGCCCCTCCGGCAAATTCTTTAGATCTTCATGCGCATATTTGCATATTACTTTAAACTGTCCCTGTCACCTTCTAGAACATTTATTATTTCTTATAAATCAACGTGGTTCGATGTTTGTCTTCACTTTTAAGTTATACAAAATCTCTAACTTTGTGTCTAAATAGTTTTTTTGTTTTGTCAAATATTACTTTGTCATATATTCCTGTAGCTAAAACATTTATCTCAGATTGTGCTATTCACGTTTAACTGATCAATATTATTTTCTATATTTTACCTTTCTCAATAACTTATTAAGAGGATTTGCTTTATTAATGCGATTAGTTGTACAATAAGATGCAAGTTGATTTTCTGATCTATACAAAATCGATCAAACAATTATTCGCTTTGGTACTCCCAACAACAAAACAGCTGATTTAACAGCATTTATGAAACTCTCGCTGTGTAAATTAATTATATTCTCTATATTGACTGTCCTATGTAAATTACTACAAATAGGCCAACCAACACTTGCTTATTTCTTGACGCCTTTAGGAAGTTACAATAGGAATAATTAATAATATAAGGATTGCATTAAGTGAACAACTCACTCCAATTATTTCGCATTTCGAAAGCTCGTATATTTTTTGCAATTTTGATTTGATATGATGAAAAATAAACAACATAAAAACTCTTCGATTATTACGTAAAACAAAATTTCAATGCAATTGTGATAATTTTTACGATACTTATTATGTGTATCCATTTACCTATGCGTTCAGCATAAAAGTTTTATCAAATCTTTTACCAAATAAAAATGTTGTACTTAGCTTTTCTTTCATCAATGAACATTCTGCAGCAAAATCTTTTTTCTGAGTGGTGTGATATAACAAAACATATTTAGTGAGCGAATCAATTAAGACAATTACGTATTCCTTAGCGCCGCTTTGCATGTAATTTCTCTTTAACGTCATTTGCCATCCAAAATGCATTATTGCTTTTTGCACGTGGTTTATGACCGACCACCTGAATGCTGTGGGTATTATTGGTAAACATCGATTTCATCCGTAGCAGATATACCCACCTCCTAGAACTCTTGGAGATAGATTTAATAGATGTTGAAACTAGTCTTTAACGCATGAAATAGAGGCAAGTCTGATAAACTACCCCACTTGTGTAAGTCATATTTTGTTCATTGGGAGCATTCTTCAGTCCGAATGGCATCACCAAAAACTCATATTGCCCTTCCGGCGTTACAAAAGCTGTTCGCTCTACTGAGTCTGGATGTACGGGAATTTTATTGAATCAGCTTGCCATATCTAAGCAAGAAAAGTACATCGAGCCCTTTAGTTCAGAAATCTAGACCGCAATTAGTGGCAGCGGATACTTGTCGGAAACAGTATTCGAGCTTTATTCTCGATAATCAACGCACGAACATATGTAGGAACCTATATTATTATATATTGAAGCAGGCTTTATTATTTATAATACATAATCATTTCATTATCTAATTGATGCTTCTCGACTTGTTCTTTCTTTCAACTAAAACTAAACTCTGCCGCTCTTCTTCTTCTTCTTCTTCTGTTATTCCTCATAATCGCACTATCGCCAACCACCGATATGGCTGAGTATCGATATACTCTAAAATATCTGTCGATAGTTAACCATAGCGCTCAGCTTCTTATTGGCCTATTACACGTATTTTGTTATTTGCCAACAACTCATAGGTTTTGGAACGCACTAGCTCCTTTTCTTGCGGGCCATGTCTATATGGCTGCCTTTGCACAATTTGATTCGCGATATTTAGATAAGCATCATCAACAACGTGAAATAATATTTCGATTGAGTATTTTTCAACCATGACATTTATAGAATCTGGGTTGTACTACATATTGAACTATTTCCAATGCCTCTTAAAATTACCATGTTGAAAAATATTTTTCCAGAAACTTTCTTGCCGAATGAATTTCTATTTACTAAAGTGCACTCGGCACTAGAATTGAAACAAAATGGAACAGTCTCACCAGATACAGTTAATTGTCCAAGGGGCACTACCATAAAACAGTCAGCCACATGCTTCTTATGTACGGCGCCATTTCCTTGAGATCTCTGACCTGCCGCTCTAGGTCAGCGCAACATGTTACGGCACTAGTGTAAGGCTGGACCAATCCCACTTCTGATGTCGGGTCGTCAGGGATATTTTCAATATTACAATTTACTGTTTCACTATCTAACACAGTCGGCGTCCCATTTGTAATGGAACCTGCCACACATATTTTGTCTAGCGCTGGAGCTTTGTGAATTCCGTGTACGTGTGTTCATTTCGACTGTTGCTGCTAAACTGCCCATGAGGCATCTTCCAACGATCAGGCAACTCCACTCGTTGCAACTTTCCAACACTACGTACACGGACTACACTCAGCAATTAGGGCACTTGATAACCCTAAATGCCACTCACAGCATATAACTATTGATGTTGCCGATATCTATATTCAAATAACTCTCCGACATATATAAGCTTAATAGGCATTAATAAGACAAAACGAAACATTTTTAAGCAATTTAAAAAATATAAAATATATTATAACAATATAAATTTCGATTTAAAAAAAAATTCTTTGTCAAAAAAAAATAAAATAAGAGATTCGAACCGCGGACTTCTGACACAACGCGCAGAGTCTCTGCTAACAGCGCCACTGCACCAATCTTACGCAATATAACTAACACAAAACTTTACAGCTACAGCACCTATAGTAAACAAAAAACCAAAGTAGCGGCTGAAAATTCAAAGACAATTCAATCGGAATTGAGATTCTGAGAATTGCTCGAATACGCATTTGAATATAATAAATAAAAACGCTGGCATACTGAAATTGTGTGTGCAGACGAATACATACATTTGTAAATATGTATGTAAGTATGTACGTATAAGCATTTGTGAGTTATTTTAGCAAAAATAAAATTTAATTTATAAAAACTTATAAAAATATTTTACTAATAACAAAAATGTTATGTGTTTGTCATATATTCTATCATTTTCCCAATAAAATAACTAATTTATAAAAAGACATTTAAAAAACTTGGCTTTAGCGAGATTAGAGCCCACGCTAATTCAAATTATATAAAATACCCAAATCAAAATTATATAAAATACCCATGTACCTATATGCAAAATTTTGAGAGTCTAGCTCTAAAGATGTACGAGATATAAACGGGAATAGTTCTCTATGATTCCCCACTTTTAATTAGTTCAGGCCCTGCTTTATATTGATTACTATTAGCGCTAGAGACTTGAAATTTAAAATATACTCGGGTTGACCACCCAAAATCAATTAGATATGTATGGCAGCGTTGGGACTGTGAATGAATATTCCGCAGTCGGTAACGCCCGACTGCAACGTTCTTACTTGTTTTTAACTTCGGATTCTGATAATATTATTGAATTTATTGTATTTGTTTTTGCCCAGTCAATGACATGAATAAGGTCGTCTTTTAAAATTTGGAGTTTGTATTTAAAAAGTGTGATTTATTCCTCTCGAATGAATGAATTATCTTTCATAAGCTTATTTGAGGTTTGGGTTATTTCATTGATCCTATCTTGTAACACTCAGTTGATAACTACTTGCTTATTATTATTATATTCATTCACGAAGTGATATGAATATATTGGTTTTGTGCAATATCCGTCTTACTGTCCGTCCGTCTGTCCGTATGAATGCAATATTTTTAGCGGCTATTGAAGCTAGAGACTTGAAACATATACTCGATTTATAGAGTGTAAAAATTTTCCATATATGCCCACTAGGGGCTTGGCAAATTGGAAAATGCATTTTCCAGTATGCCAGAAATCATATTAGTTGAAGAGCTAGAGAGCTGAAATTTTAAATGTAGATTTGCGTTGATCACCCAAGATCAAAAAGATATGGCGGATATATCTACGCCTATTGGGGGGCGTGGCAAATCGGTAAAACTTTATCCTCTAAGGTTGTAAAGCTGGAATGCTGAAAAATTCGTCACGTAAGTTAATGTTACTGTTGGAAGCTGCCGAGCTTTTTCGGCAACTCTGGCTCCAATCATTTACGAAGGCACAAAATAAAAGCCAATACGATTTAATTTAGCTTATTATTTATTACTTTAATGCTGAGCCCGTGGTATTTGTTTAGACAAAGTTAACTATATGCGAAAACGATAAGATAGGTGTTGCGCGCTTGCAGACAATTTTCATACAGAATTAGAGAATTTAAAGAATCGAAGTTACAAGAATAAGCAAGTAAAAGGAAGCCGAAAGCTACATATGTATGTGTGTTATGCTTTCTTATGTACATGAGTGCACTAACAGCGAATGAGAATGACATAGATAACAGACTAACTTAAGAGAAGCTTATTTAAGAGCAATTTTTAGCTGCTGCGCCGAACATCCTCCCCCCCGTTGAAAGACCAAGTCTTTTAACAGGATCATCAACCGGAAGGACGCACAGCTTATTGACAGCTCGACGTGTAGTTCCAGTGGGCGCACGCAGAACAGCAACTCTCACGACCCCATCAGCTCCAGCAATGATCTCAACGACCCGGGCTAATAGCCATTTCAAAGGTGGCAAGTTTTCGTCTTTCACGCATACGACATCGTTGACTTTTATAGAAGGCTGCGGGGTGCGCCATTTTCCACGCTGTTGGAGAATGGTGAGTATGTACGTCATGCGTTGTATGTTCGTCATGCGTTGCCAGCGATCGAGACGATTGTGGTCAAGCCCAGTTACGTCTGGCTCGGGGAAACCGATGAGTGGTCGACCAATCAGGAAATGTCCTGGAGTGAGAACTCCAAGATCATCGGGATTTTCTGAAATTGGAACAAGAGGACGAGAATTGATTATAGCCTGAATTTGGCATACCAAAGTTCGCAGTTCGTCGAAGCCAAGACGTGCCGATCCCATAGAGAGATATAAGTGTTTTTTATCTGTCTTCACTGCTGCTTCCATAGGCCGCCGAAATGTGGCGAACGAGGAGGTATGAACTTCACATCGAAGCTGTTGTAGATGCAGTAGTTGTGGACTTCAATGCGATGTTCCTGGCTCAACAATAAACGCCGCAGATCCGCCAACTCATTCCGTGCACCCACAAAGTTAGTAGCATTGTTAGACCAAATACATTTTGGAATGCCGCGCGTACCAATGAAACGCTTGACGGCGCCCAAAAAGGCAGCTGTCGACAGATCCTTTGCGAGTTCCAGCCATACAGCCTTGGTTGCAAAGCAAACGAACACGCAGATGTAGCATTTTACGGAAGCTTTGTTTCGTCCATCAGGCTTGTAGTGACTGTAAATGCGGGTGAGCACTGTGCACGATCCTTAGGCAAGTCCGCCATTATATGCTCGACTAAACGAGGCCGGGATCTGCAGCAAATTATACATTTCCGCAGTGCTCGGGCAAAAGTTTTCATGCCGCCTATGGGCCAAAACTGCAGTCGAATTACTCCAAGCAACGCCTGCGGTCCTGCGTGGTGATGCTTCTGATGAAGATGCGAGATTATCGCGAAGGTTAGGGGATGCTCTTTGGGCAAAATACTTGGGTGGCGCGCATCGCGCCCTTGCGTGATGAAGGCTGCCGTATACCCTGTAGATGCTGACACGCTGCTATTGACTGCCAGTGTCAGCTCCGGCAACGCGTCATGAGTCCGTGATGAGTACCTTGGGTGCGCCAAATCGTGCCAAGATCCGCTCCCGGAATGCTTTTTGGAGCGCTGCCGTGGTTGCACTCCTGAGTGGCACCATCTCTGTGCATTTGGAGAATCGGTCAATGAAGACCAGAAGCATGGTATTCCCATGCTTCGACCTCGGCAGCGGGCCCAGACAATCGGCACATACAGTTGCCCATGGCTCCTCTGGCACCTGGGTCAGCATCTGCCCAGCTGCTTGCAGCTGGCTCGGCTTATAACGCTGATACAGCTCGCACGTACG
Organism: Drosophila hamatofila; assembly: GCA_035045345.1. Classification (NCBI taxonomy): domain Eukaryota; kingdom Metazoa; phylum Arthropoda; class Insecta; order Diptera; family Drosophilidae; genus Drosophila; species Drosophila hamatofila. The sequence continues at coordinate 42,756 of JAWNPA010000014.1, forward strand.
CCCGCACATCTCGATACATACCCGGCCAGTAGTATCGCGCGGCCACCCGAGCAATTGTTTTCCGGCTCCCAAGGTGGCCAGTGGTGGCTGCGTCGTGGCTCTCCTCCAGCACTTGCTTGCGCCTCTCCGTTGGCACACACAATTTCCATGCAGCCACATCCTCGTGGCCGGCTTGGTACGGAATGTGCCGGTATACGTTTCTAGATTCTTCCATGTAATCTGGAAACTTCTGTGGCGCCTTGAGCCGCTTCTGGCGTAGCTTGGTGAGCCAACGACATCCTGTCCCAGCTGGCGTCTCCTCACTCGTTGCCAAACGGCATGCCTCATCGCCCAGAGGCTGCCGTGAGAGCGCATCTGCTACCACATTTTGCTTGCCCTTCCTGTAGCAAATCTCGAAATAATATTGCTGCAGCTCCAGTGCCCATCTGGCAATCCTTCCTGAAAGGCTCTCCAAGGAGTTGAGCCACTTCAGCGCCATATGGTCTGTGACCACTACGAAATGGTAGCCTTCCAGGTATGGCCTGTGCTTTCGTATGCCCCAGATTATGGCCAGACACTCTTTTTCAGTAGCTGAATAGTTTCTCTCAGCACTGTTAAGTGTCCGACTGGCATACGAAATCAAGAGCTCTCCTTCCTCCGAGGCCTGCGTCAATATTGCCCCCAGCCCATAATTGCTTGCGTCCGTCTGTAAGCAAAACGGCTTCGTGAAATCCGGACACGCCAGCACCGGTGACTCCGTCAGCTTGGCCTTTACCGTTTCGAACGAGTTACCAATCGAATACCCTTCTCTTTCTACACACCGTGTAGAGGAAACAGCAACAGCAGCAAGAGTAACAGCAACATCAGCAAGAGTAACAGCAGCAGCGGATGTTAAGTGGGACACAACTAAGCATAGACGAATCATAAAATAAGCATACAACATGAAGACTACAATAAAAAGAGAGCAGTCAGAACTCAACATTAAAACCAAACAGACGTTCTTTATTTATTTTAAGGCATACATACGTACATACATACGTATATGCATGTGTAAGTATATGTATTCAATACACCACAGAGAAGACTTGTGGTAATTGGCGCAGCCGGCAAGATCTGAATCTACCAAATAAAAAAAAAAAATAAAAATAAAAACAATAAAAAAAAAGGCACGTGTTATGTGCAATCTATATGTGTTTATGTACATATTTATGTTTAATCACAGATTTAAAATATATGTGTGTTACGATTGGGCGGAATCAATTGTTGATAATTGCTTCTTTCGCAACATTATTAAACGAAATATTGAATGTGTACATATACATGTACACACATACATAACTACATATATGTGAACATCTTGTGCTGTGATCTACGGAATCAATTGCTGATAACCGTAGGTGTAACACAAAATAATTATAAAAAAAAAAAAACAAAAATTAAGTAAAAAAAAAAAACTAAAAAAAAAAAATAATAAAAATAATAAAATAAAAAACACGTCTAATATACAACCTATGTAAATTTACATATTTGTGCTTAATCACAAATATAAAATATATGTTGCGATTGGGTGGAATCAATCGTTGATAATTGCTTTTATCGCAACATTATTAAACTCAGCACATATGTATACATATGTGTGTACACATATGTACATACATGTGAATATCTTGTGGTGTGATCTATGGAATCAAACGCTGATAACCGTACGTCATTCACAAGAAAAAGCTCACAAACATACAAATATAATATATATATGATCGTTTATATACATGTACATACATAATTAGAAGTTCATGACTAATTTCACAACAGCAGTGCTACAATTCTGCATTTCGCTGCCTTCTGTTGCTGACAATGTTGGGGAACATGTAGTGTCCGACGCCGCTGTTCTGCTTTTCGATAATTGTCTCGCTTTTCGTTGTTGAACTGATGGTAAATTACATTGTCGTTGTCACTAAAGACACTAAAAAGCCTACGTTGTCCGGCGTCACTATTCTGCTCTTCAACACAAATTTAACGCTTAAGACTGACCTAACGGAACTCGATTTCGGTCGGCGCCGACAATACTATAGAACAAACGAAACCTGGCGCCACTGATCTGTCTATCGACACTTTCAGCGTCGCTCATTTCTGCGAAACCAAATACGCCAAGCGACAAAGCTACAAAATATGCAGCTTGTGCTGAAAGACACTAAACCCACTCACAGAACTGCAAGATCAGTTGCGACACAGAGCTCAAACTGAGAAGACATAACTTTTGTCAATAAAGTACAAAAGTGAAGTGAAATTATACGGTTTACAAAAAGTTTTATAACAAAGTAGTAGATCCTGCCAGTAGTTATATGCATGCCTAAGTAAAAACGATAAACAAAGTGATAAACAATTATATTTGCTTATGTGAGTAGAGTTAGTGTAGTAAAAGTCTATGAAATCAAACGCTGATAATTATATGACTTTCTAAACCATATAAAATAAAACACATTAAAGAAATTTCACACACGCACATCAAAAAAAAAAAAAAAAAAAAAAAAAAACAAGTAAGAGGGCTCTAGTCGAGACTGCTCGACTAGGAGATACCCTGAACCCTGCAAAATACTGATTCCAATCATTCTACACTTCTTTCATGCACATATACAAAAACACATACACACACCCGTACGCATGCATCCATACGAACGCATAAACAATTGCTCTGCTAACTGCGCAGTTACTGTTGTAGTATGACTATCTTCATCAAATTTTCAGAACGTGATAATAACATTCAAATGTGTGTATATGCCAAAGCACAAGTCTCTAGTACTTGATATACGTTTTTTTCAAATTCGGGGCGAAGGGGGCGTGACATCCAAAATCTGTAAATAACAAAATCTTTGTATTCATCACATAAATCTACACAGTAAATCTGAAGTCTCTAGTTCTAACAGTATTCAAACTAGGCTTTAAAAACAAAGTCAGATTTTCGATTGTTATCGATAAAAAAAATGGGATTAGTTATCGAAAAAATATGATAAACTCGTACTGCGTATGGTATACACGAGTATACATGTAAAATTTCAAGTCTCTAGCACTTGTAGTTTAGGAGATCTCTGCGTTAGTACGGACGGACAGACGGACATGGCTAGATCAACTCAGCTCGTCATCCTGATCAAGAATATATATACTTTATGGGGTCTGCCACGCCTCCTTCTGCCTGTTACATACATTTTCACAAAAACATTATACCCTGATTTCCCATTTTCAATTCAGGGTATAAAAAAAAACAGAACCCCAATACAACCACCGAATATATTAAACGATCGATGCAACAACAATAAAGTCAATGTGAATAGAAAAGTCTATGAAATCAAACGCTGATAATTATATGACTTAACTATAACATTTAAAATAAAAATATTACAGAAATACAAATAAAAATATACAACCATACAGGAAATAAAAAAAAAATAAAAAAAAATAAAAAAAAAAAAAAAAATTCAATAAATAAATAAATATTTATTGCAAATGTCAATTATAACAAGAAACTCAACAAGAAATAACAATAGAAATAGTCATATACCAAATACTACTAATATACCAATGGACTCAGGCAACATATCAGAATCACTTCCAAGTACAATATCTACCCTAAACTTGACACCTACAAATAGCACAATGACCAATGTCTCGACATCATTAAACCCCACAGATATCCTAGCCTTTATTAAGGAACTACCTTCCTTTGATGGAAACCCTAACCAATTACAAGATTTTATTACCAATATTGAGGAAATTACTATCCTAATTCAAAACTTTGAAAAAACACCATATTATGCATTACTAATAAGAGCCGTTAGAAACAAAATTATCGGTAGAGCCGATGACGCTTTAAAATTGTCAAAAGCAGAGCTTAAGTGGGAAAGTATAAAAACTAATTTGATTCAACGTTATGGTTGTAAGAGGAGCGAAGTAATGCTAATTAGAGACTTACAATCATTTCCAGAAAACTTGTCTCTCGGACAACTTTTCTATGGGATATTAAAAGTCAAAGCCCAATTGACAGATCTTGTACAAAATAACCAAAACTCAGACGACAGAAACAAACTTTATGACGATATTTGTTTAAATACATTTTTAGTTAACCACTTAAAACCTTAATTAAATCAAAAAATCCAAAAAATATGGAAGAAGCATACGAATTCTACCGCGAGGAAAACAACTTTTATTCACAAAAGCCAACCATTAACCATTATAACAAATCAGTAGTTACACCGTATTCACGTTCACAAAATACAACAAACCAGACCAACAGCGGCTCTCATCGTAATAATTTTAACAATAACAACAATCATCCAGCAACTCCCCAGTAGAACGTTTACACTCAACTCTCACCGAAATCTATAGAATAATTACAAATTAAAAAAAAATAAATAAATAAATAAATAAAAATTACTGTAACTAATTAATTATTATTTAAAATAAGAATGTAAAACTCCTTTAGCTTTAATATTATAATACTAATAATATGTATTTATCTCAAAAAAAAAAAAAATCTTTGTTAACCTTAAAAAAAAAATTTTAAGATAAGATAAAACTATTATGTACACCTATATATGTTAAGTTGAACTCAACAGCCCATTTGAAAACCACAGGCGGTAGAACTGCTAACTACGCTCAAGTCAAACTGAAATCAAGTTCAGTTATTATGACCTTCGCTTCGCTTTGGGAAGGGCGGAGTTACCAATCGAATACCCTTCTCTTTCTACACACCGTGTAGAGAAAACAGCAACAGCAGCAAGAGTAACAGCAGCAGCGGATGTTAAGTGGGACACAACTAAGCATAGACGAATCATAAAATAAGCATACAACATGAAGACTACAATAAAAAGAGAGCAGTCAGAACTCAACATTGAAACCAAACAGACGTTCTTTATTTATTTTAAGGCATACATACGTACATACATACGTATATGCATGTGTAAGTATATGTATTCAATACACCACAGAGAAGACTTGTGGTAATTAACGCCTGTTGCCGCTCCTCCGTCCACTCCCACTTCGTGTCCTTTTTAGGCAGCGCGTTGAGACGATGCACTGTCCCAGCAAAGTCTAGCACGAAGCGGCGGTACCACGAAGCCACTCCAACATATTGCCGCAACTCCGTGCCGCAACATTAGTGGGCGGCTTCAGCTCGGCAATTGCGGCCACTTACTCTGGGTCTGTACAAATGCCATGCTCCGTGACTTTGTGAGCCAGATACTTCAGCTCCTTCTTGAAGAAATCGCACTTGTCGATGTTGGCTGCTCGTAGCCGCCGGAACACCTCCCGCAGGTTGCTCATGTGCTCCTGGCGCGTCCGTCCAACGTCGACGATGTCGTCCAGGTAGGCGAAGGCGTGTGGCATCATCTCTGGACCGATGACCTGGTCCAACGCTCGCTGAAAGGTTGCCGGCGCGGAATGGAGCCCAAATGGCATCACCTTCCATTGGAACAGCCCCTTTCCTGGAACCGTGAACGCCGTCAGCGGTCGGCTGGCCTTCTCCATTGGTATTTGCCAATACCCATTCTTCAGATCCAGGCTGGTGATGTAGCGCGCCTCCCGCAGCTGATCCTGCCCGCGGCAGGGGGTATGCATCCTTAATGGATCTGCTGTTCAGCTGCCGGAAGTCCACACAGAGCCGCCAATTCCCATTCTTCTTTCGCACCATGACAATCGGCGCGCTATGTGGGCTCTTTGAGGGCTCGATGCAGCCTTTGGCCAACAGCTCATCCACCTGCAGATTGATTTCCGCCTGCATCTTTGGATTTTTGGGGAAGTAGCTCTGTTTAATATGCCTGTCCTGCATCCTGATCCGGTGCTCCGTAATCCTGGTGTTGGAATTTATGCAGCTCATGCAACGTGTCCACCTCCGAATCCTCGTGTAGCGGCTGTGGATCCTCTGCAGTCGCCTCCACTGGCGGCTCAGGATCCGCCTCCAAGCTGACCACAGCCACGGACAGCTTCTCCTCTGCCTGTCCGCTCGGCTGTGGGATTCTTGGCTCGATTTTCAGCTTCAATCCGCCACACTCCAGTGTGGTGCCAATGCCAGCCAAGAAATCCCAGCCCAGCACCAGGTCGTCGATCACTCCTGGCAACGGGATCTGGATTTGCTGACTCCCCAGGCTAATCCGCGTCTCCAGCTGCGAGTCCACCTGGCTGCAGCTGCCGTCCGCCAAGCGTATGCGCCGCCTTGTGGCACGCACCACGCCCACTCCTCGGAGCCTGTTAGCAAAAATTTCACTTATAAAGCTGCTCGAGGCTCCCGTGTCGATCGTGGCTCTTTGCTGGGTGGCTCCAATGGCCACGATTGCCGTCATCTGGCTGCCTTCGTCCTGAAGACGGCCCACTAACGCCTGGGGCTCCTGGCTGCTGCTCCCGCTCGCCCCTGGATGGCGGGTGCCGCTGCTCGTTTCCCGACTGGCAGCAGCTAGCTGTTCGCACTCCGATGCGCCCACACAGCCAGCAGAACTCCAACGCCTTGTTGCGGCATGCAAAAGCGCGATGCCCCTCCTGGCCACACGTCCTGAAGACGGCCCACTAACGCCTGGGGGCTCCTGGCTGCTGCTCCCGCTCGCCCCTGGATGGCGGGTGCCGCTGCTCGTTTCCCGACTGGCAGCAGCTAGCTGTTCGCACTCCGATGCGCCCACACAGCCAGCAGAACTCCAACGCCTTGTTGCGGCATGCAAAAGCGCGATGCCCCTCCTGGCCACACATCCGCCATGCCCTGCCTGGGTTTGGGATGTGTGTCCTTGGTCCAGATGCGCCTGTCTGGCGCAGGAGAAGGCCTCACCTTCTCATCCATGCGGCGATACTCCACGTCGCCTCCAGCGTCGTCCATGGCCATCAGTCGCGTGCGGCCGGGCCGTGGCTGCTGCCGCCATCTCTCCCGGTCCTTCTCCAACTCCTCGAACTCGTCAACCAGGTGCATCAATTCCACCAGACTCCGTAATTGATACGGGCGGGCGTAGGCACGCAGATCGGGCAGGCTGTTGTTATAGATTAGCTTCATCTCGCGGTCTGCTCCATAGCGCAGAGGCCGCATTGTTAGCCACGTACCACTTCAAGGCGATGCCTTTCAGCAGCTCTGGCATCGCCCTCGGGATCACGGGTCGACGGCATCTGTTGGGCCTCATCTCTGAGTGAGGCACGGCGTCCATGCAGTCGGCACAGCTCGGCGATCCTCAGTACGTAAGGAATGCTTCCTTCATTCCTCTCAACCCACTCACCAAACTGCCTCCGCATCACGTCCAGTGTGCCTGACAAGCTCACTCCGAACTCTTCACCATAACGCAGCACTTCATCCTTTTTCAGGTTATATACCCACGCTCGTACCATAGTCACAATTAGTTACTAAACTCTTATCGCAGAGCCCCACGTTGGGCGCCAGTTGTAACGAACCTTCGGTTTATCCCGAGTTTAAGCCGGGCCAGTATCAGCCGACTGCCAACAAATTTATTTGTTGAAGCCCCTGCGCTAATTATTAGCCACTTGTGATTTTATTTTGAAACGTAAATCGCCTCTGCAAGGCCGCTGACTTGGCACACCTGCACACAGGATATAAGAGTGTGGCTCGGCGTACTCTGGCTGGGAAGGCGATTGTGCTAAGACACGCTAGGTTTCGCCCAAGCGCTCCAGAGAACGCAGGATGCTGGTCTGTGGACTCCGGCGGTTCGCTCAGATGCACAATGGCCACTCCTGCAACTGGACTCACTCTTGGCACACCTAGCTTTGCTTCACGCATACTGCGCCACTCATACGCACAGCTACGCGAACTCACTCACTCCGGTTTCGCAGGTTTTGCCAACCTGCTGCCGCTGCTTTCCGTTGCACCAATGTCCTTGTTGGTGGCCGCCGGTGCTCCTAGTTTGCCTATAGTCCTGTATAGGCGTCCCGAATATCCTCCTTGGATATGCTGTGTCCTTGATGTCCTTGCTGACTCAAGTCCTTTGATGGCGTTGTCCTTCGAGGTCCTTGAATGTCCTGATGTTGCCTAGTTCACTTTAATTTGCACGGGTAACTTTGCCGATTCACTTTCACTATCTCGTTCACTTTTCTCTGTATATTTTTTACTGTCCTGTATGGAACGGCAGGCGCTCTTTTATAGGGCAGCCACAGGCCCTGCTTCGCTCTGTAACGGGGCCTGCTCGGCTCTGGAGCGGGGCCTGTCTGCCACTCGTGTCCAAATAACGGCACTATCGCGTGATCTGGGGTGACGCCAAAATCCCGCCAAAATACGTGGCAACCTCTCATTAGCCGAAGTACCGTTACGGCCATGTGAGTGAAAGCATCCACTACTTTCACTCGTTCCCGAACGGCACCTCGGCTAACGGCACCTGATGATCGTCGTGCGAGCGACGCGAGCCATTTGCTGAATCTGTAGGAGCGACAGAGACGGCCTATAGTGCGGTCTCTGACCCCTTCCAGTCGCGAGGGTCGCTCCTACAGTACTCGCGTCGCTGTGTGGAGCAACTTACATATGCACGTATATGCATATAAACATACGTCAGCTACGTATGTTACATACATTTATACGTGCATACCTATATTGCTCCTCACACTATTTAAATTACTAAAATGAATATAATTTATTACTTTTGAATATTTATCGTTATTCTTCAATTTTAAACAAAACTAAACAAAATATATTTTGTTTAATACTGCCTAACATACAATGTTTAAATATTTTTGATTTAAAATGCTTATAATTCAAGACTTTAATATAATTTATTATATTTCTCCAATACTAAACAAATTGAACCAAATTTTATTTTAAACACATCATATGTGTACAGAATTTAATTTAAAACTTTTGAATACTTTTCGTAACTCTTTAATATTAAACAATATTAAACAAAATATTTGCTGTTTAATACTGTCTTACATACAATGTTTAAATATTTTCAGCCTAACATGCTTATTGTTGGATGGAAACTTTTCTCTATCCAAAATGGACGGAAGTTATATATAGCTAGAAATATAACAAGTAAGAGGGCTCTAGTCGAGACTGCTCGACTAGGAGATACCCTGAACCCTGCAAAGTACTGATATTCCAATCATTCTACACTTCTTTCATGCACATATACAAAAACACATACACACACCCATACGCATGTATCCATACGAACGCATAAACACGCGCTCTGCTAGCTGCGCAGTGGGCTACATTATGAGAATTTATTTGTTGAATAAATCTTTTTGTAGTGGGACTATCTTCATCAATTTTTCAGAACGTGATAATAACATTCAAATGTGTGTTTATATGCCAAAGCACAAGTTTCTAGTACTTAAACTACGTTTTTTTTCAAATTTGGCGAAGGGGGCGTTGTATTCAAAATCTGCAAATGACAAAATCTTTGTTTTATCACATAAATCTACACAGAAAATCTGAAATCTCTATCTATATCTATCAGTATTAAAATAAGGCTAAAAAACAAAGTCCGATTTTCGATTATTATCGATAAAAAAGAAATGGAATAAGTTACGGACGGAGAGACGGACGGACGGACAGGGCGAGATCAACTCTGCTCGTCATCCTGATCAAGAATATATATGTTTAATGGGGTCTGCCACGCCTCCTTCTGCCTGTTACATACATTTTCACAAAAACATCGTACCCTGAAATCCCATTTTCAATGGGTTGAGGGTATAAAAATACAGCCATGCCTGTGCGCTTCCATAGCAAACGTTTATTTGTGACTCACTATTAGTTCTGGTACCTATCAAATACATAGATATGGTACATAAACTTATCGATATATATCGCATTGCTGCAGATGATATTATCAACACCCTTCCTCAATGCGATCATGGTTACAAGTTCAATTTACATAATTCATTTAAAACTTAACATTTCAGTAAATTAAACATTCTTGTTATTACAAAGATTCTTAGTCTGATATCTGCAATCATGTCCGCTGTGCAAGCATACTTTAAGTTAATTTGACCTTCTTCTACTACTTGACGTACAAAATGATATCTAATATCAATATGCTTATTCCGGGAATGATGAACTAAATTTCTGGCCAACTCCTCTGCGCTCAGATTACCGCCATACAGAATAGTTGAATTCAATAAAGTTTAATCTCCACAACCAATCTCGATTATAAAACGACGTAAGAATATAGATTCCTTACAAGCCGCCGACAGTGCCATGTATTCTGCCTCCGTGCTGCTAAGCGCCACGCTGCGTTGTTTCTCGGATCGCCAAGATCGGTCCACCTGCCAGAAAGTATACATAGCCAGTATACGACTTCCGGTCACTTCTGATGATGATTTCCTGTGTAGTGCAATTTGAAATTTAGCGTCGCTGCCAAATACCTCAAAATGTGCTTTACGCCAGCCAGATTCTCGGCGTGCGGATCTTGGTTCCTCTGGGCCAACTTTGAAACTGAATGCAAAATGTCTGGTCTGGTCGTGAGTGCCAGCCACATCAGCTCACCAATCATCGATTGTCTTGTGTTCCATTCCCTTCCTGATTGCTTCAATCCATATATCGCCTTCTTCAGAAGCAAAGACTTAGTTGGATGAACCCGATCAATGTACCCTTGTGTTTTCTTCATGTACACTGTATCGCTCAGGTTACTGTTGAGATATGCCGTGCATACATCCATTTGGTGTACATACAGCTTTAATTTCACTGCCAGTGCAAAGATGAATCTGCACACTGGAGAAAAAGTTTCAGCATAGTTTATGCCATACTGCTGGGAGCAACCTTTTGCGACCAATCTTTGTCGCGTTTCAGGCTGTATACCCATTTGCATCCAACAGCCCGCTATCCTTCCGGCAAGTCTGCCAATTGCCATGTCTGGTTGGCCATTAGTGCGTCATATTCACACCAAAGCATATCACACCAATCTGATGCATGAACACCCTTCAACGCCTCCTCATAGGAGGAGTCTGCCAGGACCAATGCGAGGAATTGTATCAAGCTCAACTTTCACAGTTGCGTCCACGCTTCCATTATCTTTGCTATCTTCGTCACTGCTGCCTCCATCGCTGCTGTCTCGATCGCTGCTGCCTCCAACGCTGCTGTCCCGACTGCTGCTGTCAGAGACATCTCTCCCGCTACCAGGCTGCATGGTAGCTTTAGATGTTGGCAACTCATATAAAAATGAATCCTTGTCATCTTGGGTCTCACCGAAAAGAACATCTCGCCTCTCAACCACCTGGTGAGATATTGGGTCGTACAAACGATAGTCTTTGTTTGCTACCGAATACCCAATCATGCGATATTCTTTGCCTTTTGGTTGCAGTTTGCTCTTTCTTGGACCCTTGTCCAACAAAATGTTTCTTACCAGTCCACGCTTCCATAGGCTTCATACTGCCTAAAGCACTGGTTGGCGATCGATTCCGTACATATAGGGCTGCGTTGACTGCCTCAGCCCACAAAAATTCGCCCAATCCTGATTGCATCAACATACATCTTGACATCTCCATCAGAGTGCGGTTTGCCCTCTCAGCCACGCCATTTTGCTGTGGAGTGTATACTACTGTCAGCTGCCTCTTGATCCCTTGACTCTTCAGGTAATCATCAAACGACTTATTGACGAATTCACCTCCATTGTCGCTCCGGATACATTTGAGACACTTTCCTGTTTGCCGTTCAACCAACGTCTTGAACTCGACGAACTTCTTGAAGACTTCATTCTTCCTCTGAAGGAAATATACGAAAATAGGCCTTGATTTGTCGTCAATAAAGGTTAAGAAGTACCTCGATCCAGCCAGAGACTGTGTGCTAAAAGGGCCGCACACATCAGCATGAACCAACTCCAATATACCTTGTGCTCTATTGGCAGTTTTACAACTCATATTGCCGTTGAAAACCATATTTTCAATGCAGCGCACCATTCCTTTGTTGACCAGGTCTTTCAAACTGCTGACATTCAAATGTCCATACCGTTTATGCCACAGAACACCATCTGCATTAGCCGCAGCATAACAGCTATTCTGCTTTCTTTGAAACATGTAAAGTCTTCAACTTTATTTGCTTTAACAATGCAATCACCTTTTTGCATTATTTTGCATACTCCTGCCCAAAAGTAATAAAGCAATTATGTTTCACAGCGCTGCTCTCTGAGAAAAAGTTTCCGCTCATATTGGGCACATAGAGAACATCTTTTAACAGCAACGTGCATAATTCTGTCTCCAGCTTTATCTCTCCTTTTCCCTCTGCTCTTAGGAAACCGGAGTCAGCCAGACTGATCATTTCTGTGTGTTTTTCAAACTTTGTGAATAACCTTTTATCACAACACATGTGGCTTGTGGCGCCTCTATCCAAACACCACATACTCTTTTTCAAATGATCTGCGCTCAACGCATTTAATAAACTGCACTGCTTATTTTCTCTTCTACTCGCCTTTTTCTCATTAGCGCTCTCTTTTTTACACTCAGCTTTCATATGCCCGAGTTCGCCACACTTGAAACATACCACATTTTTGTTTCTCTGCTTTTGCGCTCTGTGCGCGGGTGGCTTGTGTGTTACACTAAATACTTTTGCGCATTCTTTCTTCTCTTCTGCGTTCTCCCTTCGCTGGCTCTCTTCCTTCACTTTGACGCATAGAGCGTTGAAGGTCGGCAGACTGTCGCGCGTCTCTATGGCGACAACGAAATTTTCATAGCTTTCTGGAAGGCTCGACAGCAAAATAATTGTGCGCAATTCGTCGCATAGCTCAATTCCAACTGTCCCGAGACCATCCAGAATTCCAATGAATTCATTTATATAACTAGGAATGCTTTGCCCATGGTCCATGCGCTTGAAAAGCAATTTCTTGTAAAGCTGAACCTTACGTGTAGGTCCAGGCTAATGGACATCTTTTAGCTGATTCCATGCCTCGGACGATGTCTTGCAATCCTTCAAATAGCCCAATTGTAAAGGTTTCACACTTAATGTGATCACCGACAGCGCCTTTTTATCTATGGCCTGCCAATTCACATTCTCAGGAGTATCCGTTTGTAGCAGTTCAGTCGCGGATATTTAATTGAAATATAAAATGGTTGTTTTTAGTAATGAACTATTAACATCGGTGTGACTCAAGAACTAATCATCTTCAACTTCATTTGCTTCAACTTTATTTGCTTTAACAATGCAATCACCTTTTTGCATTATTTTGCATACTCCTGCCCAAAAGTAATAAAGCAATTATGTTTCACAGCGCTGCTCTCTGAGAAAAAGTTTCCGCTCATATTGGGCACATAGAGAACATCTTTTAACAGCAACGTGCATAATTCTGTCTCCAGCTTTATCTCTCCTTTTCCCTCTGCTCTTAGGAAACCGGAGTCAGCCAGACTGATCATTTCTGTGTGTTTTTCAAACTTTGTGAATAACCTTTTATCACAACACATGTGGCTTGTGGCGCCTCTATCCAAACACCACATACTCTTTTTCAAATGATCTGCGCTCAACGCATTTAATAAACTGCACTGCTTATTCTCTCTTCTACTCGCCTTTTTCTCATTAGCGCTCTCTTTTTTACACTCAGCTTTCATATGCCCGCGTTCGCCACACTTGAAACATACCACATTTTTGTTTCTCTGCTTTTGCGCTCTGTGCGCGGCTGGCTTGTGTGTTACAGCAGTTCACCTGATGCTACCCTCAATAGCTCCTGGTGTACCAACACACTCCGTATTTGAACGCGCCAAGTGTCATAATTGCCCTCGTCCAACATTTCTATTTGATAAATCCCGCTCATAGCTTATTATCAATTAGTTCTTGAGTCACACCGATGTTAATAGTTCATTACTAAAAACAACCATTTTATATTTCAATTAAATATCCGCGACTGAACTGCTACAAACGGATACTCCTGAGAATGTGAATTGGCAGGCCATAGATAAAAAGGCGCTGTCGGTGATCACATTAAGTGTGAAACCTTTACAATTGGGCTATTTGAAGGATTGCAAGACATCGTCCGAGGCATGGAATCAGCTAAAAGATGTCCATTAGCCTGGACCTACACGTAAGGTTCAGCTTTACAAGAAATTGCTTTTCAAGCGCATGGACCATGGGCAAAGCATTCCTAGTTATATAAATGAATTCATTGGAATTCTGGATGGTCTCGGGACAGTTGGAATTGAGCTATGCGACGAATTGCGCACAATTATTTTGCTGTCGAGCCTTCCAGAAAGCTATGAAAATTTCGTTGTCGCCATAGAGACGCGCGACAGTCTGCCGACCTTCAACGCTCTATGCGTCAAAGTGAAGGAAGAGAGCCAGCGAAGGGAGAACGCAGAAGAGAAGAAAGAATGCGCAAAAGCATTTAGTGTAACACACAAGCCACCCGCGCACAGAGCGCAAAAGCAGAGAAACAAAAATGTGGTATGTTTCAAGTGTGGCGAACTCGGGCATATGAAAGCTGAGTGTAAAAAAGAGAGCGCTAATGAGAAAAAGGCGAGTAGAAGAGAGAATAAGCAGTGCAGTTTATTAAATGCGTTGAGCGCAGATCATTTGAAAAAGAGTATGTGGTGTTTGGATAGAGGCGCCACAAGCCACATGTGTTGTGATAAAAGGTTATTCACAAAGTTTGAAAAACACACAGAAATGATCAGTCTGGCTGACTCCGGTTTCCTAAGAGCAGAGGGAAAAGAAGAGATAAAGCTGGAGACAGAATTATGCACGTTGCTGTTAAAAGATGTTCTCTATGTGCCCAATATGAGCGGAAACTTTTTCTCAGAGAGCAGCGCTGTGAAACATAATTGCTTTATTACTTTTGGGCAGGAGTATGCAAAATAATGCAAAAAGGTGATTGCATTGTTAAAGCAAATAAAGTTGAAGCAAATGAAGTTGAAGATGATTAGTTCTTGAGTCACACCGATGTTAATAGTTCATTACTAAAAACAACCATTTTATATTTCAATTAAATATCCGCGACTGAACTGCTACAAACGGATACTCCTGAGAATGTGAATTGGCAGGCCATAGATAAAAAGGCGCTGTCGGTGATCACATTAAGTGTGAAACCTTTACAATTGGGCTATTTGAAGGATTGCAAGACATCGTCCGAGGCATGGAATCAGCTAAAAGATGTCCATTAGCCTGGACCTACACGTAAGGTTCAGCTTTACAAGAAATTGCTTTTCAAGCGCATGGACCATGGGCAAAGCATTCCTAGTTATATAAATGAATTCATTGGAATTCTGGATGGTCTCGGGACAGTTGGAATTGAGCTATGCGACGAATTGCGCACAATTATTTTGCTGTCGAGCCTTCCAGAAAGCTATGAAAATTTCGTTGTCGCCATAGAGACGCGCGACAGTCTGCCGACCTTCAACGCTCTATGCGTCAAAGTGAAGGAAGAGAGCCAGCGAAGGGAGAACGCAGAAGAGAAGAAAGAATGCGCAAAAGCATTTAGTGTAACACACAAGCCACCCGCGCACAGAGCGCAAAAGCAGAGAAACAAAAATGTGGTATGTTTCAAGTGTGGCGAACTCGGGCATATGAAAGCTGAGTGTAAAAAAGAGAGCGCTAATGAGAAAAAGGCGAGTAGAAGAGAAAATAAGCAGTGCAGTTTATTAAATGCGTTGAGCGCAGATCATTTGAAAAAGAGTATGTGGTGTTTGGATAGAGGCGCCACAAGCCACATGTGTTGTGATAAAAGGTTATTCACAAAGTTTGAAAAACACACAGAAATGATCAGTCTGGCTGACTCCGGTTTCCTAAGAGCAGAGGGAAAAGGAGAGATAAAGCTGGAGACAGAATTATGCACGTTGCTGTTAAAAGATGTTTTCTATGTGCCCAATATGAGCGGAAACTTTTTCTCAGAGAGCAGCGCTGTGAAACATAATTGCTTTATTACTTTTGGGCAGGAGTATGCAAAATAATGCAAAAAGGTGATTGCATTGTTAAAGCAAATAAAGTTGAAGACTTTACATGTTTCAAAGAAAGCAGAATAGCTGTTATGCTGCGGCTAATGCAGATGGTGTTCTGTGGCATAAACGGTATGGACATTTGAATGTCAGCAGTTTGAAAGACCTGGTCAACAAAGGAATGGTGCGCTGCATTGAAAATATGGTTTTCAACGGCAATATGAGTTGTAAAACTGCCAATAGAGCACAAGGTATATTGGAGTTGGTTCATGCTGATGTGTGCGGCCCTTTTAGCACACAGTCTCTGGCTGGATCGAGGTAGTTCTTAACCTTTATTGACGACAAATTGTAAGGCGGCTCATCAGCGACCCGCCTTTCAATGTATTTTGTAGTATGTAAGTAGCGTGTAATTTGTAGTGTTTAAGCAATATATTTGGTAGTATGTAAGTAGGTTATAGTAGTTTCCAAGTTTTATAGAATATATTAGATATTAAGATTTTGTTTAGATTAAGCCTTTTGATTTTTTAGTAGATCAAGTTTGTTAACATAGATTCGAATAATTGCTCGAGCGCGCGCAATCCCGACGATCGGCAATGCAACCTTGCGTGGTGAAAGCTCGAGAGAGCGAGAGCGCAATGGTGAAGTTGCATTGCCGACGCCGAGGGGAGTTGCGCGGCCGAGGTAGGCAGCAGAGGCGAGCGCGCAAGAAAGGCAAGTAAGGTTCGAGAGCTCAAGGCGAGCAGACGCGTAAAATTGTGCGAGTGAAGAAAAGAGTGACTTCGAGGTCAAGAAGAGCAGACGCGAACAGCGAAGAGAGAGACAATTAAGGTAGCTCGAAACGAGCAAAGCGTAGAGTAAGAATAAAGGGAGAAAATATATAAAGATTCATAACGTTTTTTTATTTAGTTAACCCTAACTTCGTAGCGTAGTTAATTTAGTAACTAAATAACAACAAAAGTAATTAAATAACTGACTAATTGGTAGTTGAGCGTGGCCCCGACCTGTTCACCGGAAGGAGAAATCTCCGGCTAGAAAACCTCGTCCCGAGTGAGCATCAGCGGCAACGCCTGCATGATCCTCGGCCGGCGGGTCTACCAAAGTAGAAAATAAACCAAATAACATCCCGTAGACCCGAGCATGGCACTGGCCTGCTCAATTAACACTGCCTAACCTCATAGTAGCATTCTTTTCTCCCTTCTCTCCCCCTCCGTGCCCCGCAGAATACAAATTGTCTTGCAAGTTCCGACCTTGGCCAGACCGAGTCGACCCCGGCTGGGAAACGTTACCTTACAAGTGGCGCCCGAGCAGGGACCCGAGGCTGGAGAGAGCGTGGTATACGGGCGGCGTAAAGACCCGCGTGTATGCCCAAATAAAAGGTGCTGGGTGGTAGAGGTTATGGTGTAGTTGGTGCAAATTTTTTTTTGATATAAAAGGTATATGTAGAAAAGGTAAAAATAAAAGGAGATATATATAGAACTCGAAGGGAACGAATAGTAAAAAGACAGAAAAGTGAAAATTTTTTTTTAAAGTAATAATATAAAGCGAAGTGCTCAGTGACGGTCGGATATACCCTACGGCGGCCACGTGGTTGGCCACAGAAAGTGCGAGAAGAAAAAAAAAAAAAAACGGTTACGGCGTCGGCGCCAAAGAGTGTAGCGCGCGCCGAAAAGTACAGCGCGCGCCAAAAGTTGCGTAAAGCGCAGGCGGAGAACGCGTACATGCATGAGCACGCGCCGGGCCGGCTTAGCACGCGTCGCCTGCAATAGCGGACAACGAAGAGCAGGAGTGACAAAGAACAAAAGTGACAAAGAATAAAAGTGGAAACGAAAAGGGTATATGCGCGATTTTTGACTTGGAAGAATAAAAATGTGTATGTATATGTAGACGCAATTACATATATAGAGGCATACGCATACCCTGAGAAGTGAACAGGGAGAAAACAGAAAAAAAAAATATATATATATAATATATGGAAAAAGTGAAAAAAGTGAAGTGCGAGAACAATAGTCGGGCATACCCGCGTATACCCTGCTGCCGCCGCGTGATTGGCCGCGACCAAAACGTACGCAACGGTAACGGCAACGGCGCGAGCGCATCGGCGCCCCGAAGTACAGCGCGCGCCAAGACGTTGTGCAGAAGCACACGCACGCACACAAGCGCATGGGCATGCACATGCACGCGTCGGTCCAGCATAGCACGCGTCGAGCATTGTGAGTGAAGGCAAGACCAAAGACAAATCGAAGGAAAATATATATGTATATATATATATATATATATATATATATAAATGTATTATGGATATGTATATATACACACACATCAACATACATGGTGGTTTTTTTTTTTAAGTGAACACGAAACAATAAGAATAATTTTTTTTTTCGGTGAAAATCAAGTGCATGTTGCGAGTCGAATATACCCTACTGCCACCGCGTGACAGGCCGGGGTAGCAGTAACGGCAACGGCACGAGCGCAGCGGCGCAAATAGCGGACAAAAGGCAGAACAGAAGTGCCAAGTGACAGCGAAGAGGGTATATGCGCGATTTTTTTTTTGTTGTGTCGAAGGAAAAAAAAAAAAAAATGATGAGAAGTGAACAGTGAGAGAAACAGAAGAAAAAAAAATATATATGTATATATATATATGTGTGTGGACGTGGTTACATATATATATATGACTGGTGTTGCGGCGAGTCGGGCATAGCCTGAGAGTGGACAGTGAAAAAAGACAGAGAGTTTTTTTTTTGAGTGAGAAGTACAGACTGCAGGGCGAATATACCCGACAGTCGACGTACGAGTTACGGGGTATCGAAGCGTGGCGGGCCAGAGGCCATAAAACTGAAGCGAACAGTGGGACGAGTGTATAAAATAAAATAAAATAAAATAAAATAAAATAAAATAAAATAAAATAAAATAAAATAAAATAAAATAAAATAAAATAAAATAAAATAAAATAAAATAAAGTAAAATAAAATAAAATAAAGTGGGAGTTATCCGGCGGGGGTCCAGGCACGTCTGGCCGAGCTAGAAGCACGCTTCGCCAAAGGGGCCGAACTCCCTTTGGGGAACGCGGTGTCGGGCATGGGCGGCCGCGCATATCAGAAGTCGGAGCCAGACCTGCGGAAGTCTCGGGAGTATGAGCCTGCCGCTGCCTCGTCGCTGAAATTAAGCGTGCCAGCCATCAGTAGCGTACAGGGGACTCGGGGACGTGACACACAGAAGGAGTTGAGGGTGATGACGAGGTCAAGCTGCCGACGATGGCATCTACGACCAGCTATCGGGTTCCTATGCCTTCCCTCCCACCCGAGAGACACCCGCCCTGGGGCGTGGCCGAACAGGTGAGGAAATGGGGCATGAGGTACGATGGCCAGTCAGATCCGCTCGGCTTCATAGAAATTTTAGAAGAGAGGGCTATAACATATGGCATCGAGTTGGATAGGATGCCCAGGGCGCTGAGCGAGGTGTTAGTAGATAAGGCAGCCAAATGGTTCCTGACCAGCGGGTTGAGAGATGTACCCTGGGGGGTATTTAGGAAAGAGTTCTTAGACTTTTTCTTGCCGCCTCAGTATTTTGAGCGCTTAGAGGATCAGATCCGGGCCCGACATCAACGGGAGGGTGAAAACTTCAAGGACTACCTGATTGAACTCAGGCTGCTCATGCGCCAAGCAAGGTACAGCGTGGCCCAGGAGTTGAACAGGGCATACGAGAATGCCTCTCCTGAGTATAGGCTGTTCGTAAGGCGACACGATTTCTCGACTCTCACCCAACTGACACAGATGGCAGCGGAATACGAAAATGTACGAGGTCAGCGTAGAGAGCAAGAGAGTGGGACTACAGGGTATCGGGCGAAAACCGCATGGT
This sequence comes from Drosophila hamatofila, assembly GCA_035045345.1. Lineage (NCBI taxonomy): Eukaryota > Metazoa > Arthropoda > Insecta > Diptera > Drosophilidae > Drosophila > Drosophila hamatofila. The sequence goes on from JAWNPA010000014.1 coordinate 62,409, forward strand.
CCAAGCCGGCGGAGGGCCGGCCAGATAATCCGTTCCGCACGAAAGCGCCGGACTCCCGGCTTGAAGGGCAAGCAGTGGGTCAGGTGGCGGCGACAGTAGGGGAATCCCCGATGGAAGCAGCGAGTCGTATGATGACCCAAGAGGTTGGATCTGGGGCGGACCCGCGACGCGTGTGCTACAGGTGCGCACAAGTTGGGCACTTTGCTAGGGAGTGCCGCAACGCGCAGGTGATCTTTTGCCGACGCTGTGGGCAACGGGGAAGGAGCACGAGAGAGTGCTGCGACCAGAGCAGCGCGGGAAATGGCCAGGGGCGCCCTCCGCAGGAGCGGAGCGGCGCCGCCTAGACAGCGAGGAGGAAGAGAGATACCCGTTGAGGGTGAAAGATGGGAAGAGGGTGGCCGCCACAATCGACACCGGGGCCACACGCAGTTTTATAAGCGAAGATTGCGTGCGCCAGCGGTCGATGCGGGGTGAGTTCCAAGATGTGGAGTCGCGGATTAGGTTGGCCGACGGGTCATCGCTGAATGTAAGGAAGACGGTGAGGGTGGACGTGGGTCTAGAAGGGAAGGCGGCGCAGACGACTCTGCTCATAATGCCGACTATGCTGGACCACGTCATTCTAGGCATGGACTTTTTGTGTGCTATGGGCACCATGATGCGTTGTGGCAACGCTGAGCTGGTGATGAGGATGGAGGCGGAGCCAAGAGGGGAGGCGTCGATGCCGTGCGGGCAAGACGATGCAGAAAAGAGCAGCAGGTCCAGAGAGCAAGATCAGCATGCTCGAGGTAACGCAGTGATGTCGAGTCCCGAGGTGTCGCGCAGGGTCCCGGCACCAAAGGAAGGCCCGAGGGGGTCAGTCGTGAAATTGCCAGTCGACGTGCAGGGCACGTCGGGTTTGGGCACGCCGTCTGACGAGAGGAGAGAGGTGGACAGCGGAACGCTGAAGGGAGAACTCAAGGAGTGTCTCCCAGCGGCGAGGGCGATAGGGGTGAGTTGGAGGAAAGAAATGGACCAGAGGAAGGGAGCTGCGTAACCGCAACGGCTGCGAAGCAGAGCGAGGGCTTCAAGGGTGGACTCAGGGAGCGCCCCTTGGAGGTCAAGACAATGGAGCTGGAAGCGGAAGGTGAACCCGGAGAGGGCCCGCCAACGCGAGAGGCGCTAGAGGCAGGATGGCAAGAAAAGGTCGAATCTTCGCCCGGCAGCAAGGAGTGGGCGGACGAGTTAGAGGAGGAGTTAAAGGAGTTTCTAGAAACGGAGTTGGCACTCTTCGAAAACCTCGAAGGGGTATCGCACATAGCCGAGCATAGCATTAGGATGAAGGACGACAGGCCTTTGAAACAGAGGTACTACCCTAAAAATCCGGCTATGCGGAAGGTGATCGATGAACAAGTGGATGAGTTGCTTCGAGTCGGGGCCATTGAGCCGTCGAGGAGCCCGCACAGCGCACCCATAGTCTTGGTCAAGAAGAAGACTGGCGACTGGCGCATGTGCGTGGACTATCGACAGCTCAACGCCCATTCGATCCCAGACGCTTATCCTGTTCCAAGGATCCATCACATTCTGGAGAGGCTACGACACGCACGGTTTATCTCTACGCTGGATCTGAAGAGTGGCTACTGGCAGATCCCAATGGCGGCGGATAGTCGAGAGTGCACCGCGTTCACCGTGCCGGGGAGAGGCTTGTTCCAATGGCGGGTGATGCCGTTCGGGCTGCACTCGGCAGGTGCGACGTTTCAGAGAGCGCTGGACACGGTCATCGGGCCCGACATGGAGCCTCATGCCTTTGCGTATCTCGACGACATAGTGGTAACCAGAGCTACCAAGGAGCAGCATGTATCCATTTTGAAGGAGGTTTTCCGACGACTGAGAGTGGCAAATCTGAAGGTCAACAGGAAGAAGTGTAGCTTCTTTCGGGAAAGATTGGTGTACCTTGGACACGTTATAAGCGGAGATGGGATCTGCACCAATCCCGCAAAAGTCGAGGCGATTCGGAATCTCCCAGCGCCCTCGAATCTTAAGGAGTTGCGGCAATGCCTAGGTATGGCATCGTGGTACAGGCGATTCGTACCGAACTTCGCGTCGCTGGTGCAACCAATGACGGGGCTTCTCCGAAAGGGTCAGAAATGGAGCTGGGGTGCAGAGCAAGAAGAGGCGTTGCAGAAGCTCAAGGAGAGCTTAACGACCGCGCCTGTCTTGGCCTGTCCCGACTTCTCGGCCAAGTTCGTGTTGCAGACCGACACCAGTGACTACGGCCTGGGTGCGGTGCTGACACAGGAAGTCGAGGGTCAGGAGCGGGTAATAGCTTATGCCAGCCGGAAGTTATTGAAAGCGGAGTTGAACTACTCGGCTACAGAAAAGGAGTGCCTCGCGATCGTCTGGGCAATTAGAAAGATGCGGTGTTATCTGGAGGGTTACAGGTTCGACGTAGTCACGGATCATCTAGCACTGAAATGGCTTAACTCCATTGAAAGTCCTACGGGCAGGATCGCTCGGTGGGCGCTAGAGTTGCAGCAGTATCAGTTTGATGTGCACTACCGCCGTGGGAATCTGAACGTAGTGGCCGACGCGTTGTCCCGGCAGCCCCTGGATAACTGCCAGCAGGCTGTGGAGGTCAAACTTCTCTGCAGATGGATCGAGAAGATGCGCGAGAGAATTGCGAGGGAGCCGGAAAAGTTCCAGGATTACGTAGAGGAAAATGGACAACTGTATCGGAACCTGGGTCATCGGACGGACGAGGAAGATTTCATCCCGTGGAAGCTGTGCGTCCCTGACAGTTTGAGGAGCAGAGTAATGTTAGAATGCCACGATGCTCCCACGGCCGGGCATCAAGAAGTGAGGAAGACGGCGGCCCGACTGGCGCAGAGGTACTATTGGCCAGGCATGTTCCGGGATGCCGCCAAGTACGTGAAGCGTTGCGAGATATGCCAGAAGTTCAAAAGCGAACAACAAAAGCCGGCCGGACAGATGCTGACCAGACAGGTGGCGGAACCAATGGCGGCCTTGTGCGCAGACTTCGTGGGTCCCCTACCTCGTTCCAAGCGTGGGAACACAATGTTACTGGTGTTCCACGATGCGTTCGCCAAGTGGGTGGAACTGGTGCCGATGAAGAGAGTCACCGCTGCGCTGCTACAGGTAGCGTTCCGGGAGCGCATCCTGAGCAGGTTCGGGGTACCGAAGACGTTCATCTGCGACAACGGTGTGCAGTTCGCGAGTAGGAATTCTCGGTCTTTTATGGAGTCATTGGGCGTGACGCTCCAATACACGGCGCCCTACTCACCGCAGGAGGACCCAACGGAGAGGACGAATCGCACAGTGAAGACCATGATAGCGCAATACATCGAGGGCCATCAAAGTTCGTGGGACGAACTGTTGCCTGAGATAACGCTAGCGGTCAATTCCAGTGTGGCGGACTCCACAGGTTTCACACCGTCATTCTTAATGCTAGGGCGGGAGCCACGTTTGCCCGCCGCGTTACATGACGAGGTCACGCCTGGTTCAGCAACAAGAGAAATCGATCCAGGGACTAGGGAGGACAGGATGAAGGAGATTTTCGACATCGTGCGGAGTAACCTGCAGCGGGCATCCAAGGATCAGGGCAGATACTACAACCTGCGCCGGCGCGACTGGAGGCCAGCGCTAGGGTCGGCGGTCCTGTTACGACAGCACCAGCTGTCGAACGCGGCGGAAGGGTTCACGGCGAAGCTGGCACCTAAATTTGATGGCCCCTACAAGGTCATCAAATTTATTTCCCCCAATGTTGTGCGCCTGATGAAAGAAGGTGAACGCAAGAAGAGGGTAGCCAGCCTCGCGCAGTTGAAACCTTTTCACCAAGGGGAGGAAGAAGATGACGTGATCACGGATCTCGAAACGGGGGAAGCGGTGGATAAGGGGCGGCCGACCAGGTCGTCCAATGAGGACGACACTGCGTCGTGCCAACGGGACTAATCAGTCTCGACAATCATTAACTTCCCCGTAGAAACCCACCCTCATTAACGTCAAAACTAACATAGTAGTTTGAGGACCATTTCGGTCAACAGCACAACCATAGACAAACGATTAACGAATTCTCAATTCACAGATGGATCAGATCATAGAGATCAGTAGCGACGAGGAGTTCGACGTGGAGTGGGAGGAGTCAGAACAGGGCTCGGTCCGTGTCGAGGACGCGAGCAGCGATGACACGGAGCCGTTTCCCCGTGAGGAGGCGCGAGGGCAATCAAGAGACCCTAGATCGGGTAGGGCGTATTACCAACCCCGTCAGGAGCAGGAGCCGCCCCGCTTTCTGCACACCGTCCACCATTCATCGGTGAATCTGGCCGAGAGGTTGGATGGAGCGGTAATGATGATGCGGGTGGAGTGCACGACAGTGTACGTGCAGGTGCCCGGAGGGCAGAAAACGCCGCCGCATGTGAAGGAACCGCAATCTCCCCACCGTCCGCCGGCCATCTCGGGGCTGGACATCCATACCGCCTCGGAAGATGAAGGTTCGGGAAGGTGGGAAACCCCGACGCAGTGGACAGCCAGCGAAGAGGAGGAGTGCCCAACGGCAACGACAGGCGACGGGTCCCCGTCGCGGGGGTGGGACGACGACAGGGAGCACTGTCCCTTCGTCACCAATCCCACCCCGGAGACCGCGGCGCGGGACGAAGCCGAGGAGCGACCAGCAGGGCCGGCAACGCCCACCGGTCGTTTATGGACCAGGCGAAACGAGCAGGCCATCAACCGAGCGGAGTCGGCCACCAACGGCGGCAGCGATGGAACGGGCCCGATACTATGGAGACGGTTCGACACCAAGACCCTGGGACGACGCCGCGAGGAGTCCCCAAAGGTGTCGCTCCGGTACACCCCCGGAACGGTGGAGAACCGACGCAGGTTGCTGGACCCCCCGCTCAACCGCGGAGGCTCACCGAGGCGAAGCCCGACCGCTGGACGCCGACGCCGTCGACCAAGGCGGCGCACTCCGAGCTCAGTGGACAGAGCAAGTTCCGGCGGGCCTTCCAGCGGTCGCCGAAGGACAGGGAATGCCAACCCGTCCGCCGGCAACCCGCGACGACGAGGTACGGGTGATCCCCTCGAACGATACCAAGACCTCCCCACCGGCAGAGAGGACGCCCGCGGACCGGAGCAAGGAGGGGGTACGTCGCCGGAAACCACGTCGAGCGAGGAGAGGCGCCTGCTGGCCGATATGGCAGACATACTGGACGGGTGGGAACCCGAGCTGACGGAGATCTTCGACGACGAGGACGCGTCGACGAGGGATATGCCGCCGCTGATCCCCATAGGCTGGTGGGTATACCCGGCGGACGTGACCCTCAGCGCGGACGTGATCGGCCTCCTGAAGCGGGAGATTTGGGCGCGGGAACGACGGACGCGCCGAACTCGTTTCCGGGTCACGGCCAGCGAGGGAGTTTTCAACGTCACGCTAGCGGCCTCGGGAGGGGTAGTTATTTCTCTCTTAAGTAAGGGGGGGAGTGTAAGGCGGCTCATCAGCGACCCGCCTTTCAATGTATTTTGTAGTATGTAAGTAGCGTGTAACTTGTAGTGTTTAAGCAATATATTTGGTAGTATGTAAGTAGGTTATAGTAGTATTTAAGCAACAGATTTTGTAGATTGTAATTGTGTAGTCTTAAGTTTCCATGTTTTATAGAATATATTAGATATTAAGATTTTGTTTAGATTAAGCCTTTTGATTTTTTAGTAGATCAAGTTTGTTAACATAGATTCGAATAATTGCTCGAGCGCGCGCAATCCCGACGATCAGCAATGCAACCTTGCGTGGTGAAAGCTCGAGAGAGCGAGAGCGCAATGGTGAAGTTGCATTGCCGACGCCGAGGGGAGTTGAGCGGCCGAGGTAGGCAGCAGAGGCGAGCGCGCAAGAAAGGCAAGTAAGGTTCGAGAGCTCAAGGCGAGCAGACGCGTAAAATTGTGCGAGTGAAGAAAAGAGTGACTTCGAGGTCAAGAAGAGCAGACGCGAACAGCGAAGAGAGAGACAATTAAGGTAGCTCGAAACGAGCAAAGCGTGGAGTAAGAATAAAGGGAGAAAATATATAAAGATTCATAACGTTTTTTTATTTAGTTAACCCTAACTTCGTAGCGTAGTTAATTTAGTAACTAAATAACAACAAAAGTAATTAACTAACTGACTAATTGGTAGTTGAGCGTGGCCCCGACCTGTTCACCGGAAGGAGAAATCTCCGGCTAGAAAGCCTCGTCCCGAGTGAGCATCAGCGGCAACGCCTGCATGATCCTCGGCCGGCGGGTCTACCAAAGTAGAAAATAAACCAAATAACATCCCGTAGACCCGAGCATGGCACTGGCCTGCTCAATTAACACTGCCTAACCTCATAGTAGCATTCTTTTCTCCCTTCTCTCCCCCTCCGTGCCCAGCAGAATACAAATTGTCTTGCAAGTTCCGACCCTGGCCAGACCGAGTCGACCCCGGCTGGGAAACGTTACCTTACAAAATCAAGGCCTATTTTCGTATATTTCCTTCAGAGGAAGAATGAAGTCTTCAAGAAGTTCGTCGAGTTCAAGACGTTGGTTGAACGGCAAACAGGAAAGTGTCTCAAATGTATCCGGAGCGACAATGGAGGTGAATTCGTCAATAAGTCGTTTGATGATTACCTGAAGAGTCAAGGGATCAAGAGGCAGCTGACAGTAGCATACACTCCACAGCAAAATGGCGTGGCTGAGAGGGCAAACCGCACTCTGATGGAGATGTCAAGATGTATGTTGATGCAATCAGGATTGGGCGAATATTTGTGGGCTGAGGCAGTCAACGCAGGCCTATATGTACGGAATCGATCGCCAACCAGTGCTTTAGGCAGTATGAAGCCTATGGAAGCGTGGACTGGTAAGAAACATTTTGTTGGACAAGGGTCCAAGAAAGAGCAAACTGCAACCAAAAGGCAAAGAATATCGCATGATTGGGTATTCGGTAGCAAACAAAGACTATCGTTTGTACGACCCAATATCTCATCAGGTGGTTGAGAGGCGAGATGTTCTTTTCGGTGAGACCCAAGATGATGGAAGCGTGGACGCAACTGTGAAAGTTGAGCTTGATACAATTCCTCGCATTGGTCCTGGCAGACTCCTCCTATGAGGAGGCGTTGAAGGGTGTTCATGCATCAGATTGGTGTGATATGCTTTGGTGTGAATATGACGCACTAATGGCCAACCAGACATGGCAATTGGCAGACTTGCCGGAAGGATAGCGGGCTGTTGGATGCAAATGGGTATACAGCCTGAAACGCGACAAAGATTGGTCGCAAAAGGTTGCTCACAGCAGTATGGCATAAACTATGCTGAAACTTTTTCTCCAGTGTGCAGATTCATCTTTGCACTGGCAGTGAAATTAAAGCTGTATGTACACCAAATGGATGTATGCACGGCATATCTCAACAGTAACCTGAGCGATACAGTGTACATGAAGAAAACACAAGGGTACATTGATCGGGTTCATCCAACTAAGTCTTTGCTTCTGAAGAAGGCGATATATGGATTGAAGCAATCAGGAAGGGAATGGAACACAAGACAATCGATGATTGGTGAGCTGATGTGGCTGGCACTCACGACCAGACCAGACATTTTGCATTCAGTTTCAAAGTTGGCCCAGAGGAACCAAGATCCGCACGCCGAGAATCTGGCTGGCGTAAAGCACATTTTGAGGTATTTGGCAGCGACGCTAAATTTCAAATTGCACTACACAGGAAATCATCAGCCTCTCACTGGATATGTAGATGCGGATTGGGGTGGAGACCGAAGTGACCGGAAGTCGTATACTGGCTATGTATACTTTCTGGCAGGTGGACCGATCTTGGCGATCCGAGAAACAACGCAGCGTGGCGCTTAGCAGCACGGAGGCAGAATACATGGCACTGTCGGCGGCTTGTAAGGAATCTATATTCTTACGTCGTTTTATAATCGAGATTGGTTGTGGAGATTAAACTTTATTAAATTCAACTATTCTGTATGGCGGTAATCTGAGCGCAGAGGAGTTGGCCAGAAATTTAGTTCATCATTCCCGGAATAAGCATATTGATATTAGATATCATTTTGTACGTCAGGTAGTAGAAGAAGGTCAAATTAACTTAAAGTATGCTTGCATAGCGGACATGATTGCAGATATCAGACTAAGAATCTTTGAAATAACAAGAATGTTAAATTTACTGAAATGTTAAGTTTAAATGAATTATGTAAATTGAACTTGTAACCATGATCGCATTGAGGAAGGGTGTTGATAATATCATCTGTAGCAATGCGATATATATATATATGTATATATATATTGTATTTTTATACCCTCAACCCATTGAAAATGGGATTTCAGGGTATGATGTTTTTGTGAAAATGTATGTAACAGGCAGAAGGAGGCGTGGCAGACCCCATTAAACATATATATTCTTGATCAGGATGACGAGCTGAGTTGATCTAGCCCTGTCCGTCTGTCCGTCCGTCCGTCTCTCCGTCTGTCCGTCCGTAACTTATTCCATTTCTTTTTTATCGATAATAATCGAAAATCGGACTCTGTTTTTAAGCCTTATTTGAATACTGATAGATATAGATAGAGATAGCGATTTCAGATTTTCTGTGCAGATTTATATGATAAAACAAAGATTTTGTCATTTGCAGATTTTGAATACCGCGCCCACTTCGCCAAATTTGAAAAAAAAAAACGTAGTTTAAGTACTAGAAACTTGTGATTTGGCATATAAACACACATTTGAATGTTATTATCAGGTTCTGAAAGATTGATGAAGATAGTCCCACTACAAAAGATTTATTCAACAAATAAATTCCCATAATATAGCCCACATGGTAGCCCAAGCGCAGTAACTGGTAACTGCGCAGCTAGCAGAGGGCGTGTTTATGCATTCGTATGGATGCATGCGTATGGGTGTGTGTATGTGTTTTTGTATATGTGCATGAAAGAAGTGTAGAATGATTGGAATATCAGTACTTTGCAGGGTTCAGGGTATCTCCTAGTCGAGCAGTCTCGACTAGGGCCCTCTTACTTGTTATATTTCTAACTTAAATATAACTTCCGTCCATTTTGGATAGAGAAAAGTTTCCATCCAACAATAAGCATGTTAGGTCGAAAATATTTAAACATTGCACTATTTTTATATGCACTATTTAAATATGCACTATTTTACTAGAATTTCGGATTTTTGTTCTCGTCAATTGGGCCACGCCTTTTTTTCGCCCCTTTTCAAGTCCGGCACTGCTACGTCAATTCCAGTTTTTATTATAAATATTATTAAAAACAGTTAATTTTAAGCAAAGCAAAGCAAATAAAGAAAAAATATATGTTAAGGGGTTATTTTTCCAAGTTTTTGAGCCTCTTATTTATATGATACCTTGAAAATAATGAATATTTTAAGTGCATTTTTTTCAAAAGGATCAAAAATGAGCAAAAAAAGGTTATTATCACTATAAACTAGACACATTGCTTAGTAATTTGTCATTTTTAGTTGCATGCTCTGGTATGCACTTTTTAAGAAATACTCCACGGAACACAATTAAAATTTTTTAGATTTTTTGCCAAAAATACAATTGGCAATAGCACTGGACAATAAAAACAACATGAATATTTATGCACATATTTAGTATAGAATAAATAGCAAATACCTTGATCTTTGTTTTTCATATGGGTCTTATTATTTTAAATGAAAATAAATGCTAGTTTGAGCACTTACAACAGCAGAAAATTTTTTGCCCCAATTTATGCAATTAAAAGCTTCAAAAGATCAGCTGCCACAAAAAAACAGTTGAAATAAAAAAAAAAAGTTTTCCAGCTAAATAAAGTGTTAACAATTAGAAAATAATAATATTTTCTTAATATTTCACCATACATTTTTGGAATTTATGCCACATATCATGGCAAATCGCCCATAGTGCATTGCATAAAAAACAGTATTGAACAATAAATATTTTGTTTAATTTCGTTTAAAATAGCAGAACTACGAGAAACATTTAAAAGATTTTAAATATATGCAGTTAAACAAATAACATTCATATATGATTTAAACGATAAAATTAAATAAAAAACTTACTGTTCTGTACACAAGTTATGAGTCCAAAGTAAAATTTGGGTTAATTTGCTTAGTATTAGAGAAATATAATAAATATTTTTAAAATCTTGAAATGTAAGCAGTTTATACTGAAAATAATTGCACATTGCATGTTAGGCACTATTAAATAACAGATATTTTGTTATATGCAGTTAAACAATTAACATATATGATATAAACGATAAAATTAAATTAAAAACTGACTGTTCTGTACAAAAGTTATGAGTCCAAAGTAAAATTTGGGTTAATTTATAATATTAGAGAAGTATAATATAATATTTTTAAAATCTTTAAATGTAAGCAGTTTATACTGAAAATATTTGCACATTGTATGTTATGCAGTATTAAATAACAAACGTTTTGTTTAATTTTGTTTAATATTAAAGACTTACGAAAATTATTCAAAAGTTTAACATTAAATTCAGGACACATATTTTAAATTTCAAGTCTCTAGCGCTAATAGTAATCAATATAAAGCAGGGCCTGAACTAATTAAAAGTGGGGAATCATAGAGAACTATTCCCGTTTATATCTCGTACATCTTTAGAACTAGACTCTCAAAATTTTGCATATAGGTACATGGGTATTTTATATAATTTTGATTTTTGTTATATTTTGAATATCGACTCAAAAATTTACCGAATTCTCCTGTTAATTTTAGTTGCAAATGTAGCAATGTGAATGAGCTGGTATTTCTTAAGAAATGACCAAAATTCAATAGAAATGTAGATCATATTTAATAAACAAAATATTTGGCCAATTAGCAAACGCACCTGCAAGCAGCAAGCTAGCAGCGAAGCAGAGCGTTTTTCCTATACGTGTGCACATACATATTGATCGTTTATTCTATGCATACAGTCATATGCATATGTATGTATGTATATACATACATATAAAAGCGTGTCTTCTAGCATATTCTAAGAATTGATTCATGAAATTCCAGCCGTTACTTTAGCTTACTTTTGTCAGATGACGCTCTCGAAGTGAAGCTATTTCGTTTTAGCTGCCGTCTGCTTGTATATTGCAGTGGCGTTGATGGTAAATGCTATGCAAGTTGCGCTGAATTAGCGCGGGTTCTAATCTCGCTAAAGCCAAGTTTTTTAAATGTCTTTTTATAAATTAGTTATTTTATTGGGAAAATGATAGCTTATATGACAAACACATAACATTTTTGTTATTAGTAAAATATTTTTATAAGTTAAATTTTATTTTTGCTAAAATAACCCACAAATGCTTATACGTACATACTTACATACATATTTACAAATGTATGTATTCGTCTGCACACACAATTTCAGTATGCCAGCGTTTTTATTTATTATATTCAAATGCGTATTCGAGCAATTCTAAGAATCTCAATTGCGATTGAATTGTCTTTGAATTTTCAGCCGCTACTTTGGTTTTTGTTTACTATAGGTGCTGTAGCTGTAAAGTTTTGTGTTAGTTATATTGCGTAAGATTGGTGCAGTGGCGCTGTTAGCAGAGACTCTGCGCGTTGTGTCAGAAGTCCGCGGTTCGAATCTCTTATATTATTTTTTTTGACAAAGAATTTTTTTTAAAATCGAAATTTATATTGTTATAATATATTTTAAATTTTTTAAATTGCTTAAAAATGTTTCGTTTTGTCTTATTAATGCCTATTAAGCTTATATACATATATGTGAGTGACACACGCATATGAATTTTGCATTTGGCCGCTGCAAATGTCAATTTGGCACGACCCTAGTGGGCATAGATTGAGGTGCAGGTTCGAACCCCGCGGAAAACTTTTTCGTTTTAATTTAATTCATATTTTTTAATTTTCTTAAAAATGTTTCTTTCCTTATTATCAATACCTATTAAGCATATTTATATATATAGGTGGCATACGCATATGAATTTCGCTATTGGGCGTCAAAAATCCGTTTTGCCACGCCCCCAGTGGTCGTAGACTCATAATTTTTGGCCAGTTCTTAGAATGAGCTGAAGGCTATGTAACTGTAAAATTTGGACACTTAGACTCAAAAAATGTGAAAATGACAGGGTATTTTTTGATATGCCACGCCCCCAAAAAGGCGTAACAATTATTTTTGGGTCGTCGATAGAGGAGATTATCAGTAACTTAACTATCCAAATTTTAAGCTTCTAGCTCTAAAACTGTAGGTGATATAAACTTTTGCGGTTTGCCACGCCCCCCATGGGCGTAGATATATCCGCCGAAGCTTATTGATCTTGGGTCGTCAACCCGAGTATACATACCAAATTTCAAGTCGCTAACATCAATAGTGCTCAAAATGTAGAAGAATTTGGAAAATCAATATATATTTAGATCCGATTTGCCACGCCCCCAGTGGGCGGGGATATATAGTTTTTTCTTCGGTCTTTATAGAATCGTAACATTTACTTACGTGCCAAATTTCAGCATTCTAGCTTTACAACTTTAGAAGATACAGTTTTACTCGATTTGCCACGCCCCCAATGGGCGTAGATATATCCGCTATATATTTTTGATCTTGGGTGATCAACACGAATCTGCACTTTAAATTTCAGCTCTCTAGCTCTTCAACTAATATGATTTCTGGCATACAGGAAAATGCATTTTCCGATTTGCCACGCCCCTAGTGGGCGTATATGGAAAATTTTTACACTTTATAAATCGGAGACATATACGAGTATATGTTCCAAGTTTCAAGTCTCTAGCTTCAAAAGCCGCGAAAAATATTGCATTCATACGGACAGAGGGACAGACGGACAGACGGACGGACAGCAAGACGGACATTGCACAAAACCAATATATTCATATCACTTCGTGAATGAATATAAAACTTACTGTTCTGTACAAAACTTATGAGTCCAAAGTAAAATTTGGGTTAATTTATAATATTAGAGAAGTATAATATAATATTTTTAAAATCTTGAAATGTAAGCAGTTTATACTGAAAATATTTGCACATTGTATGTTATGCAGTATTAAATAACAAACGTTTTGTTTAATTTTGTTTAATATTAAAGACTTACGAAAAGTATTCAAAAGTTTAACATTAAATTCAGTACACATATGATGTGTTTAAAATAAAATTTGGTTTCATATGTTAAGTATTGGAGAAATATAATAAAATCTATTAAAATCTTGAATAAATTCTATTAAAATCTTGAATTATAAGCATGTTAAGCCAGAAATATTTAAACATTGTATGTAAGACAGTATTAAGCAACAAATATTTTGTTTAATTTCGTTTAAAATTGCAGAACTACGAGAAATATTTAAAAGGTTTTAATTATATGCAGTTAAACAATTAACATATATGATATAAACGATAAAATTAAATAAAAAACTGACTGTTCTGTACACAAGTTATGAGTCCAAAGTAAAATTTGGGTTAATGTGCTAAGTATTAGAGAAATATAATAAATATTTTTTTTTTTTTATTTATTTATTAAAAAGATAGAATTAATTAAAATTAAATCTAACTAAAGGTTAAGCACTGGCAGCAGGGGCCTTCGGCTTGATGGTGTATTTTAGTGTAGGTTTTATAAATTGTTTATAAGTTATTATGTACATTTTACATATCATGAATTACATTAATAGATTAATTTTATATTAACATATTTATATATATTTACATTTGTTTTTTCATATGAGGGGGTATGTATTAGATTTTTTAAGAAACTCAATTATCTTAGGAATGTTACTCCTGGTTGGGTTTGCAAGGATTGATAAGGCAGGTGTTTTGGAAGGTTTGGGTATAAAGGTGAGAAGTTGCGGGGCAGTCGCAGAAGATGTGTTTTACATTAATGTTTGTGGTTGTGAGACAGTTGGGGCAAGGTAGAATGTTGTCGGGGCTGAGATAATGTTGTTGCGTTATTCTGGTGTGTCCTAGCCTTAGCCTTAGAATTTTGATTTGGTGGCTGCGTGTGATGCTTTTTTGGTTTATAGTTGTTAAATAACTTGATGCGTGTGCTAGATTTGTGTTTAGTTGTTGGTACCATCGGTTGCACCGTTCTATGTTGAGTTTGAGAGTTTGAGCTAGTTCGTTTTTGAGGAATTTATTTATATCCGTGGTGTTAAAGTTGGGTGTGTAGTGTAGGGGCATATAAAAGGTGTCTTTGGCTGCAGTGTCGGCTAGTTCATTCCCTTTAATGCCGCAGTGGCTAGGGATCCAGAGAAGTTTTATTTTAGGGGCGAATTCGATAAGGAGTGTTCTAATGGTTGTTGGATATAGGTTATTGTTGTTGGTATTGCGAATGGATTTAATAGATGAGAGGGAGTCGGAGCAAATTATGAAGTTTCATAGTCTGTTTTTGATAAGGTTTATTGCATCGAGAATGGCTATGGTTTCCGCTGATAGGATGGATGAGTAGTGTGGGAGAATACTTCTCTTTAAGATTTCGTTTTCGGTCGTAATCGCAAATGTGGCTGTTTTGTTTTGTAAAGAGCCGTCTGTGTATATGAACGTGTAATTGTTGTATTTTTTCTGGAGTTCTTGAAATTGTTGTCTGTATGTGTTTGGTAGTGTGATGGATTTGCCCTGTTTATGTAGTGTGGTATTGATGATAGAGGGGGGAAATAACCATTGTGGGGTGGTGGTTTTGCTTCGAAGGGGGAGGTAGGGAATGTTGTGTTCTTTGCATAGTCTTATGGCTTTTTCTATTGTTGACGTCAATTTGTTACTTTTTTGGGTCTCCTTCTGTTAAATGTATTTATGAAGTGGTGAGTTTGAGCTGTGTATTAGTGTCTTGTAGATTTTGGCTGTGGTCAGGTCTCTTTTTTGTTCAATAGTAGGTATATTTGCTTCAAAAAATAGATTAGGTATAGGGGTTGAACGTAGCGCCCCGAGTGATATGCGGACTGCGGCGTTAAATAAAGTTTTTAGTTTGTTAATGGTTGATTTCGGGGCATTCCCGTAGATATGAAGTTCACAATCAATTTAATATTGTGCATGTGTTGCAGTTTAGCTTAGAGCTTGCTAGGCATTTTATAATGTTGAGCTTGTTGTTAAGGGCTGGTTGAATTTGTTTAATGTGTGCGTCCCATCTGTATATATTGTTTATTGTAAGTCCTAAGATTTTTATGCTGGGGACTAAAGGAATGGGCGTGTTGTTGCATGCTATGCTGCAGGTGCAGTTATGCTTGCGGCAGATATGGAGGTGTTGACATTTTTCTAGGGATAATGATGCTCCTGAGTATGAACACCACTGGCCTATGTTTGAAAAAAGAAGGTCGAGGTTGTAGCGCTGGTTTTTTTGTTTGCTGAGAGGGATTATAAGGTAAAAATCGTCGGCGTAGGCAATAAACATTCCCGGAATAAGCATATTGATATTAGATATCATTTTGTACGTCAAGTAGTAGAAGAAGGTCAAATTAACTTAAAGTATGCTTGCATAGCGGACATGATTGCAGATATCAGACTAAGAATCTTTGAAATAACAAGAATGTTAAATTTACTGAAATGTTAAGTTTAAATGAATTATGTAAATTGAACTTGTAACCATGATCGCATTGAGGAAGGGTGTTGATAATATCATCTGTAGCAATGCGATATATATATATATGTATTTTTATACCCTCAACCCATTGAAAATGGGATTTCAGGGTATGATGTTTTTGTGAAAATGTAACAGGCAGAAGGAGGCGTGGCAGACCCCATTAAACATATATATTCTTGATCAGGATGACGAGCTGAGTTGATCTAGCCCTGTCCGTCTGTCCGTCCGTCCGTCTCTCCGTCTGTCCGTCCGTAACTTATTCCATTTCTTTTTTATCGATAATAATCGAAAATCGGACTCTGTTTTTAAGCCTTATTTGAATACTGATAGATATAGATAGAGATAGAGATTTCAGATTTTCTGTGCAGATTTATATGATAAAACAAAGATTTTGTCATTTGCAGATTTTGAATACCGCGCCCACTTCGCCAAATTTGAAAAAAAAAAAACGTAGTTTAAGTACTAGAAACTTGTGATTTGGCATATAAACACACATTTGAATGTTATTATCAGGTTCTGAAAGATTGATGAAGATAGTCCCACTACAAAAGATTTATTCAACAAATAAATTCCCATAATATAGCCCACATGGTAGCCCAAGCGCAGTAACTGGTAACTGCGCAGCTAGCAGAGGGCGTGTTTATGCATTCGTATGGATGCATGCGTATGGGTGTGTGTATGTGTTTTTGTATATGTGCATGAAAGAAGTGTAGAATGATTGGAATCAGTACTTTGCAGGGTTCAGGGTATCTCCTAGTCGAGCAGTCTCGACTAGAGCCCTCTTACTTGTTATATTTCTAACTTAAGTATAACTTCCGTCCATTTTGGATAGAGAAAAGTTTCCATCCAACAATAAGCATGTTAGGTCGAAAATATTTAAACATTGCACTATTTTTATATGCACTATTTAAATATGCACTATTTTACTAGAATTTCGGATTTTTGTTCTCGTCAATTGGGCCACGCCTTTTTTTCGCCCCTTTTCAAGTCCGGCACTGCTACGTCAATTCCAGTTTTTATTATAAATATTATTAAAAACAGTTAATTTTAAGCAAAGCAAAGCAAATAAAGAAAATATATATATTAAGGGGTTATTTTTCCAAGTTTTTGAGCCTCTTATTTATATGATACCTTGAAAATAATGAATATTTTAAGTGCATTTTTTTCAAAAGGATCAAAAATGAGCAAAAAAAGGTTATTATCACTATAAACTAGACACATTGCTTAGTAATTTGTCATTTTTAGTTGCATGCTCTGGTATGCACTTTTTAAGAAATACTCCACGGAACACAATTAAAATTTTTTAGATTTTTTGCCAAAAATACAATTGGCAATAGCACTGGACAATAAAAACAACATGAATATTTATGCACATATTTAGTATAGAATAAATAGCAAATACCTTGATCTTTGTTTTTCATATGGGTCTTATTATTTTAAATGAAAATAAATGCTAGTTTGAGCACTTACAACAGCAGAAAATTTTTTGCCCCAATTTATGCAATTAAAAGCTTCAAAAGATCAGCTGCCACAAAAAAACAGTTGAAATAAAAAAAAAAATTTTTCCAGCTAAATAAAGTGTTAACAATTAGAAAATAATAATATTTTCTTAATATTTCACCATAAATTTTTGGAATTTATGCCACATATCATGGCAAATCGCCCATAGTGCATTGCATAAAAAACAGTATTGAACAATAAATATTTTGTTTAATTTCGTTTAAAATAGCAGAACTACGAGAAGCATTTAAAAGATTTTAAATATATGCAGTTAAACAAATAACATTCATATATGATTTAAACGATAAAATTAAATAAAAAACTTACTGTTCTGTACACAAGTTATGAGTCCAAAGTAAAATTTGGGTTAATTTGCTTAGTATTAGAGAAATATAATAAATATTTTTAAAATCTTGAAATGTAAGCAGTTTATACTGAAAATAATTGCACATTGCATGTTAGGCAGTATTAAATAACAAATATTTTGTTATATGCAGTTAAACAATTAACATATATGATATAAACGATAAAATTAAATTAAAAACTGACTGTTCTGTACAAAAGTTATGAGTCCAAAGTAAAATTTGGGTTAATTTATAATATTAGAGAAGTATAATATAATATTTTTAAAATCTTTAAATGTAAGCAGTTTATACTGAAAATATTTGCACATTGTATGTTATGCAGTATTAAATAACAAACGTTTTGTTTAATTTTGTTTAATATTAAAGACTTACGAAAATTATTCAAAAGTTTAACATTAAATTCAGTACACATATTTTAAATTTCAAGTCTCTAGCGCTAATAGTAATCAATATAAAGCAGGGCCTGAACTAATTAAAAGTGGGGAATCATAGAGAACTATTCCCGTTTATATCTCGTACATCTTTAGAACTAGACTCTCAAAATTTTGCATATAGGTACATGGGTATTTTATATAATTTTGATTTTTGTTATATTTTGAATATCGACTCAAAAATTTACCGAATTCTCCTGTTAATTTTAGTTGCAAATGTAGCAATGTGAATGAGCTGGTATTTCTTAAGAAATGACCAAAATTCAATAGAAATGTAGATCATATTTAATAAACAAAATATTTGGCCAATTAGCAAACGCACCTGCAAGCAGCAAGCTAGCAGCGAAGCAGAGCGTTTTTCCTATACGTGTGCACATACATATTGATCGTTTATTCTATGCATACAGTCATATGCATATGTATGTATGTATATACATACATATAAAAGCGTGTCTTCTAGCATATTCTAAGAATTGATTCATGAAATTCCAGCCGTTACTTTAGCTTACTTTTGTCAGATGACGCTCTCGAAGTGAAGCTATTTCGTTTTAGCTGCCGTCTGCTTGTATATTGCAGTGGCGTTGATGGTAAATGCTATGCAAGTTGCGCTGAATTAGCGCGGGTTCTAATCTCGCTAAAGCCAAGTTTTTTAAATGTCTTTTTATAAATTAGTTATTTTATTGGGAAAATGATAGCTTATATGACAAACACATAACATTTTTGTTATTAGTAAAATATTTTTATAAGTTAAATTTTATTTTTGCTAAAATAACCCACAAATGCTTATACGTACATACTTACATACATATTTACAAATGTATCTATTCGTCTGCACACACAATTTCAGTATGCCAGCGTTTTTATTTATTATATTCAAATGCGTATTCGAGCAATTCTAAGAATCTCAATTGCGATTGAATTGTCTTTGAATTTTCAGCCGCTACTTTGGTTTTTGTTTACTATAGGTGCTGTAGCTGTAAAGTTTTGTGTTAGTTATATTGCGTAAGATTGGTGCAGTGGCGCTGTTAGCAGAGACTCTGCGCGTTGTGTCAGAAGTCCGCGGTTCGAATCTCTTATATTATTTTTTTTGACAAAGAATTTTTTTAAAAATCGAAATTTATATTGTTATAATATATTTTAAATTTTTTAAATTGCTTAAAAATGTTTCGTTTTGTCTTATTAATGCCTATTAAGCTTATATACATATATGTGAGTGACACACGCATATGAATTTTGCATTTGGCCGCTGCAAATGTCAATTTGGCACGCCCCTAGTGGGCGTAGATTGAGGTGCAGGTTCGAACCCCGCGGAAAACTTTTTCGTTTTAATTTAATTCATATTTTTTAATTTTCTTAAAAATGTTTCTTTCCTTATTATCAATACCTATTAAGCATATTTATATATATAGGTGGCATACGCATATGAATTTCGCTATTGGGCGTCAAAAATCCGTTTTGCCACGCCCCCAGTGGTCGTAGACCCATAATTTTTGGCCAGTTCTTAGAATGAGCTGAATGCTATGTAACTGTAAAATTTGGACACTTAGACTCAAAAAATGTGAAAATGACAGGGTATTTTTTGATATGCCACGCCCCAAAGAGGCGTAACAATTATTTTTGGGTCGTCGATAGAGGAGATTATTAGTAACTTAACTATCCAAATTTTAAGCTTCTAGCTCTAAAACTGTAGGAGATATAAACTTTTGCGGTTTGCCACGCCCCCCATGGGCGTAGATATATCCGCCAAAGCTTATTGATCTTGGGTCGTCAACCCGAGTATACATACCAAATTTCAAGTCGCTAACATCAATAGTCCTCAAAATGTAGAAGAATTTGGAAAATCAATATATATTTAGATCCGATTTGCCACGCCCCCAGTGGGCGGGGATATATAGTTTTTTCTTCGGTCTTTATAGAATCGTAACATTTACTTACGTGCCAAATTTCAGCATTCTAGCTTTACAACTTTAGAAGATACAGTTTTACTCGATTTGCCACGCCCCCAATGGGCGTAGATATATCCGCTATATCTTTTTGATCTTGGGTGATCAACACGAATCTGCACTTTAAATTTCAGCTCTCTAGCTCTTCAACTAATATGATTTCTGGCATACAGGAAAATGCATTTTCCGATTTGCCACGCCCCTAGTGGGCGTATATGGAAAATTTTTACACTTTATAAATCGGAGACATATACGAGTATATGTTCCAAGTTTCAAGTCTCTAGCTTCAAAAGCCGCGAAAAATATTGCATTCATACGGACAGGCGGACAGACGGACGGACAGCAAGACGGACATTGCACAAAACCAATATATTCATATCACTTCGTGAATGAATATAAAACTTACTGTTCTGTACAAAACTTATGAGTCCAAAGTAAAATTTGGGTTAATTTATAATATTAGAGAAGTATAATATAATATTTTTAAAATCTTGAAATGTAAGCAGTTTATACTGAAAATATTTGCACATTGTATGTTATGCAGTATTAAATAACAAACGTTTTGTTTAATTTTGTTTAATATTAAAGACTTACGAAAAGTATTCAAAAGCTTCTAGCTCTAAAACTGTAGGAGATATAAACTTTTGCGGTTTGCCACGCCCCCCATGGGCGTAGATATATCCGCCAAAGCTTATTGATCTTGGGTCGTCAACCCGAGTATACATACCAAATTTCAAGTCGCTAACATCAATAGTGCTCAAAATGTAGAAGAATTTGGAAAATCAATATATATTTAGATCCGATTTGCCACGCCCCCAGTGGGCGGGGATATATAGTTTTTTCTTCGGTCTTTATAGAATCGTAACATTTACTTACGTGCCAAATTTCAGCATTCTAGCTTTACAACTTTAGAAGATACAGTTTTACTCGATTTGCCACGCCCCCAATGGGCGTAGATATATCCGCTATATCTTTTTGATCTTGGGTGATCAACACGAATCTGCACTTTAAATTTCAGCTCTCTAGCTCTTCAACTAATATGATTTCTGGCATACAGGAAAATGCATTTTCCGATTTGCCACGCCCCTAGTGGGCGTATATGGAAAATTTTTACACTTTATAAATCGGAGACATATACGAGTATATGTTCCAAGTTTCAAGTCTCTAGCTTCAAAAGCCGCGAAAAATATTGCATTCATACGGACAGGCGGACAGACGGACGGACAGCAAGACGGACATTGCACAAAACCAATATATTCATATCACTTCGTGAATGAATATAAAACTTACTGTTCTGTACAAAACTTATGAGTCCAAAGTAAAATTTGGGTTAATTTATAATATTAGAGAAGTATAATATAATATTTTTAAAATCTTGAAATGTAAGCAGTTTATACTGAAAATATTTGCACATTGTATGTTATGCAGTATTAAATAACAAACGTTTTGTTTAATTTTGTTTAATATTAAAGACTTACGAAAAGTATTCAAAAGTTTAACATTAAATTCAGTACACATATGATGTGTTTAAAATAAAATTTGGTTTCATATGTTAAGTATTGGAGAAATATAATAAAATCTATTAAAATCTTGAATAAATTCTATTAAAATCTTGAATTATAAGCATGTTAAGCCAGAAATATTTAAACATTGTATGTAAGACAGTATTAAGCAACAAATATTTTGTTTAATTTCGTTTAAAATTGCAGAACTACGAGAAATATTTAAAAGGTTTTAATTATATGCAGTTAAACAATTAACATATATGATATAAACGATAAAATTAAATAAAAAACTGACTGTTCTGTACACAAGTTATGAGTCCAAAGTAAAATTTGGGTTAATGTGCTAAGTATTAGAGAAATATAATAAATATTTTTTTTTTATTTATTTATTAAAAAGATAGAATTAATTAAAATTAAATCTAACTAAAGGTTAAGCACTGGCAGCAGGGGCCTTCGGCTTGATGGTGTATTTTAGTGTAGGTTTTATAAATTGTTTATAAGTTATTATGTACATTTTACATATCATGAATTACATTAATAGATTAATTTTATATTAACATATTTATATATATTTACATTTGTTTTTTCATATGAGGGGGTATGTATTAGATTTTTTAAGAAACTCAATTATCTTAGGAATGTTACTCCTGGTTGGGTTTGCAAGGATTGATAAGGCAGGTGTTTTGGAAGGTTTGGGTATAAAGGTGAGAAGTTGCGGGGCAGTCGCAGAAGATGTGTTTTACATTAATGTTTGTGGTTGTGAGACAGTTGGGGCAAGGTAGAATGTTGTCGGGGCTGAGATAATGTTGTTGCGTTATTCTGGTGTGTCCTAGCCTTAGCCTTAGAATTTTGATTTGGTGGCTGCGTGTGATGCTTTTTTGGTTTATAGTTGTTAAATAACTTGATGCGTGTGCTAGATTTGTGTTTAGTTGTTGGTACCATCGGTTGCACCGTTCTATGTTGAGTTTGAGAGTTTGAGCTAGTTCGTTTTTGAGGAATTTATTTATATCCGTGGTGTTAAAGTTGGGTGTGTAGTGTAGGGGCATATAAAAGGTGTCTTTGGCTGCAGTGTCGGCTAGTTCATTCCCTTTAATGCCGCAGTGGCTAGGGATCCAGAGAAGTTTTATTTTAGGGGCGAATTCGATAAGGAGTGTTCTAATGGTTGTTGGATATAGGTTATTGTTGTTGGTATTGCGAATGGATTTAATAGATGAGAGGGAGTCGGAGCAAATTATGAAGTTTCATAGTCTGTTTTTGATAAGGTTTATTGCATCGAGAATGGCTATGGTTTCCGCTGATAGGATGGATGAGTAGTGTGGGAGAATACTTCTCTTTAAGATTTCGTTTTCGGTCGTAATCGCAAATGTGGCTGTTTTGTTTTGTAAAGAGCCGTCTGTGTATATGAACGTGTAATTGTTGTATTTTTTCTGGAGTTCTTGAAATTGTTGTCTGTATGTGTTTGGTAGTGTGATGGATTTGCCCTGTTTATGTAGTGTGGTATTGATGATAGAGGGGGGAAATAACCATTGTGGGGTGGTGGTTTTGCTTCGAAGGGGGAGGTAGGGAATGTTGTGTTCTTTGCATAGTCTTATGGCTTTTTCTATTGTTGACGTCAATTTGTTACTTTTTTGGGTCTCCTTCTGTTAAATGTATTTATGAAGTGGTGAGTTTGAGCTGTGTATTAGTGTCTTGTAGATTTTGGCTGTGGTCAGGTCTCTTTTTTGTTCAATAGTAGGTATATTTGCTTCAAAAAATAGATTAGGTATAGGGGTTGAACGTAGCGCCCCGAGTGATATGCGGACTGCGGCGTTAAATAAAGTTTTTAGTTTGTTAATGGTTGATTTCGGGGCATTCCCGTAGATATGAAGTTCACAATCAATTTAATATTGTGCATGTGTTGCAGTTTAGCTTAGAGCTTGCTAGGCATTTTATAATGTTGAGCTTGTTGTTAAGGGCTGGTTGAATTTGTTTAATGTGTGCGTCCCATCTGTATATATTGTTTATTGTAAGTCCTAAGATTTTTATGCTGGGGACTAAAGGAATGGGCGTGTTGTTGCATGCTATGCTGCAGGTGCAGTTATGCTTGCGGCAGATATGGAGGTGTTGACATTTTTCTAGGGATAATGATGCTCCTGAGTATGAACACCACTGGCCTATGTTTGAAAAAAGAAGGTCGAGGTTGTAGCGCTGGTTTTTTTTGTTTGCTGAGAGGGATTATAAGGTAAAAATCGTCGGCGTAGGCAATAAACTGGATTTCTTTTTGTAGGCTGATTATGCCGGAAAGTGTGTTGTAGGCGATTAGGAAAAGGATTACGGATATTGGCGATCCTTGGGGGATGCCGTTGTGGAGAGGGTAGGGGCTGCTATTGACGTTTTTTATTTTAACTATAATTTTGCGGTTTGTCATAAAATTGTGTATAAACTTTATTATTTTAGGGCCAACTTTCCAGCGGATTAATTGGTCTATTATTGGGTGCACACCGACTCTGTCGAAGGCCTTTAAGAAATCAAGGGCAATGATGGAGGTGTGCTTCTTGCTTCTCAACGATTTGGTTATCAGGTGGTCTGCAAAAAGCAGACCGTCTGTAACTGATTTGCCGTGTTTGAAGCCTGTTTGGTTGTAATGGATGTGATTTTCTTGCGTTACCAACCACCAAAGACGTTTGGCTATTATTTTTTCAAGGGTTTTTGATATGCAACAATTTAGGGAGATTGGTCTATAGTTAGTTATGAGTGTTTTGTTAGATTTGGGTTTTATTATGGGACTATGAGGCTGGTTTTGTAGGATTGTGGGATGACTTTGTTGAATATGGTGTTGAAAAGGGTTGTGATTCTGACTTTTACTGTGTAGGAGGTATTTTTTATCATGGGATAGGAGATTCTGTTTAGTCCAGGAGTTGTGCCTTTGAGGGTGTGTAACGCTGCTAGCACTTCAATTAACGTTATGTCAGATTCTATTGTTTGTGCTTTAGGACTGGGAGTATAATTGGTTGCTTTGTCGGCATATTTGTTGGTAGTGAAGCTATTGCTAAAGTTTTGGTCATTGGAACTGTCCGACCAGTGCTGGGCAAACAAATGTGCTATGTGCTTTGCATCTGTTGATAGGGAGTTGTTGGATATATTTGTGATGCAGTGTATAGCTTTGGTTGGGTTAAGCCCATAGAGTCTCCGGATGTTAGCCCAGATTTTATCGGAGGGGGTATTGGGTTCTATTTTGGATGTGAAATCTGCAGTAGCTATTGATTTGGATATCTTGAGTTCTCTCCGGAAGAGGGCATCTGCTTTTTTGTATTTGAGGAGATTGCCGGTGCTGCTATCGCGTTTGAAATTTTGCCAGGTTTTAAATTTGTTGGCCCTAAGTGTGGACAAGGTCTTATTCCACCAGGGCGTGTTTTTGCTGTGTTTGTAGGGAGTTGTTTGGGGTATACTGTAATGAGCGGATTGTAGGATTATTTTATTAATTATAGCAGCTTCTTTATTGATATTAGGTGTTCTGAGTATAAGGCCGTTAATGTCGTCAGTTAATTTAGTATATAATGGCCAATTGGCTTCTTTTAATTTGAAGAAGGGACGGGAAAAGTTGGGTGTTTGTGGTTGTGGAAAAATGTGTTGGAGAGCCGTCATTGAGTATAGTGAGATTGGCGTTCTGGAGGAACTTTGCTAAGATTCGACCTCTTCGGTTGTCTTGAGGTGATCCCCAGCTGTGGTGTTTGCTGTTAAAGTCGCCTAGGATAATTTGGTTAGTATTGGTGTTGTGGGCCACAAAATGGTCTGTTAAGCACTTAAGCGAAAAAGCTGTGGTGGGAGATATGTATGATGAGAAAATGTTAATTTTCATATTAGACATGATTTCGATTCCCAGCGTTTCTAAGTGCGTAGGTTGAGTTATTTGTTTATGTTCTATGGATTTGTGGACCAATATGGCTACGCCACCAAATCGGTTGGAGGCTGTATTGGTTTAGATTTGGAAGTTCACAGGGACGGGGATAGGGGCACATGTTTTGTAAAGGTGAGTTTCTTGGAGACATATTATTTGTGGTGAGTATTTTTGTATTATAATTAAGAGTTCGTTGTAGTTGTTCCTGTATCCTTTCAAGTTCCATTGTATTATTATAAGCATTTCTATATATTATTTGGGATGTTGGATGGGTTATATGGATTTGTTTTAAAGTTTTGTTTTTAAAAGTGAGTTAGGAGATTGAGTTGAGTATAAAGTTTGTTTCTTTTCTGTTTTGTTTTAGATGGATTCGCTATCGCTATTATTTGTATTATGGTTCTTATTTGTGAGTTTTGATTTTGTTTTTGCTTTAGAGGGCTTAAAGTTAGTAGCTAGGGGGCTAGATTTATCTTTAGAGAAAATTCTTAGCTTTAGATCTTCAGTGGGCTGTGTTAAATAAGATTTGTTTTCCGCTTGGGAGACATTATTATCTGTTTCCATGATTTCTGTTTCAGTTGGATTCTGATGATTGGTTTGTAGCTGAGTGAATAAATTATCCAGGGGAGAGCTCGTAGATGAGGTTTTTGGTTGCTGCGCAGTGCTGATTTGTGTATGAGTGCGTTGGGTTGTTGATGTGTTTGGTGTAGGGTGTGAAAGTGTTTTAGCATAGCTGTTTCTCAACCGTTGGTTGTGCCTGTTGTGGTATATATCTAGCGCTGTTTTGTGATCAACTTTTTCGGTGGTTTTTATTGCAGTTAGTTCTTGTTGTTTGAGGAACGTGGGGCACTTGCGGTCGAGCGGTTTTAGTTCTTCTAGGATTTCACTTTCGTTTATGTTACGTAGTTCATTGCAGTATATTACACCTTTGGTAGTATTTAAAGTTTTGTGTTCTGTTGCAGTAATATCAAAATCTGACATTTTTTTTAACGCAATAAGTTTTAATGCTTGTAGTTTACTTTTAGTTTTAATAAGCAGGGAGCCGTCTCTTGTTTTCTTACATGATTCTACTTCCCCTCCGCATGCATAGTCTATGGTTTTTTATACCCTGAACCCATTGAAAATGGGAAATCAGGGTATAATGTTTTTGTGAAAATGTATGTAACAGGAAGAAAGAGGCGTGGCAGACCCCATAAGTATATATATTCTTGATCAGGTTGACGAGCTGAGTTGATCTAACCATGTCCGTCTGTCCGTCCGTCCGTCTTTCCGTCTGTCCGTCCGTCCGTCTGTCCGTCCGTCCGTCTGTCCGTCTGTCCGTCCGTCCGTCTGTCCGTCTGTCCGTCCGTCCGTCTGTCCGTCTGTCCATCCGTAGGAACGCAGAGATCTCCTAAACTACAAATGCTAGAGATTTGAAATTTTACAGATATACTCGTGTATACCATACGCAGTACGAGTTTATCATATTTTTTCGATAACTCATCCCATTTATTTTTTATCGATAACAATCGAAAATCTGACTTTTTTTTAAAGCCTAGTTTGAATACTGTTAGACCTAGAGACCTCAGATTTACTGTGTAGATTTATGTGATGAATACAAATATTTTGTTATTTACAGATTTTTGATGCCACGCCCCCTTCGCCCCAAATTTGAAAAAAAACGTATATCAAGTACTAGAGACTTCTGCTTTGGCATATACACACATTTGAATGTTATTATCACGTTCTAAAAATTTGATGAAGATTGCCTTACTACAAAAAGATTTATTAAACAAACAAATTTTCATAATATAGCCCACACGGCAGCCCAAGCGCAGTAACTGCGCAGTTATCAGAGCAATTGTTTAGGCGTTCGTATGGATAAATGCGTACGGGTGTGTGTATGTGTTTTTGTATATGTGCATGAAAGAAGTGTAGAATTTTTGGAATCAGTACTTTGCAAGGTTCAGGGTATCTCCTAGTCGAGCAGTCTCGACTAGAGCGCTCTTACTTGTTTTTACATAACTTAACTCTAACCAATCTTATGTGTTAGTAAGCCTAACAGTTGTTAATAATTTCAAGCAGCGCTTTCGCGCAACGGCTTGAGGTAGGTATTATAGTTATAGGCAAATTGGGGCAGTTGCAATTAGCAGCCCGTTTGCGTTTCTTCGCAGCAGTGCGAAGTTTCTCATTAATGTCCTCAAGACGCTCTATGAGCGTTGTCGGTCAGCTTCCTTTGTAAGAGTCTTTAACATGTTCTTGATTAGTCGTCTTTGTTGCAGGAGTTTGCAACACTGGCCGCTCCTTTTGTGCTTCGGCTGTGTCTTCTTCTGTTGCCGTGCCCTGTACTCAGCTATTGTGAGTGGGCGTGGTCCATCGGTGGGGCACACCTCCAATCTTTCTTGGAGCGTTGGTGCGTCCCTTTGCACAGCAGGTGCAGAATCTACGATGTCGCTCATATGTTGTTTGTTGTTGTTGTTGCTGTGCTGCTGCTGTTGTTTTTGCTGCTTTTCATTTTTTTTTTTTTTTTGGTTTGTTGTTTTATAAGTATAAGTCCATGTTCATTTTGTTTATTTGCAACATGTTATAACGTCAATGCACTTTATTGTTTTAATGCAACGGCACTTGTCTTTTGCTTCATATTAAAATCACTATCACTGCTCTTGTGGTTTTTCTTTTTACAATATTTTTATTACAGTTGATTTCCTTTATTATAGATGTTGTTGAGTACCAACTCGTTGAATGGCTTAAATCCTTTAGCTAATGCTGTTGTTGTTTTTATGACTTCGTGCACATGTCACGGTCGCCATGTAGAGATCGTGGTAAATGCCATGTAGAAAGAAAGAGCGTCAGCTCAGTTGTGCATGATAAATTGGAATGATTTTATTGATTTCATATATCTTTAGCTTAGCCTAATACATAAGAATCATATACATAAGGTTCTGCTACCGCGAGCAGCGACAGAACGAGGGAACGTAGTATGTATGCCGAATAAGCCATCTACGGGCTCGCTAAGCATAAAAGTGCCTATGCTGCGTTTCCCATGTCTGGTCAGTCACCTCTACGTAGACTGATCATATTTCGGTTATGCTTACGTAAATACATAGAAACAAAGTGTCACTATGTGCACATGTAGTATACACTACTAAATGGGGTGCATATGATATTATTGATATTATATTAAACATACTACACTGAAAATATTTGCACATTGTATGTTAGGCAGTATTAAATAACAAATGTTTTGTTTAATTTTGTTTAATATTAAAGACTTACGAAAAGTATTCAAAAGTACACATATGATGTGTTTAAAATAAAATTTGGTTTAATTACTTAAGTATTGGAGATATATAATAAATTCAATTAAAATCTTAAATTATAAGCATGTTAAGCCAGAAATATTTAAAAATTGTATGTAATACAGTATTAAGCAACAAATATTTTATTTAATATCGTTTAAAATTGCAGAACTACGAGAAATATTTAAAAGTTTTTAATTATATGCATTTAAACAAATAACATATTCATATTTGATTTAAACGATAAAATTTAAAAAAAAACTGACTGTTCTGTACACAAGTTATGAGTCCAAAGTAAAATTTGGGTTAATTTATAATATTAGAGAAATAAATTATAATATTTTGAAAATCTTGAAATGTAAGCAGTTTATACTGAAAATATTTGCCCATTGTATGTTAGGCTGCATTATATAACATATGTTTTGTTTAATTTTGTTTAATATTAAAGACTTACGAAAAGTATTCAAAAGTTTAACATTAAATTCAGTACACATATGATGTGTTTAAAATAAAATTTGGTTTAATTACTTAAGTATTGGAGATATATAATAAATTCAATTAAAATCTTTAATTATAAGCATGTTAAACCAGAAATATTTAAACATTGTATGTAAGACAGTATTAAGCAACAAATATTTTGTCTATTTTCGTTTAAGATTGCAGAACTACGAGAAATATTTAAAAGGTTTTAATTATATGCAGTTAAACAAATAACATATTCATATATGATTTACACGATAAAACTAAATAAAAAAAACTTACTGTTCTGTACACAAGTTATGAGTTCAAAGTAAAATTTTGGTTAATTTGCTTAGTATTAGAGAAATATAATAAATATTTTTAAAATCTTGAAATGTGAGCAGTTTATACTGAAAACAATTGCACATTGCATGTTAGGCAGTATTAAATAACAAATATTTTGTTATATGCAGTTAAACCATTAACATATATGATATAAACGATAAAACTAAATAAAAAACTGACTGTTCTGTACAAAAGTTATGAGTCCAAAGTAAAATTTGGGTTAATTTATAATATTAGAGAAGTATAATATAATATTTTTAAAATCTTTAAATGTAAGCAGTTTATACTGAAAATATTTGCACATTGTATGTTATGCAGTATTAAATAACAAACGTTTTGTTTAATTTTGTTTAATATTAAAGACTTACGAAAATTATTCAAAAGTTTAACATTAAATTCAGTACACATATTTTAAATTTCAAGTCTCTAGCGCTAATAGTAATCAATATAAAGCAGGGCCTGAACTAATTAAAAGTGGGGAATCATAGAGAACTATTCCCGTTTATATCTCGTACATCTTTAGAACTAGACTCTCAAAATTTTGCATATAGGTACATGGGTATTTATATAATTTTGATTTTTTTATATTTTGAATATCGACTCAAAAATTTACCGAATTCTCCTGTTAATTTTAGTTGCAAATGTAGCAATGTGAATGAGCTGGTATTTCTTAAGAAATGACCAAAATTCAATAGAAATGTAGATCATATTTAATAAACAAAATATTTGGCCAATTAGCAAACGCACCTGCAAGCAGCAAGCTAGCAGCGAAGCAGAGCGTTTTTCCTATACGTGTGCACATACATATTGATCGTTTATTCTATGCATACAGTCATATGCATATGTATGTATGTATATACATACATATAAAAGCGTGTCTTCTAGCATATTCTAAGAATTGATTCATGAAATTCCAGCCGTTACTTTAGCTTACTTTTGTCAGATGACGCTCTCGAAGTGAAGCTATTTCGTTTTAGCTGCCGTCTGCTTGTATATTGCAGTGGCGTTGATGGTAAATGCTATGCAAGTTGCGCTGAATTAGCGCGGGTTCTAATCTCGCTAAAGCCAAGTTTTTTAAATGTCTTTTTATAAATTAGTTATTTTATTGGGAAAATGATAGCTTATATGACAAACACATAACATTTTTGTTATTAGTAAAATATTTTTATAAGTTAAATTTTATTTTTGCTAAAATAACCCACAAATGCTTATACGTACATACTTACATACATATTTACAAATGTATCTATTCGTCTGCACACACAATTTCAGTATGCCAGCGTTTTTATTTATTATATTCAAATGCGTATTCGAGCAATTCTAAGAATCTCAATTGCGATTGAATTGTCTTTGAATTTTCAGCCGCTACTTTGGTTTTTGTTTACTATAGGTGCTGTAGCTGTAAAGTTTTGTGTTAGTTATATTGCGTAAGATTGGTGCAGTGGCGCTGTTAGCAGAGACTCTGCGCGTTGTGTCAGAAGTCCGCGGTTCGAATCTCTTATATTATTTTTTTTGACAAAGAATTTTTTTAAAAATCGAAATTTATATTGTTATAATATATTTTAAATTTTTTAAATTGCTTAAAAATGTTTCGTTTTGTCTTATTAATGCCTATTAAGCTTATATACATATATGTGAGTGACACACGCATATGAATTTTGCATTTGGCCGCTGCAAATGTCAATTTGGCACGCCCCTAGTGGGCGTAGATTGAGGTGCAGGTTCGAACCCCGCGGAAAACTTTTTCGTTTTAATTTAATTCATATTTTTTAATTTTCTTAAAAATGTTTCTTTCCTTATTATCAATACCTATTAAGCATATTTATATATATAGGTGGCATACGCATATGAATTTCGCTATTGGGCGTCAAAAATCCGTTTTTCCACGCCCCCAGTGGTCGTAGACCCATAATTTTTGGCCAGTTCTTAGAATGAGCTGAAGGCTATGTAACTGTAAAATTTGGACACTTAGACTCAAAAAATGTGAAAATTACAGGGTATTTTTTGATATGCCACGCCCCAAAGAGGCGTAACAATTATTTTTGGGTCGTCGATAGAGGAGATTATTAGTAACTTAACTATCCAAATTTTAAGCTTCTAGCTCTAAAACTGTAGGAGATATAAACTTTTGCGGTTTGCCACGCCCCCCATGGGCGTAGATATATCCGCCAAAGCTTATTGATCTTGGGTCGTCAACCCGAGTATACATACCAAATTTCAAGTCGCTAACATCAATAGTCCTCAAAATGTAGAAGAATTTGGAAAATCAATATATATTTAGATCCGATTTGCCACGCCCCCAGTGGGCGGGGATATATAGTTTTTTCTTCGGTCTTTATAGAATCGTAACATTTACTTACGTGCCAAATTTCAGCATTCTAGCTTTACAACTTTAGAAGATACAGTTTTACTCGATTTGCCACGCCCCCAATGGGCGTAGATATATCCGCTATATCTTTTTGATCTTGGGTGATCAACACGAATCTGCACTTTAAATTTCAGCTCTCTAGCTCTTCAACTAATATGATTTCTGGCATACAGGAAAATGCATTTTCCGATTTGCCACGCCCCTAGTGGGCGTATATGGAAAATTTTTACACTTTATAAATCGGAGACATATACGAGTATATGTTCCAAGTTTCAAGTCTCTAGCTTCAAAAGCCGCGAAAAATATTGCATTCATACGGACAGGCGGACAGACGGACGGACAGCAAGACGGACATTGCACAAAACCAATATATTCATATCACTTCGTGAATGAATATAAAACTTACTGTTCTGTACAAAACTTATGAGTCCAAAGTAAAATTTGGGTTAATTTATAATATTAGAGAAGTATAATATAATATTTTTAAAATCTTGAAATGTAAGCAGTTTATACTGAAAATATTTGCACATTGTATGTTATGCAGTATTAAATAACAAACGTTTTGTTTAATTTTGTTTAATATTAAAGACTTACGAAAAGTATTCAAAAGTTTAACATTAAATTCAGTACACATATGATGTGTTTAAAATAAAATTTGGTTTCATATGTTAAGTATTGGAGAAATATAATAAAATCTATTAAAATCTTGAATAAATTCTATTAAAATCTTGAATTATAAGCATGTTAAGCCAGAAATATTTAAACATTGTATGTAAGACAGTATTAAGCAACAAATATTTTGTTTAATTTCGTTTAAAATTGCAGAACTACGAGAAATATTTAAAAGGTTTTAATTATATGCAGTTAAACAATTAACATATATGATATAAACGATAAAATTAAATAAAAAACTGACTGTTCTGTACACAAGTTATGAGTCCAAAGTAAAATTTGGGTTAATGTGCTAAGTATTAGAGAAATATAATAAATATTTTTTTTTTTTATTTATTTATTAAAAAGATAGAATTAATTAAAATTAAATCTAACTAAAGGTTAAGCACTGGCAGCAGGGGCCTTCGGCTTGATGGTGTATTTTAGTGTAGGTTTTATAAATTGTTTATAAGTTTTTATGTACATTTTACATATCATGAATTACATTAATAGATTAATTTTATATTAACATATTTATATATATTTACATTTGTTTTTTCATATGAGGGGGTATGTATTAGATTTTTTAAGAAACTCAATTATCTTAGGAATGTTACTCCTGGTTGGGTTTGCAAGGATTGATAAGGCAGGTGTTTTGGAAGGTTTGGGTATAAAGGTGAGAAGTTGCGGGGCAGTCGCAGAAGATGTGTTTTACATTAATGTTTGTGGTTGTGAGACAGTTGGGGCAAGGTAGAATGTTGTCGGGGCTGAGATAATGTTGTTGCGTTATTCTGGTGTGTCCTAGCCTTAGCCTTAGAATTTTGATTTGGTGGCTGCGTGTGATGCTTTTTTGGTTTATAGTTGTTAAATAACTTGATGCGTGTGCTAGATTTGTGTTTAGTTGTTGGTACCATCGGTTGCACCGTTCTATGTTGAGTTTGAGAGTTTGAGCTAGTTCGTTTTTGAGGAATTTATTTATATCCGTGGTGTTAAAGTTGGGTGTGTAGTGTAGGGGCATATAAAAGGTGTCTTTGGCTGCAGTGTCGGCTAGTTCATTCCCTTTAATGCCGCAGTGGCTAGGGATCCAGAGAAGTTTTATTTTAAGGGCGAATTCGATAAGGAGTGTTCTAATGGTTGTTGGATATAGGTTATTGTTGTTGGTATTGCGAATGGATTTAATAGATGAGAGGGAGTCGGAGCAAATTATGAAGTTTCATAGTCTGTTTTTGATAAGGTTTATTGCATCGAGAATGGCTATGGTTTCCGCTGATAGGATGGATGAGTAGTGTGGGAGAATACTTCTCTTTAAGATTTCGTTTTCGGTCGTAATCGCAAATGTGGCTGTTTTGTTTTGTAAAGAGCCGTCTGTGTATATGAACGTGTAATTGTTGTATTTTTTCTGGAGTTCTTGAAATTGTTGTCTGTATGTGTTTGGTAGTGTGATGGATTTGCCCTGTTTATGTAGTGTGGTATTGATGATAGAGGGGGGAAATAACCATTGGGGGGTAGTGGTTTTGCTTCGAAGGGGGAGGTAGGGAATGTTGTGTTCTTTGCATAGTCTTATGGCTTTTTCTATTGTTGACGTCAATTTGTTACTTTTTTGGGTCTCCTTCTGTTAAATGTATTTATGAAGTGGTGAGTTTGAGCTGTGTATTAGTGTCTTGTAGATTTTGGCTGTGGTCAGGTCTCTTTTTTGTTCAATAGTAGGTATATTTGCTTCAAAAAATAGATTAGGTATAGGGGTTGAACGTAGCGCCCCGAGTGATATGCGGACTGCGGCGTTAAATAAAGTTTTTAGTTTGTTAATGGTTGATTTCGGGGCATTCCCGTAGATATGAAGTTCACAATCAATTTAATATTGTGCATGTGTTGCAGTTTAGCTTAGAGCTTGCTAGGCATTTTATAATGTTGAGCTTGTTGTTAAGGGCTGGTTGAATTTGTTTAATGTGTGCGTCCCATCTGTATATATTGTTTATTGTAAGTCCTAAGATTTTTATGCTGGGGACTAAAGGAATGGGCGTGTTGTTGCATGCTATGCTGCAGGTGCAGTTATGCTTGCGGCAGATATGGAGGTGTTGACATTTTTCTAGGGATAATGATGCTCCTGAGTATGAACACCACTGGCCTATGTTTGAAAAAAGAAGGTCGAGGTTGTAGCGCTGGTTTTTTTGTTTGCTGAGAGGGATTATAAGGTAAAAATCGTCGGCGTAGGCAATAAACTGGATTTCTTTTTGTAGGCTGATTATGCCGGAAAGTGTGTTGTAGGCGATTAGGAAAAGGATTACGGATATTGGCGATCCTTGGGGGATGCCGTTGTGGAGAGGGTAGGGGCTGCTATTGACGTTTTTTATTTTAACTATAATTTTGCGGTTTGTCATAAAATTGTGTATAAACTTTATTATTTTAGGGCCAACTTTCCAGCGGATTAATTGGTCTATTATTGGATGCACACCGACTCTGTCGAAGGCCTTTAAGAAATCAAGGGCAATGATGGAGGTGTGCTTCTTGCTTCTCAACGATTTGGTTATCAGGTGGTCTGCAAAAAGCAGACCGTCTGTAACTGATTTGCCGTGTTTGAAGCCTGTTTGGTTGTAATGGATGTGATTTTCTTGCGTTACCAACCACCAAAGACGTTTGGCTATTATTTTTTCAAGGGTTTTTGATATGCAACAATTTAGGGAGATTGGTCTATAGTTAGTTATGAGTGTTTTGTTAGATTTGGGTTTTATTATGGGAACTATGAGGCTGGTTTTGTAGGATTGTGGGATGACTTTGTTGAATATGGTGTTGAAAAGGGTTGTGATTCTGACTTTTACTGTGTAGGAGGTATTTTTTATCATGGGATAGGAGATTCTGTTTAGTCCAGGAGTTGTGCCTTTGAGGGTGTGTAACGCTGCTAGCACTTCAATTAACGTTATGTCAGATTCTATTGTTTGTGCTTTAGGACTGGGAGTATAATTGGTTGCTTTGTCGGCATATTTGTTGGTAGTGAAGCTATTGCTAAAGTTTTGGTCATTGGAACTGTCCGACCAGTGCTGGGCAAACAAATGTGCTATGTGCTTTGCATCTGTTGATAGGGAGTTGTTGGATATATTTGTGATGCAGTGTATAGCTTTGGTTGGGTTAAGCCCATAGAGTCTCCGGATGTTAGCCCAGATTTTATCGGAGGGGGTATTGGGTTCTATTTTGGATGTGAAATCTGCAGTAGCTATTGATTTGGATATCTTGAGTTCTCTCCGGAAGAGGGCATCTGCTTTTTTGTATTTGAGGAGATTGCCGGTGCTGCTATCGCGTTTGAAATTTTGCCAGGTTTTAAATTTGTTGGCCCTAAGTGTGGACAAGGTCTTATTCCACCAGGGCGTGTTTTTGCTGTGTTTGTAGGGAGTTGTTTGGGGTATACTGTAATGAGCGGATTGTAGGATTATTTTATTAATTATAGCAGCTTCTTTATTGATATTAGGTGTTCTGAGTATAAGGCCGTTAATGTCGTCAGTTAATTTAGTATATAATGGCCAATTGGCTTCTTTTAATTTGAAGAAGGGACGGGAAAAGTTGGGTGTTTGTGGTTGTGGAAAAATGTGTTGGAGAGCCGTCATTGAGTATAGTGAGATTGGCGTTCTGGAGGAACTTTGCTAAGATTCGACCTCTTCGGTTGTCTTGAGGTGATCCCCAGCTGTGGTGTTTGCTGTTAAAGTCGCCTAGGATAATTTGGTTAGTATTGGTGTTGTGGGCCACAAAATGGTCTGTTAAGCACTTAAGCGAAAAAGTTGTGGTGGGAGATATGTATGATGAGAAAATGTTAATTTTCATATTAGACATGATTTCGATTCCCAGCGTTTCTAAGTGCGTAGGTTGAGTTATTTGTTTATGTTCTATGGATTTGTGGACCAATATGGCTACGCCACCAAATCGGTTGGAGGCTGTATTGGTTTAGATTTGGAAGTTCACAGGGACGGGGATAGGGGCACATGTTTTGTAAAGGTGAGTTTCTTGGAGACATATTATTTGTGGTGAGTATTTTTGTATTATAATTAAGAGTTCGTTGTAGTTGTTCCTGTATCCTTTCAAGTTCCATTGTATTATTATAAGCATTTCTATATATTATTTGGGATGTTGGATGGGTTATATGGATTTGTTTTAAAGTTTTGTTTTTAAAAGTGAGTTAGGAGATTGAGTTGAGTATAAAGTTTGTTTCTTTTCTGTTTTGTTTTAGATGGATTCGCTATCGCTATTATTTGTATTATGGTTCTTATTTGTGAGTTTTGATTTTGTTTTTGCTTTAGAGGGCTTAAAGTTAGTAGCTAGGGGGCTAGATTTATCTTTAGAGAAAATTCTTAGCTTTAGATCTTCAGTGGGCTGTGTTAAATAAGATTTGTTTTCCGCTTGGGAGACATTATTATCTGTTTCCATGATTTCTGTTTCAGTTGGATTCTGATGATTGGTTTGTAGCTGAGTGAATAAATTATCCAGGGGAGAGCTCGTAGATGAGGTTTTTGGTTGCTGCGCAGTGCTGATTTGTGTATGAGTGCGTTGGGTTGTTGATGTGTTTGGTGTAGGGTGTGAAAGTGTTTTAGCATAGCTGTTTCTCAACCGTTGGTTGTGCCTGTTGTGGTATATATCTAGCGCTGTTTTGTGATCAACTTTTTCGGTGGTTTTTATTGCAGTTAGTTCTTGTTGTTTGAGGAACGTGGGGCACTTGCGGTCGAGCGGTTTTAGTTCTTCTAGGATTTCACTTTCGTTTATGTTACGTAGTTCATTGCAGTATATTACACCTTTGGTAGTATTTAAAGTTTTGTGTTCTGTTGCAGTAATATCAAAATCTGACATTTTTTTTAACGCAATAAGTTTTAATGCTTGTAGTTTACTTTTAGTTTTAATAAGCAGGGAGCCGTCTCTTGTTTTCTTACATGATTCTACTTCTCCTCCGCATGCATAGTCTATGGTTTTTTATACCCTGAACCCATTGAAAATGGGAAATCAGGGTATAATGTTTTTGTGAAAATGTATGTAACAGGAAGAAAGAGGCGTGGCAGACCCCATAAGTATATATATTCTTGATCAGGTTGACGAGCTGAGTTGATCTAACCATGTCCGTCTGTCCGTCCGTCCGTCTTTCCGTCTGTCCGTCCGTCTGTCCGTCCGTCCGTCTGTCCGTCTGTCCGTCCGTCCGTCTGTCCGTCTGTCCGTCCGTCCGTCTGTCCGTCTGTCCATCCGTAGGAACGCAGAGATCTCCTAAACTACAAATGCTAGAGATTTGAAATTTTACAGATATACTCGTGTATACCATACGCAGTACGAGTTTATCATATTTTTTCGATAACTCATCCCATTTATTTTTTATCGATAACAATCGAAAATCTGACTTTTTTTAAAGCCTAGTTTGAATACTGTTAGACCTAGAGACCTCAGATTTACTGTGTAGATTTATGTGATGAATACAAATATTTTGTTATTTACAGATTTTTGATGCCACGCCCCCTTCGCCCCAAATTTGAAAAAAAACGTATATCAAGTACTAGAGACTTCTGCTTTGGCATATACACACATTTGAATGTTATTATCACGTTCTAAAAATTTGATGAAGATTGCCTTACTACAAAAAGATTTAATAAACAAACAAATTTTCATAATATAGCCCACACGGCAGCCCAAGCGCAGTAACTGCGCAGTTATCAGAGCAATTGTTTAGGCGTTCGTATGGATAAATGCGTACGGGTGTGTGTATGTGTTTTTGTATATGTGCATGACAGAAGTGTAGAATTTTTGGAATCAGTACTTTGCAAGGTTCAGGGTATCTCCTAGTCGAGCAGTCTCGACTAGAGCGCTCTTACTTGTTTTTACATAACTTAACTCTAACCAATCTTATGTGTTAGTAAAAGCCTAACAGTTGTTAATAATTTCAAGCAGCGCTTTCGCGCAACGGCTTGAGGTAGGTATTATAGTTATAGGCAAATTGGGGCAGTTGCAATTAGCAGCCCGTTTGCGTTTCTTCGCAGCAGTGCGAAGTTTCTCATTAATGTCCTCAAGACGCTCTATGTAGCGTTGTCGGTCAGCTTCCTTTGTAAGAGTCTTTAACATGTTCTTGATTAGTCGTCTTTGTTGCAGGAGTTTGCAACACTGGCCGCTCCTTTTGTGCTTCGGCTGTGTCTTCTTCTGTTGCCGTGCCCTGTACTCAGCTATTGTGAGTGGGCGTGGTCCATCGGTGGGGCACACCTCCAATCTTTCTTGGAGCGTTGGTGCGTCCCTTTGCACAGCAGGTGCAGAATCTACGATGTCGCTCATATGTTGTTTGTTGTTGTTGTTGCTGTGCTGCTGCTGTTGTTTTTGCTGCTTTTCATTTTTTTTTTTTTTTTTTTTGGTTTGTTGTTTTATAAGTATAAGTCCATGTTCATTTTGTTTATTTGCAACATGTTATAACGTCAATGCACTTTATTGTTTTAATGCAACGGCACTTGTCTTTTGCTTCATATTAAAATCACTATCACTGCTCTTGTGGTTTTTCTTTTTACAATATTTTTATTACAGTTGATTTCCTTTATTATAGATGTAGTTGAGTACCAACTCGTTGAATGGCTTAAATCCTTTAGCTAATGCTGTTGTTGTTTTTATGACTTCGTGCACATGTCACGGTCGCCATGTAGAGATCGTGGTAAATGCCATGTAGAAAGAAAGAGCGTCAGCTCAGTTGTGCATGATAAATTGGAATGATTTTATTGATTTCATATATCTTTAGCTTAGCCTAATACATAAGAATCATATACATAAGGTTCTGCTACCGCGAGCAGCGACAGAACGAGGGAACGTAGTATGTATGCCGAATAAGCCATCTACGGGCTCGCTAAGCATAAAAGTGCCTATGCTGCGTTTCCCATGTCTGGTCAGTCACCTCTACGTAGACTGATCATATTTCGGTTATGCTTACGTAAATACATAGAAACAAAGTGTCACTATGTGCACATGTAGTATACACTACTAAATGGGGTGCATATGATATTATTGATATTATATTAAACATACTACACTGAAAATATTTGCACATTGTATGTTAGGCAGTATTAAATAACAAATGTTTTGTTTAATTTTGTTTAATATTAAAGACTTACGAAAAGTATTCAAAAGTACACATATGATGTGTTTAAAATAAAATTTGGTTTAATTACTTAAGTATTGGAGATATATAATAAATTCAATTAAAATCTTAAATTATAAGCATGTTAAGCCAGAAATATTTAAAAATTGTATGTAATACAGTATTAAGCAACAAATATTTTATTTAATATCGTTTAAAATTGCAGAACTACGAGAAATATTTAAAAGTTTTTAATTATATGCATTTAAACAAATAACATATTCATATTTGATTTAAACGATAAAATTTAAAAAAAACTGACTGTTCTGTACACAAGTTATGAGTCCAAAGTAAAATTTGGGTTAATTTATAATATTAGAGAAATATAATATAATATTTTGAAAATCTTGAAATGTAAGCAGTTTATACTGAAAATATTTGCCCATTGTATGTTAGGCTGCATTATATAACATATGTTTTGTTTAATTTTGT
Organism: Drosophila hamatofila; assembly: GCA_035045345.1. Classification (NCBI taxonomy): domain Eukaryota; kingdom Metazoa; phylum Arthropoda; class Insecta; order Diptera; family Drosophilidae; genus Drosophila; species Drosophila hamatofila. Next base: position 102,228 of record JAWNPA010000014.1, read on the forward strand.
TTAATATTAAAGACTTACGAAAAGTATTCAAAAGTTTAACATTAAATTCAGTACACATATGTTGTGTTTAAAATAAAATTTGGTTTAATTACTTAAGTATTGGAGATATATAATAAATTCAATTAAAATCTTTAATTATAAGCATGTTAAACCAGAAATATTTAAACATTGTATGTAAGACAGTATTAAGCAACAAATATTTTGTCTATTTTCGTTTAAGATTGCAGAACTACGAGAAATATTTAAAAGGTTTTAATTATATGCAGTTAAACAAATAACATATTCATATATGATTTACACGATAAAACTAAATAAAAAAAAACTTACTGTTCTGTACACAAGTTATGAGTCCAAAGTAAAATTTGGGTTAATTTATAATATTAGAGAAATAAATTATAATATTTTGAAAATCTTGAAATGTAAGCAGTTTATACTGAAAATATTTGCCCATTGTATGTTAGGCTGCATTATATAACATATGTTTTGTTTAATTTTGTTTAATATTAAAGACTTACGAAAAGTATTCAAAAGTTTAACATTAAATTCAGTACACATATGATGTGTTTAAAATAAAATTTGGTTTAATTACTTAAGTATTGGAGATATATAATAAATTCAATTAAAATCTTTAATTATAAGCATGTTAAACCAGAAATATTTAAACATTGTATGTAAGACAGTATTAAGCAACAAATATTTTGTCTATTTTCGTTTAAGATTGCAGAACTACGAGAAATATTTAAAAGGTTTTAATTATATGCAGTTAAACAAATAACATATTCATATATGATTTACACGATAAAACTAAATAAAAAAAACTTACTGTTCTGTACACAAGTTATGAGTTCAAAGTAAAATTTTGGTTAATTTGCTTAGTATTAGAGAAATATAATAAATATTTTTAAAATCTTGAAATCTTGTGCTGCATCAAAACCCCGCTTCGCAAACGCATTAGCAAAAACTTATCAGCAAACGCGCGACGAACGAATATCAAACCGAAAAGGAAAAAAAAATCAAAACAAAAAACCAAAAACAAACACACGCTACAACAGTTACACCGGGTTAGCCCAACAACAACAACCATGCACGAACCGCCGGACATAAGCAAATATAAAAACACACATCTAAGCGAACCCAAATACGTTGTCTTAAAACGAAACGATAATGAATCATTTGAAAAAGTGTCACCGTTCGTAATTAAAAAAACCATAGACAATGCCTGTGGAGAAGAATTAGAAACATGCAAAAAAACAAGAAACGGCTCCCTACTTATTAAAACCAAAAACAATTTGCAAGCTACAAAACTACTCAGACTTACCAAAATGACAAACATCGACATTACGGCAACAGAACACAAAACATACATAATATACTGCAATGATCTACGGAACATAAGTGAAAACGTAATACAAGAAGAACTAAAAACACAAAAAGTAACCGAAGTTCGCAAAATTTTAAAAAGACAACCAAACAACACAAACCAAGAAGACAACATACTCGTAGAAACCGGACTCATCACGATTACTTTCGCAACACATAAACTGCCTGAGACAATTAAAATTGGCTATGAATCTGTCCGCGTGCGACCCTACATCCCCCTCCCACTGCGATGCAAAAAATGTCTCCGCTTCGGACACCCTGAAACCGCCTGCAAAAGTTCTGAGACCTGCAAAAAGTGCTCAGAAAACAAGCACACCACCGAAGGAGAACTGTGCAATAATCTACAAAGATGCCTGAATTGCAAAAACAACGCAGAAGTTGACCATCAACACAGTCCACTCGATCGCAAATGCCCTACTTTTCTAAAACAACAAGAGTTGACAGCAATAAAAATAACGGAAAAAGTGGATCACAAAACTGCAGTTGATATATATCACAAAAGGCACAACCAACAAATTACCTACGCTAAAACACTGTCACAGTCAGCACCACACACAACAACAACACACACAACAACAACACACACACCAACCACCACACTACCCAAGACCCAATACACGCACACACCAACCAACACGATGCAACAGCTAGGAAACTCTCCAGCGACAACACAATCAACCACAGCCCGATCAACAGAAACAACACCCAAACCACATCAAAAAGCACATCAACAACACAATCAACCACAGCCCGATCAACAGAAACAACACCCAAACCACATCAAAAAGCACATCAACAACAACAACAACACCATCAACATCAAACCATAACAGAAGACATGGAAACTGAAGCCAACCTCCCCAACGTGGAAAACAAATCCTACAAAACACAATCCACTGAAGATCTCAAACTTAGAATATTTACTAAAGATAAGTCTAGCACTCTAACTACTTACTTTAAGCCCCCCAAAACCCCAAACCCCCCAAAAACAAAAACTAAACTCCCAAACAAAAACCAACACACAACCAACAGCGACAGCAAATCCATATAAAAAAAAAAAAAAAAAAAAAAAAAAACAATACCCAATAGCATTAACTAATACTTTAAACTATAGCAATGTTAAAAATAATACAATGGAACATAAAAGGGTACACAAACAACTATAACGAACTCTTAACTATTATAAAACAATCCTCACCACAAATCATATGTCTCCAAGAGACACACTATTACAACAAAAACGCCCCCATTCCCATCCCCATAAACTTCCAAATTTACACAAATACAGCCTCCAATCGATTTGGTGGCGTATCGATATTAGTCCACAAGTCCATACAACACAAACAATTAAGCCAACCTACACAATTAGAAACCCTTGCAATAGAAATCTTTTCAAAAACAAAAATCAACATATTTTCAGCATATATCCCACCCAACAAAGCCTTCACACCTAAAAACCTAAGCGACCATTTTGAGACAAATAACACCAACACCAACCAAATTATCCTAGGCGACTTTAACTGTAGACACCATAGCTGGGGCTCACCTCAGGACAACAAGAGAGGCAGAATTTTAGCAAAATTTGTCCATAACGCTAACCTCACCATACTTAACGACGGCTCCCCAACCCATTTCTCCACTCACAATACATTCACGCACCTAGACCTCTCTCTATGCTCCCCCCAAATCACACCATTCACTACCTGGAAAATTTTCGACGACCTACACGGAAGCGATCACTTTCCAATCCTAATCTCATTGTTCCCCCAAACACAAACAACAAACTTTTCCCGTCCCTTTTTCAAAATAAAAGATGCCGACTGGCCACTCTTCACGAAACTAACAGAAAATATAAATGAAATCATACCCACATCTACTAACATTAATAAAGAGGCCGCAGCCATAAACAAAATAATACTGCAAGCTGCCCATCACAGCATACCCCAAACAACTCCACACTACTACAGCAATAACACCTCCTGGTGGAATAAGACCCTGACCCAACTAAGAACAAATAAATTTAAAACGTGGCAAAATTTTAAGCGGAATAATAGCATGTACAATCTTATAAAATATAAGAAAGCTAATGCAATGTTTCGAAGAGAACTTAAAACCTTAACTTAACCCAACTAAAATTATACACTGTATAACAGACACAACAAACAACTTACTCACAACAGACACAACCCATATAGCCCATCTCTTTGCTAAACACTGGTCAGACCAATCCAAAGACGAAAATTTCCACCAAATCTTTACTACGAACAAATACTCCAATAAACCAATTAACTATATACCCAGCTCGAGAGCACAAACAATAGAATCCGAAATTACAATGATTGAATTAATATCCTCAGTACAGACCCTCAAAGGAACAACTCCCGGCCTAAATATAATATCCTATCCCATAATAAAAAACACCTCCTACGCCCTAAAGATCAGAATAAAAAACCTTTTCAATAATATTTTCAACAACCACATCCCTCAAACCTTTAAAACCAGCCTAGTCATCCCTATCCTTAAGCCCAATTCAAATAAAACAATAATCAATAACTATAGACCAATCTCCCTCAACTGCTGCCTATCAAAAACACTTGAAAAAATAATAGCCAAACGCCTATGGTGGTGTGTCACCCAAAACAGACTGATACACCCAAACCAGACAGGTTTTAAGCACGGCAAGTCAGTTGCAGACGGTCTGCTCCTCGCAGACCACCTGATAACTAAGTCGCTGCAAGCCAAGAAGCACACCTCCGTCATTGCCCTTGACTTTTCAAGAGCATTCGACAGAGTTGGGGTGCATACGGTTTTGGACCAACTCATCAGGTGGAAAGTCGGCCCAAAAATAATAAACTACATAAAAAATTTCATGAACAATAGGAAAATAAAAATAAAAATTTAAAACATAATAACCCGCCCCTATCCACTCTTCAACGGCATCCCTCAGGGATCCCCAATATCCGTCATCCTTTTCCTAATTGCCTACAACAACCTTTCCAACATCATCGGCTTACATAGGGAGCTGCAATTCTGCGCCTATGCCGATGATTTTTTCCTATTTATACCCCTCAATAAAGAAAAAAACCCATTTCGTCCAACAACACCCCCATTCCCTCCGTCTCCAGCCTAAAAATCTTAGGCCTAACACTAAATAATAAATATAGATGGGACTCCCATATAAAAGCAATACAACCGGCTCTAACAAAAAAACTAAATATAATAAAATTCCTTGCCAATCCCAAACAAAATTGCAGCACCCATACCCTCATAAACATTACAAAAGCTACGCTTCTATCAAAAATAGAATATGGGATTTTCATATACGGCCATGCCCCCAAATCAACCCTCAATAGACTTAAAACCTTATTTAACGCCGCAATCCGCATATCCCTTGGAGCACTACGCTCAACCCCTATCCCCAACTTGCTTTTCGAATCAAATATACCCACAATAGAACAAAAAAGAGACCTCATCACAGCCAAATCCTACAAAACACTCCTAAATAGCTCAGACTCCCCACTCCATAAATACATCAAACGGAACTGCAACCATAGAAACAGCAAACTAACATCAACAGTGCAAAAAATAATAAATTCATGCAAAGAACACAATCCTTCCCTCATCAACACCACACTACATCAATTCAGCAAACCCCACACACCTCCCAGCACATATAGACAACAATTCGTCAATCTCAAACATATATACAAAGACCATACATTCATTTACACCGACGGCTCACTGCAAAATGACACAGCCACTTTTGCCATTACTACAGAAAATGAAGTCCTAAAAAGATGTATCCTTCCCCATTACTCATCCATCCTATCCGCCGAAACCATAGCTATTCTCCATGCCATAGAACTGATCCAAAAAAAAAAAAGAACAGGAAAATACATCATTTGCTCCGACTCCCTCTCGTCCCTAAAATCCATCTCCAACACCAACAACAACAACTTATATCCCGCAACCATAAGAACACTCCTGACAAAATCTGCCCCCAAAATAAAACTGTTCTGGGTACCCAGCCACTGTGGCATCGATGGGAATGAGCTTGCCGATATTACGGCCAAATCCACAGCCAAAATGCCCCTCCACTACACCCCAAACTTCAATTCCAAAGATATCCACAAATTCCTTGCAAACGAATCATCCAAAAAACTCCATCAAAATATAGAAGTCTGCAACAGTTGGTATCAGCAACTCAACAACCTGACACACACAACGTATTACTTAAAAAACATAAAACAAGAAATTATAACACGCAGCGACCAAGTAAAAATACTAAGACTCCGACTAGGACACACAAGACTTACAAAACAACAATATATCAACCCTGACAACATAACCCCATGCCCCAACTGCAACACCACAACAGACCTCACCATCCAACATATTTTCTTTAACTGTCCCGCAACTTCCCACCTGAAAACCCAAATCTTCCACAACAGTTGCCCCATATCCTTACTCTCAAACCCAACCCCTGAAAACATATGCTCAATAATCAAGTTTCTAAAAATAACAAATTTATACCACCTCATTTAGTTCCCAACCAAAAAACAATGTAAATATGTATATAAATGTAAATGCATAGGATGTTACAGCCGAAGGCCCTAGTAGCCAGTGCTGTTAAAATTAAGTTAGATTTTAATTTTAATTATATCTAACTGTGCAGGGTGGGCGTCGCAAATAAATACAAAAGACCGGCTTGTAATTTCCTCGTCTTTATTTCGTTCTTATATGTATGTAGAAGTGCAAGAAGTGTATATCAGTGTCTAATATGTCAGTACTCAGCGGAATGCAAAGTACCAGGAACCAGTAGGAGAACTGGAGTTGGAGTTATGCTATTAACATAATGCTGTTAATAGCATAGCATCGCGATGGTTGGGAGGAGCAATTCCTGTTAATGCAATCTGCCATTAACATACTCCCCCCCTTGCAAGGATTGCAAATGATGACGACGCGCTCGAAGCTGGTGTGCTGAGCACGCCGCTCGCCATAGGTGGGATACTGAGGTCTGTAGGCGTCGAGGCGGAATGACGTGCTGATCCCTGGAGATGCAGGAGCGTGTGGTGATCCTGGCCACACATTTTGCACCGTCCCTTGCTGCGGCAGGATTGCCCGGAGTGCTCGTGAGCCAAGCAGCTCCTGCAGTACTTATGTATAAGTACCGCACGCATCCGTTTCTCCTTTGGAAGGCCCAGAAAGCGCTGGCATTTTCGGAGACCGTGGGCTCCTCTGCACACGCGGCACTGGAAGGGATTGGTACCGCGTGGCTTGCTGCTTTCTGATGACGGCATCTTTACCTGGAAAAACGAATGAGTGAGAGGCTGAATTGCCTGCTCGTCAGAACACAACACGGAAGTTAGTTGGACAGCACACGGAGCACGGGGGTCTGGTTGGAGCGTTGGGCCTGAATGAAGGACATCATTCAAGCTGTTATTATTCAATGCTGGACAGAGCGCATTGAAACCGACCCTCACTTTCGTAGTGGTGCTGTCGGGGACTCGGGATGAAAGAGTTTCGGTAGATGACAATGTTTTTGGAAACTCAAGTCTCGCTTCATCCGGAACGGAAACTTGAGTTGTGAAGGAGGAGACCATTTCCGGCGACGCTCGTGACAGTGGGCCTGTCAGTACCCAACCGAAAACAGTCTCTAGACCTAGAAGAGATCCACAAATGTTAGGGTGGTAACCTCCCTGAATAATAGTCGGAAGGATATCCGCGCCTATAACGACATCAATTTCCGAGCTCTTGTAGAACTCGGGATCAGCTAGCTGAAGGTCCGGAAGCTGATTCAATATGAGCTGCGGAATTGGAGAGGAAGGGAGTTTACCGGCAAGATTTGGCAGGACGAGAGCAGAAGCTTTGATGCGTAGTCTTGGCTTCACAGGAGAACCAATGTCAAAGTTGCATAGCTTTTGTGCATGAGCTGTAACTGCGTGATTCAAGCTGGAAATTTGAGTACGCACGGATTTGAAGGGCAACTTTACTTTGCGGAATAGTCGCTCAGAAATGAAGGTTGCTTCGGACCCTGAATCGACTAAAGCACGGGCGGGATAGATTGCTCCGAAATGGCATATATTGATCGTCGCCGTGCCGAGGAGAACACCTCGCGTGTTGGCTGCCAGGTACGTTTGGACGTTGGACATAACTTGAGTCGGAGTCGGAGCTATAGCTGTTGCGGATGCAGCAGCGCTCTGAGGACTATTGTCCCTATGGAGTAGGGTGTTATGTCGACCATTGCACTTAAAGCAGTTGTGAGTACTGGTGCACTCTCGTAACTGGTGACCCTTAGCGAAGCAGTTTAGGCAAAGCTTCTTGGATTTGATGTATGCCTCTCGTTCATGGTTAGATAGTTGGAGAAATCGAGGGCAAAATCGGAATGGATGGCTCTCTTTTAAACACAGATCGCACATTGTGCTCTTCGTAGCCACTTGCGTTGTGAAGGAGTTGACTCGTTTGGGAGGGGCAGTGTTCGCGGATCTTGGAACTGAGATTGGAACTGTTGAAACAGAACGATCACTTTCCATAGCCTCGAGCGCACGAGCTCGCTCGCTAAGGAAGTGACTAACGTCCTGCCAGGCTGGGATTTCTGTTTTTCGTGTCAGTGAGTGTTCCCAGAGAGATCGAGTGTGTTCCGGAAATTTGGATGTGCATACGAACACAAGGATACAGTCCCAATTCTCCGTAGAGGTTTGAGAATGCTCGATTGCAGTAAGACACCTATGAATGGTGCCATGCAGCTCTCTGAGAGCCGAGCCTGATTGAGTGACTTTGGAGAGGTTAAGCTGTATTTTAAGCTGGCTGTTGACTAATAGCCGCTTATTCTCGAACCGATCACACAAGGAGTCCCAAGCCGATGCAAAACCGTCGTTTGTGAGAGGAAACTCTGCGACTAAGGCGTTTACATCGCCTGCTGTTTTGGCATTAAGGTGGAATAACTTTTCCACTGGAGTCAAGCGCGGGTTTTGGATGTAAATGGCCGTGAAGAGATCACGGAATGTTGGCCAGCGCAAGTAGTCGCCGTGGAACACTTCTGTGTCCACAGGCGGAAGGCGACAGCCTCCAGAAGAGGCGAAAGGAGTGGACATGGGAGCGGGCGGTGCTCTCGTCGCGGAAAGGGCGTCGATCTGTATACCCAATTGGGTTGTACATCGCTCGTAAACAGTATAGCAGTGGTCGAACTTGGCCTCCATGGACTCAATTTCGCCACTGCCAGCCCCCTGGCTCAGTGCTCTGGAACACACTTTGTACTGTTGTTCCGCGTCCTCCCACAAGGCTTTTACCCGATCCCGCCGGATCTCGAAGGCCCGGAGTTGGGCCGCCTGGGTGGCGCTAGAGTCCCCGGGACCATCAATGCGGGCCTCGAATTTTGTAAGCCTATCAGCAGCGGAAATAAAATCTGAGAGCGACATTTTGGCTGACGGACCTGCGGGCTTCGGACTGGATCGAGCTACGACCGGACTGCGCCTGAACGTGCTGGTGGTCTGCGGTTTCCCGGACGGAATGGGAGATGCAGAGGAGCTGCGTTTAATTAAACGCGACGGAGGTACACCCAGTTGCGCTCGGCTAGAACGATCGGACATGGAAGTACTAAAAAGTGGCAGATACTAAACTTAATTAGGATAAATTAAGTTTGAATTAAATTCACTTAATTAGAATAAATTAAGCTCGAATTGCCGAAGAATTAGTTTTTACTTAATTAGGATAAATTAAGTTTGAATTAAATTGACTTAATTAGAATAAATAAAGCTCGAATTAACTTAATTAGGATAAATTAAGTTTGCCGAAAAATTTGTCTGAAGAAACAAACGGACAGAAAAAACTTAATTAGGATAAATTAAGTTTGAATTAAATTAAATTAAGTTGAACTAATTAAATTGACTGAATTAAGATAAATTAAGTAGAATCAAATTTGTTTATTTTGAATGAATAAACAACAAATGGGAGAAATTTAAATAGCTCAATTAGGATAAATTGAAATATTGTTGAGCGCTAGTTTATTTATTTTATTTATTTAATTAACCTAATTAGGATAAATTAAGTCGACTAAATACTGAAACATTGTTTACTTTGAATAAAATAAACAAAAAAGAGAAAAAAATAATTAATTCAATTAGAATAAATTGAATATTTTGAAAGTTTATTTAATTAAAAATAAATAAACAGGCAAAGGAAGAAAATATTTAATTAACTTAATTAGGATAAATTAAGTCGAATAAATATTGTTTACTTGGAATAAGTAAAATTAAAAAAAACAAGTCACCGAATATTCGTGCAATGAATGAAGATCGTGAACTATCGGTAAGAAATTGTGGCGGCCGGTAAAAGTTATCGAACGTATTGTGCTTGGCACTAGTGGAAAAGCAGCTGATCGGACTCAACACAATTACTTCAATAATACTATTTTATAAGTGCCGTGTAGCATATGTATATATATATATATATTTATATTAATATAATATATAATATCTTACTGTAAGTTTATATGTTAATTGTGTTGCTGCGCCGTATGTGCATTCATGTGGGTACATGTATGTAGACATACGGATGAGCGTATATTCGCGCGAACAGAGGCAAGCGGCGACACAATTAGCACATAAATAAGTAAAAACAAATAAAAAGTATTACACTTAGTGGATGTGTTAAATAATTATAAGTTGAAAAATAAATTTAATAAAGAACAACAAAGGATATTGGTGTTTTTATTTAATAACAAGTAAGAACGTTGCAGTCGGGCGTTACCGACTGCGGAATATTCATTCACAGTCCCAACGCTGCCATACATATCTAATTGATTTTGGGTGGTCAACCCGGGTATATTTTAAATTTCAAGTCTCTAGCGCTAATAGTAATCAATATAAAGCAGGGCCTGAACTAATTAAAAGTTAGGAATCATAGAGAACTATTCCCGTTTATATCTCGTACATCTTTAGAGCTAGACTCTCAAAATTTTGTATATAGATACATGGGTATTTTATAGAATTTTGATTTTTGTTATATTTTGAATATCGACTCAAAAATTTACCGAATTCTCCTGTTAATTTTAGTTGCAAATGTAGCAATGTGAATGAGCTGGTATTTCTTAAGAAATGACCAAAATTCAATAGAAATGTAGATCATATTTAATAAACAAAATATTTGGCCAATTAGCAAACGCACCTGCAAGCAGCAAGCTAGCAGCGGAGCAGAGCGTTTTTCCTATACGTGTGCACATACATATTGATCGTTTTTCTATGCATACAGTCATATGCATATGTATGTATGTATATACATACATATAAAAGCGTGTCTTCTAGCATATTCTAAGAATTGATTTATGAAATTTCAGCCGTTACTTTAGCTTACTTTTGTCAGATGACGCTCTCGAAGTGAAGCTATTTCGTTTTAGCTACCGCTTGCTTGTATATTGCAGTGGCGTCGATGGTAAATGCTATGCAAGTTGCGCTGGAATAGCGCGGGTTCTAATCTCGCTAATGCCAAGTTTTTTAAATGTCTTTTTATAAATTAGTTATTTTATTGGGAAAATGATAGCTTATATGACAAACACATAACATTTTTGTTATTAGTAAAATATTTTTATAAGTTAAATTTTATTTTTGCTAAAATAACCCACAAATGCTTATACGTACATACTTACATACATATTTACAAATGTATGTATTCGTCTGCACACACAATTTCAGTATGCCAGCGTTTTTATTTATTATATTCAAATGCGTATTCGAGCAATTCTCAGAATCTCAATTCCGATTGAATTGTCTTTGAATTTTCAGCCGCTACTTTGGTTTTTTGTTTACTATAGGTGCTGTAGCTGTAAAGTTTTGTGTTAGTTATATTGCGTAAGATTGGTGCAGTGGCGCTGTTAGCAGAGACTCTGCGCGTTGTGTCAGAAGTCCGCGGTTCGAATCTCTTATATTATTTTTTTTGACAAAGAATTTTTTTTTAAATCGAAATTTATATTGTTATAATATATTTTATATTTTTTAAATTTCTTAAAAATGTTTCGTTTTGTCTTATTAATGCCTATTAAGTTTATATACATATATATGTGAGTGACACACGCATATGAATTTTGCATTTGGCCGCTGCAAATGTCGATTTGGCACGCCCCTAGTGGGCGTAGATTGAAGTGCAGGTTCGAACCCCGCGGAAAACTTTTTCGTTTTAATTTAATTTATATTTTTTAATTTTCTTAAAAATGTTTCTTTCCTTATTATCAATACCTATTAAGCATATTTATATATATAGGTGGCATACGCATATGAATTTCGCTATTGGGCGTCTAAAATCCGTTTTGCCACGCCCCCAGTGGTCGTAGACCCATAATTTTTGGCCAGTTCTTAGAATGAGCTGAAGGCTACGTAACTGTAAAATTTGGACGCTTGGAATCAAAAAATGTGAAAATTACAGGGTATTTTTTGATATGCCACGCCCCCAAAGAGGCGTAACAATTATTTTTGGGTCATCGATAGAGGAGATTATCAGTAACTTAACTATCCAAATTTAAAGCTTCTAGCTCTAAAACTGTAGGAGATATAAACTTTTGCGGTTTGCCACGCCCCCTATGGGCGTAGATATATCCGCCAAAGCTTATTGATCTTGGGTCGTCAACCCGAGTATACATACCAAATTTCAAGTCGCTAACATCAATAGTGCTCAAAATATAGAAGAATTTGGAAAATCAATATATATTTAGATCCGATTTGCCACGCCCCCAGTGGGCGGGGATATATAGTTTTTTCTTCGGTCTTTATAGAATCGTAACATTTACTTACGTGCCAAATTTCAGCATTCTAGCTTTACAACTTTAGAAGATACAGTTTTACTCAATTTGCCACGCCCCCAATGGGCGTAGATATATCCGCCATATCTTTTTGATCTTGGGTGATCAACACGAATCTACATTTTAAATTTCAGCTCTCTAGCTCTTCAACTAATATGATTTCTGGCATACAGGAAAATGCATTTTCCGATTTGCCACGCCCCTAGTGGGCGTATATGGAAAATTTTTACACTTTATAAATCGGAGACATATACGAGTATATGTTCCAAGTTTCAAGTCTCTAGCTTCAATAGCCGCGAAAAATATTGCATTCATACGGACAGAGGGACAGACGGACAGACGGACGGACAGCAAGACGGACATTGCACAAAACCAATATATTCATATCACTTCGTGAATGAATATAAAAATTAGAGTGTGGAGTATTTAAATATATGCGTACATATGTACATAGATATGTCGCAATGCCGCCGGCAAATAGTACAAGTGTACGAATGTATGTATGTATGTACATATGGGAATTGAAAATTAGTTTCACGATCGGATTGCGAGTAGGATTGATATAAATGATATATTATATCAGGTGCATATATGTATGTAGGAATATACATACATATGTATAAATACATATATGAACGTTAATATTTGATGAATGCTCAAGTGGATCAGCTGGGGACAGTAGCCAACATAAATGAACATATGCTTGTGTATGGATTTTAACACAGCTTGATACATACATATCTATATATATAAGGATATATACATATAGGCATGTAGTAATATATTGCAAAATTAGTACATTTGTTTACACAAGGAAACATGGCGGATCAGAAGTGCCAATATACATATGTATGTAAATATGTATGTACTATTTATGCAAGTATTAGGTACTTATCTCGACGGCCTGTGGATCGCTGATGTGATTTAGTTGTGGGTGGGTGAATGAAATCCGGCTCGAAGGACCAAAAATGTGCAGGGTGGGCGTCGCAAATAAATACAAAAGACCGGCTTGTAATTTCCTCGTCTTTATTTCGTTCTTATATGTATGTAGAAGTGCAAGAAGTGTATATCAGTGTCTAATATGTCAGTACTCAGCGGAATGCAAAGTACCAGGAACCAGTAGGAGAACTGGAGTTGGAGTTATGCTATTAACATAATGCTGTTAATAGCATAGCATGGCGATGGTTGGGAGGAGCAATTCCTGTTAATGCAATCTGCCATTAACACTAACTTTATAAAATAAAATTTAAAAAAATAAAGCAGTTTATACTGAAAACAATTGCACATTGCATGTTAGGCAGTATTAAATAACAAATATTTTGTTATATGCAGTTAAACCATTAACATATATGATATAAACGATAAAATTAAATAAAAAACTGACTGTTCTGTACAAAAGTTATGAGTCCAAAGTAAAATTTGGGTTCATTTGCTTAGTATTAGAGAAATCTAATAAATATTTTAAAAAGCTTGAAATGTAAGCAGTTTATACTGAAATATATTTGCACATTGTATGTTAGGCAGTATTAAATAATATATGTTTTGTTTAATTTTGTTTAATATTAAAGACTTACGAAAAGTAATCAAAAGTTTAACATTAAATTCAGTACACATATCATGTGTTTAAAATAAAATTTGGTTTAATTTGTTAAGTATTGGAGATATTAAATATATTCTATTAAAATCTTGAATAAATTCTATTAAAATCTTGAATTATAAGCATGTTAAGCCAGAAATATTTAAACATTGTATGTAATACAGTATTAAGCAACAAATATTTTGTTTAATTTCTTTTAAAATTGCAGAAATACGAGAAATATTTAAAAGATTTTAAATATATGCAGTTAAACAAATAACATATTCATATATGATTTAAACGATAAAATTAAATAAAAAACTGACTGTTCTGTACACAAGTTATGAGTCCAAAGTAAAATTTGGGTTCATTTGCTTAGTATTAGAGAAATATAATAAATATTTTTAAAATGTTGAAATGTAAGGTAGTTTATACTGAAAATATTTGCACATTGTATGTTAGGCAGTATTAAATAACAAATATTTTGTTTAATTTTGTTTAATATTAAAGACTTACGAAGTATTCAAAAGTTTAACATTAAATTATGTACACATATGATGCGTTTAAAATAAAATTTGGTTTAATATGTTAAGTATTGGAGATATTAAATAAATTCTATTAAAATATTAAATTATAAGCATTTTAAGCTGAAAATATTTAAACATTGCATGTAAAACAGTATTGAACAATAAATATTTTGTTTAATTTCGTTTAAAATTGCAGAACTACGAGAAATATTTAAAAGATTTTAAATATATGCAGTTAAACAAATAACATATTCATATATGATTTAAACGATAAAATTAAATAAAAAACTGACTGTTCTGTACACAAGTTATGAGTCCAAAGTAAAATTTGGGTTCATTTGCTTAGTATTAGAGAAATATAATAAATATTTTTAAAATGTTGAAATGTAAGGTAGTTTATACTGAAAATAACTGCACATTGCATGTTAGGCAGTATTAAATAACAAACGTTTTGTTTAATTTTGTTTAATATTAAAGACTTACGAAAAGTAATGAAAAGTTTAACATTAAATTCAGTACACATATGATGTGTTTAAAATAAAATTTGGTTTAATTTGTTAAGTATTGGAGATATTAAATATATTCTATTAAAATCTTGAATAAATTCTATTAAAATCTTGAATTATAAGCATGTTAAGCCAGAAATATTTAAACATTGTATGTAATACAGTATTAAGCAACAAATATTTTGTTTAATTTCTTTTAAAATTGCAGAAATACGAGAAATATTTAAAAGGTTTTAATTATATGCAGTTAAACAAATAACATATTCATATATGATTTAAACGATAAAATTAAATAAAAAACTTACTGTTCTGTACACAAGTTATGAGTCCAAAGTAAAATTTTGGTTAATTTGCTTAGTATTAGAGAGATATAATAAATATTTTTAAAATCTTGAAATGTACTGAAAATAACTGCACATTGCATGTTAGGCAGTATTAAATAACAAATATTTTGTTATATGCAGTTAAACCATTAACATATATGATATAAACGATAAAATTAAATAAAAAACTGACTGTTCTGTACAAAAGTTATGAGTCAAAAGTAAAATTTGGGTTAATTTGCTTAGTATTAGAGAAATATAATAAAATATTTTTAAAATCTTGAAATGTAAGCAGTTTATACTGAAAATATTTGCACATTGTATGTTAGGCAGTATTAAATAACAAATATTTTGTTTAATTTTTTTTAATATTAAAGACTTACGAAGTATTCAAAAGTTTAACATTAAATTATGTACACATATGATGCGTTTAAAATAAAATTTGGTTTAATTTGTTAAGTGTTGGAGATATTAAATAAATTCTATTAAAATATTGAATTATAAGCATTTTAAGTTGAAAATATTTAAACATTTCATGTAAAACAGTATTGAACAATAAATATTTTGTTTAATTTCGTTTAAAATTGCAGAACTACGAGAAATATTTAAAAGATTTTAAATATATGCAGTTAAACAAATAACATATTCATATATGATTTAAACGATAAAATTAAATAAAAAACTGACTGTTCTGTACACAAGTTATGAGTCCAAAGTAAAATTTGGGTTAATTTGCTTAGTATTAGAGAAATATAATAAATATTTTTAAAATGTTGAAATGTAAGGTAGTTTATACTGAAAATAACTGCACATTGCATGTTAGGCAGTATTAAATAACAAACGTTTTGTTTAATTTTGTTTAATATTAAATACTTACGAAAAGTATTCAAAAGTTTAACATTAAATTCAGTACACAAATGATGTGTTTAAAATAAAATTTGGTTTAATTTGTTAAGTATTGGAGAAATATAATAAATTCTATTAAAATCTTGAATAAATTCTATTAAAATCATGAATTATAAACATGTTAAGCCAGAAATATTTAAGCATTGTATGTAAGACAGTATTAAGCAACAAATATTTTGTTTATTTTCGTTTAAAATTGCAGAACTACGAGAAATATTTAAAAGGTTTTAATTATATGCAGTTAAACAAATAACATATTCATATATGATTTACACGATAAAATTAAATAAAAAAACTTACTGTTCTGTACACAAGTTATAAGTTCAAAGTAAAATTTTGGTTAATTTGCTTAGTATTAGAGAAATATAATAAAATATTTTTAAAATCTTGAAATGTAAGCAGTTTATACTGAAAATATTTGCACATTGCATGTTTGGCAGTATTAAATAACAAATATTTTGTTATATGCAAATAAACCATTAACATATATAATATAAACGATAAAATTATATAAAAAACTGACTGTTCTGTACAAAAGTTATGAGTCCAAAGTAAAATTTAGGTTAATTTGCTTAGTATTAGAGAAATATAATAAAATATTTTTAAAATCTTGAAATGTAAGCAGTTTATACTGAAAATATTTGCACATTGTATGTTAGGCAGTATTAAATAACAAATATTTTGTTTAATTTTGTTTAATATTAAAGACTTACGAAGTATTCAAAAGTTTAACATTAAATTCTGTACACATATGATGCGTTTAAAATAAAATTTGGTTTAATTTGTTAAGTATTGGAGATATTAAATAAATTCTATTAAAATATTGAATTATAAGCATATTAAGCTGAAAATATTTAAACATTGCATGTAAAACAGTATTGAACAATAAATATTTTGTTTAATTTCGTTTAAAATTGCAGAACTACGAGAAATATTTAAAAGATTTTAAATATATGAAGTTAAAAAAATAACATATTCATATATGATTTAAACGATAAAATTAAATAAAAAACTTACTGTTCTGTACACAAGTTATGAGTCCAAAGTAAAATTTGGGCTAATTTGCTTAGTATTAGAGAAATATAATAAATATTTTTAAAATCTTGAAATGTAAGCAGTTTATACTGAAAATATTTGCACATTGCATGTTAGGCAGTATTAAACAACAAATAATTTGTTTAATTTTGTTTAATATTAAAGACTTACGACAAGTATTCAAAAGTTTAACATTAAATTCAGTACACATATGATGTGTTTAAAATAAAATTTGGTTTAATTTGTTAAGTATTGGAGAAATATAATAATCTTAAACTAATAAATTCTATTAAAATCTTGAATAATAAGCATTTTAAGCTGAAAATATTTAAACATTGCATGTAAGACAGTATTGAACAACAAATATTTTGTTTAATTTCGTTTAAAATTGCAGAACTACGAGAAATATTTAAAAGATTTTAAATATATGAAGTTAAACAAATAACATATTCATATATGATTTAAACGATAAAATTAAAGAAAAAACTTACTGTTCTGTACACAAGTTATGAGTCCAAAGTAAAATTTGGGTTAATTTGCTTAGTATTAGAGAAATATAATAAATATTTTTAAAATCTTGAAATGTAAGCAGTTTATACTGAAAATATTTGCACATTGTATGTTAGGCAGTATTAAACAACAAATAATTTGTTTAATTTTGTTTAATATTAAAGACTTACGACAAGTATTCAAAAGTTTAACATTAAATTCAGTACACATATGATGTGTTTAAAATAAAATTTGGTTTAATATGTTAAGTATTGGAGAAATACAATAAATTCTATTAAAATCTTGAATAAATTCTATTAAAATCTTGAATAATAAGCATGTTTAGCCAGAAATATTTAAGCATTGTATGTAAGACAGTATTAAGCAACAAATATTTTGTTTAATTTCGTTTAAAATTGCAGAACTACGAGAATATTTAAAATTTTTTAATTATATGCAGTTAAACAATTAAAATATTCATATATGATTTAAGCGATAAAATTAAATAAAAAACTGACTGTTCTGTACACAAATTATAAGTTCAAAGTAAAATTTCGGTTAATTTGCTTAGTATTAGAGAAATATAATAAATATTTTTAAAATCTTGAAATGTAAGCAGTTTATACTGAAAATATTTGCACATTTTAAGTTAGGCAGCATTAAATAACAAATATTTTGTTTAATTTTGTTTAATATTAAAGACTTACGACAAGTATTCAAAAGTTTAACATTAAATTCTGTACACATATGATGCGTTTAAAATAAAATTTGGTTTAATTTGTTAAGTATTGGAGATATTCAATAAATTCTATTAAAATATCTAATTATAAGCATTTTAAGCTGAAAATATTTAAACATTGCATGGAAAACAGTATTGAACAATAAATATTTTGTTTAATTTTGTTTAAAATTGCAGAACAACGAGAAATATTTAAAAGATTTTAAATATATGAAGTTAAAAAAATAACATATTCATATATGATTTAAACGATAAAATTAAAGAAAAAACTTACTGTTCTGTACACAAGTTATGAGTCCAAAGTAAAATTTTAGTTAATTTGCTTAGTATTAGAGAAATATAATATAATATTTTTAAAATCTTGAAATGTAAGCAGTTTATACTGAAAATATTTGCACATTGTATGTTAGGCAGTATTAAACAACAAATAATTTGTTTAATTTTGTTTAATATTAAAGACTTATATGTATTCAAAAGTTTAACATTAAATTCAGTACACATGATGTGTTTAAAATAAAATTTGGTTTAATATGTTAAGTATTGGAGAAATACAATAAATTCTATTAAAATCTTGAATAATAAGCATGTTAAGCCAGAAAAATCTAAAAATTGTATGTAAGACAGTATTAAGCAACAAATATTTTGTTTAATTTCGTTTAAAATTGAAGAACTAAGAGAAATATTTAAAAGTTTTTAATTATATGCAGTTAAAAAAATAACATATTCATATATGATTTAAACGATAAAATTAAAGAAAAAACTTACTGTTCTGTACACAAGTTATGAGTCCAAAGTAAAATTTCGGTTAATTTGCTTAGTATTAGAGAAATATAATATAATATTTTTAAAATCTTGAAATGTAAGCAGGTTATACTGACAATATTTGCACATTGTATGTTAGTCAGTGGTTATACTGAAAATATTTGCACATTGTATGTTAGTCAGTAATAAACAACAAATAATTTGTTGAATTTTGTTTAATATTAAAGACTTACAAGTATTCAAAAGTTGAACATTAAATTCAGTACACATATGATGTGTTTAAAATAAAATTTGGTTTAATATGTTAAGTATTGAAGAAATACAATAAATTCTATTAAAATCTTGAATAAATTCTATTAAAATCTTGAATAATAAGCATGTTTAGATAGAAATATTTAAGCATTGTATGTAAGACAGTATTAAGCAACAAATATTTTGTTTAATTTCGTTTAAAATTGCAGAACTACGAGAATATTTAAAATTTTTTAATTATATGCAGTTAAACAATTAAAATATTCATATATGATTTAAGCGATAAAATTAAATAAAAACTGACTGTTCTGTACACAAATTATAAGTTCAAAGTAAAATTTCGGTTAATTTGCTTAGTATTAGAGAAATATAATAAATATTTTTAAAATCTTGAAATGTAAGCAGTTTATACTGAAAATATTTGCACATTTTAAGTTAGGCAGCATTAAATAACAAATATTTTGTTTAATTTTGTTTAATAAAATATTTAAACATTGCATGGAAAACAGTATTGAACAATAAATATTTTGTTTAATTTTGTTTAAAATTGCAGAACAACGAGAAATATTTAAAAGATTTTAAATATATGAAGTTAAAAATATAACATATTCATATATGATTTAAACGATAAAAATTAAAAAAAAAACTTACTGTTCTGTACAAAAGTTATGAGTCCAAAGTAAAATTTGGGCTAATTTGCTTAGTATTAGAGAAATATAATATAATATTTGTAAAATCTTGAAATGTAAGCAGGTTATACTGAAAATATTTGCACATTGTATGTTAGGCAGTATTAAACAAAAAATAATTTGTTGAATTTTGTTTAATATTAAAGACGTACGACAAGTATTCAAAAGTTTAACATTAAATTCAGTACACATATGATGTGTTTAAAATAAAATTTGGTTTAATATGTTAAGTATTGGAGAAATAAATAAATTCTATTAAAATCTTGAATA
Source organism: Drosophila hamatofila (assembly GCA_035045345.1). Taxonomy (NCBI): domain Eukaryota; kingdom Metazoa; phylum Arthropoda; class Insecta; order Diptera; family Drosophilidae; genus Drosophila; species Drosophila hamatofila. The sequence goes on from JAWNPA010000014.1 coordinate 122,471, forward strand.
ATAAGCATGTTAAGCCAGAAAATCTAAATTGTATGTAAGACAGTATTAAGCAACAAATATTTTGTTTAATTTCGTTTAAAATTGAAGAATACGAGAAATATTTAAAAGTTTTTAATTATATGAAGTTAAAAAAATAACATATTCATATATGATTTAAACGATAAAATTAAAGAAAAAACTTACTGTTCTGTACACAAGTTATGAGTCCAAAGTAAAATTTCGGTTAATTTGCTTAGTATTAGAGAAATATAATAAATATTTTTAAAATCTTGAAATGTAAGCAGTTTATACTGAAAATATTTGCACATTGTAAGTTAGGCAGTATTAAATAACAAATATTTTGTTTAATTTTGTTTAATATTAAAGACTTACGACAAGTATTCAAAAGTTTAACATTAAATTCTGTACACATATGATGCGTTTAAAATAAAATTTGGTTTAATTTGTTAAGTATTGGAGATATTAAATAAATTCTATTAAAATATTGAATTATAAGCATTTTAAGCTGAAAATATTTAAACATTGCATGTAAAACAGTATTGAACAATAAATATTTCGTTTAATTTTGTTTAAAATTGCAGAACTACGAGAAATATTTAAAAGATTTTAAATATATGAAGTTAAAAAAATAACATATTCATATATGATTTAAACGATAAAATTAAAGAAAAAACTTACTGTTCTGTACACAAGTTATGAGTCCAAAGTAAAATTTGGGCTAATTTGCTTAGTATTAGAGAAATATAATATAATATTTTTAAAATCTTGAAATGTAAGCAGTTTATACTGAAAATATTTGCACATTGTATGTTAGGCAGTATTAAACAACAAATAATTTGTTTAATTTTGTTTAATATTAAAGACTTACGACAAGTATTCAAAAGTTTAACATTAAATTCAGTACACATATGATGTGTTTAAAATAAAATTTGGTTTAATATGTTAAGTATTGGAGAAATACAAAATAAATTCTATTAAAATCTTGAATAATAAGCATGTTAAGCCAGAAAAATCTAAACATTGTATGTAAGACAGTATTAAGCAACAAATATTTTGTTTAATTTCGTTTAAAATTGAAGAACTACGAGAAATATTTAAAAGTTTTTAATTATATGCAGTTAAACAAATAACATATTCATATATGATTTAAACGATAAAATTAAATAAAAAACTTACTGTTCTGTACACAAATTATAAGTTCAAAGTAAAATTTGGGTTAATTTGCTTAGTATTAGAGAAATATAATAAATATTTTTAAAATCTTGAAATGTAAGCAGTTTATACTGAAAATAATTGCACATTGCATGTTAGGCAGTATTAAATAACAAATATTTTGTTATATGCAGTTAAACATTAACATATATGATTAACATAAAATTAAATAAAAAACACTGTTCTGTACAAAGTTATGAGTCCAAAGTAAAATTTCGGTTAATTTGCTTAGTATTAGAGAAATATAATAAATATTTTTAAAATCTTGAAATGTAAGCAGTTTATACTGAAAATATTTGCACATTTCAAGTTAGGCAGCATTAAATAACAAATATTTTGTTTAATTTTGTTTAATATTAAAGACTTACGACAAGTATTCAAAAGTTTAACATTAAATTCTGTACACATATGATGCGTTTAAAATAAAATTTGGTTTAATTTGTTAAGTATTGGAGATATTAAATAAATTCTATTAAAATATTGAATTATAAGCATTTTAAGCTGAAAATATTTAAACATTGCATGTAAAACAGTATTGAACAATAAATATTTTGTTTAATTTTGTTTAAAATTGCAGAACTACGAGAAATATTTAAAAGATTTTAAATATATGAAGTTAAAAAAATAACATATTCATATATGATTTAAACGATAAAATTAAAGAAAAAACTTACTGTTCTGTACACAAGTTATGAGTCCAAAGTAAAATTTGGGCTAATTTGCTTAGTATTAGAGAAATATAATATAATATTTTTAAAATCTTGAAATGTAAGCAGTTTATACTGAAAATATTTGCACATTGTATGTTAGGCAGTATTAAACAACAAATAATTTGTTTAATTTTGTTTAATATTAAAGACTTACGACAAGTATTCAAAAGTTTAACATTAAATTCAGTACACATATGATGTGTTTAAAATAAAATTTGGTTTAATATGTTAAGTATTAGAGAAATACAATAAATTCTATTAAAATCTTGAATAATAAGCATGTTAAGCCAGAAAAATCTAAAAATTGTATGTAAGACAGTATTAAGCAACAAATATTTTGTTTAATTTCGTTTAAAATTGAAGAACTACGAGAAATATTTAAAAGATTTTAATTATATGAAGTTAAAAAAATAACATATTCATATATGATTTAAACGATAAAATTAAAGAAAAAACTTACTGTTCTGTACACAAGTTATGAGTCCAAAGTAAAATTTCGGTTAATTTGCTTAGTATTAGAGAAATATAATATAATATTTTTAAAATCTTGAAATGTAAGCAGTTTATACTGAAAATATTTGCACATTTCAAGTTAGGCAGCATTAAATAACAAATATTTTGTTTAATTTTGTTTAATATTAAAGACTTACGACAAGTATTCAAAAGTTTAACATTAAATTCTGTACACATATGATGTGTTTAAAATAAAATTTGGTTTAATTTGTTAAGTATTGGAGATATTAAATAAATTCTATTAAAATCTTGAATAATAAGCATGTTAAGCCAGAAAAATCTAAAAATTGTATGTAAGACAGTATTAAGCAACAAATATTTTGTTTAATTTCGTTTAAAATTGCAGAACTACGAGAAATATTTAAAAGATTTTAATTATATGCAGTTAAACAAATAACATATTCATATATGATTTAAACGATAAAATTAAAAAAAAAACTTACTGTTCTGTACACAAGTTATGAGTCCAAAGTAAAATTTGGGTTAATTTGCTTAGTATTAGAGAAATATAATAAATATTTTTAAAATCTTGAAATGTAAGCAGTTTATACTGAAAATAATTGCACTTGTATGTTAGGCAGTATTAAATAACAAATATTTTTTTTGCATTAAAATTAACATATATGATTAACGATAAAATTAAATAAAAAACTGACTGTTCTGTACACAATTATGAGTCCAAAGTAAAATTTGGGCTAATTTGCTTAGTATTAGAGAAATACAATATAATATTTTTAAAATCTTGAAATGTAAGCAGTTTATACTGAAAATATTTGCACATTTCAAGTTAGGCAGCATTAAATAACAAATATTTTGTTTAATTTTGTTTAATATTAAAGACTTACGACAAGTATTCAAAAGTTTAACATTAAATTCTGTACACATATGATGCGTTTAAAATAAAATTTGGTTTAATTTGTTAAGTATTGGAGATATTAAATAAATTCTATTAAAATATTGAATTATAAGCATTTTAAGCTGAAAATATTTAAACATTGCATGTAAAACAGTATTGAACAATAAATATTTTGTTTAATTTTGTTTAAAATTGCAGAACTACGAGAAATATTTAAAAGATTTTAAATATATGAAGTTAAAAAAATAACATATTCATATATGATTTAAACGATAAAATTAAAGAAAAAACTTACTGTTCTGTACACAAGTTATGAGTCCAAAGTAAAATTTGGGTTAATTTGCTTAGTATTAGAGAAATATAATATAATATTTTTAAAATCTTGAAATGTAAGCAGTTTATACTGAAAATATTTGCACATTGCAAGTTAGGCAGTATTAAATAACAAATATTTTGTTTAATTTTGTTTAATATTAAAGACTTACGACAAGTATTCAAAAGTTTAACATTAAATTCTGTACACATATGATGTGTTTAAAATAAAATTTGGTTTAATTTGTTAAGTATTGGAGAATATTACAATAAATTCTATTAAAATCTTGAATAATAAGCATGTTAAGCCAGAAATATCTAAACATTGTATGTAAGACAGTATTAAGCAACAAATATTTTGTTTAATTTCGTTTAAAATTGAAGAACTACGAGAAATATTTAAAAGGTTTTAATTATATGCAGTTAAACAAATAACATATTCATATATGATTTAAACGATAAAATTAAATAAAAAACTTACTGTTCTGTACACAAGTTATGAGTCCAAAGTAAAATTTCGGTTAATTTGCTTAGTATTAGAGAAATATAATAAATATTTTTAAAATCTTGAAATGTAAGCAGTTTATACTGAAAATATTTGCACATTTCAAGTTAGGCAGCATTAAATAACAAATATTTTGTTTAATTTTGTTTAATATTAAAGACTTACGACAAGTATTCAAAAGTTTAACATTAAATTCTGTACACATATGATGCGTTTAAAATAAAATTTGGTTTAATTTGTTAAGTATTGGAGATATTAAATAAATTCTATTAAAATATTGAATTATAAGCATTTTAAGCTGAAAATATTTAAACATTGCATGTAAAACAGTATTGAACAATAAATATTTTGTTTAATTTTGTTTAAAATTGCAGAACTACGAGAAATATTTAAAAGATTTTAAATATATGAAGTTAAAAAAATAACATATTCATATATGATTTAAACGATAAAATTAAAGAACAAACTTACTGTTCTGTACACAAATTATGAGTTCAAAGTAAAATTTGGGTTAATTTGCTTAGTATTAGAGAAATATAATAAATATTTTTAAAATCTTGAAATGTAAGCAGTTTATACTGAAAATATTTGCACATTGTATGTTAGGCAGTATTAAACAACAAATAATTTGTTTAATTTTGTTTAATATTAAAGACTTACGACAAGTATTCAAAAGTTTAACATTAAATTCAGTACACATATGATGTGTTTAAAATAAAATTTGGTTTAATTTGTTAAGTATTAGAGAAATACAAGAAATTCTATTAAAATCTTGAATAATAAGCATGTTAAGCCAGAAAAATCTAAAAATTGTATGTAAGACAGTATTAAGCAACAAATATTTTGTTTAATTTCGTTTAAAATTGAAGAACTACGAGAAATATTTAAAAGATTTTAAATATATGAAGTTAAAAAAATAACATATTCATATATGATTTAAACGATAAAATTAAAGAAAAAACTTACTGTTCTGTACACAAGTTATGAGTCCAAAGTAAAATTTCGGTTAATTTGCTTAGTATTAGAGAAATATAATATAATATTTTTAAAATCTTGAAATGTAAGCAGTTTATACTGAAAATATTTGCACATTGTAAGTTAGGCAGTATTAAACAACAAATAATTTGTTTAATTTTGTTTAATATTAAAGACTTACGACAAGTATTCAAAAGTTTAACATTAAATTCAGTACACATATGATGTGTTTAAAATAAAATTTGGTTTAATATGTTAAGTATTGGAGAAATACAATAAATTCTATTAAAATCTTGAATTATAAGCATGTTTAAGCCAGAAAATATCTAAACATTGTATGTAAGACAGTATTAAGCAACAAATATTTTGTTTAATTTCGTTTAAAATTGAAGAACTACGAGAAATATTTAAAAGATTTTAATTATATGAAGTTAAACAAATAACATATTCATATATGATTTAAACGATAAAATTAAATAAAAAACTTACTGTTCTGTACACAAGTTATGAGTCCAAAGTAAAATTTCGGTTAATTTGCTTAGTATTAGAGAAATATAATAAATATTTTTAAAATCTTGAAATTAAGCAGTTTATACTGAAAATATTGCACTTAGTTAGGCAGTTAAATTTTTAAATATTTAAATTAATAAAAACTTACTGTTCTGTACACAAGTTATGAGTTCAAAGTAAAATTTGGGTTAATTTGCTTAGTTTAGAGAAATATAATATAATATTTTTAAAATCTTGAAATGTAAGCAGTTTATACTGAAAATATTTGCACATTTCAAGTTAGGCAGTATTAAATAACAAATATTTTGTTTAATTTTGTTTAATATTAAAGACTTACGACAAGTATTCAAAAGTTTAACATTAAATTCTGTACACATATGATGCGTTTAAAATAAAATTTGGTTTAATTTGTTAAGTATTGGAGATATTAAATAAATTCTATTAAAATATTGAATTATAAGCATTTTAAGCTGAAAATATTTAAACATTGCATGTAAAACAGTATTGAACAATAAATTTTTTGTTTAATTTTGTTTAAAATTGCAGAACTACGAGAAATATTTAAAAGATTTTAAATATATGAAGTTAAAAAAATAACATATTCATATATGATTTAAACGATAAAATTAAAGAAAAAACTTACTGTTCTGTACAAAAGTTATGAGTCCAAAGTAAAATTTGGGCTAATTTGCTTAGTATTAGAGAAATATAATATATTAATTTTAAAATCTTGAAATGTAAGCAGCTTATACTGAAAATATTTGCACATTGTATGTTAGGCAGTATTAAACAACAAATAATTTGTTTAATTTTGTTTAATATTAAAGACTTACGACAAGTATTCAAAAGTTTAACATTAAATTCAGTACACATATGATGTGTTTAAAATAAAATTTGGTTTAATATGTTAAGTATTGGAGAAATACAATAAATTCTATTAAAATCTTGAATAATAAGCATGTTAAGCTAGAAAATATTTAAAAATTGTATGTAAGACAGTATTAAGCAATAAATATTTTGTTTAATTTCGTTTAAAATTGAAGAACTACGAGAAATATTTAAAAGATTTTAAATATATGAAGTTAAAAAATAACATATTCATATATGATTTAAACGATAAAATTAAAGAACAAACTTACTGTTCTGTACACAAGTTATGAGTCCAAAGTAAAATTTGGGCTAATTTGCTTAGTATTAGAGAAATATAATATAATATTTTTAAAATCTTGAAATGTAAGCAGTTTATACTGAAAATATTTGCACATTGTATGTTAGGCAGTATTAAACAACAAATAATTTGTTTAATTTTGTTTAATATTAAAGACATACGACAAGTATTCATAAGTTTAACATTAAATTCAGTACACATATGATGTGTTTAAAATAAAATTTGGTTTAATATGTTAAGTATTAGAGAAATACAATAAATTCTATTAAAATCTTGAATAATAAGCATGTTAAGCCAGAAAAATCTAAAAATTGTATGTAAGACAGTATTAAGCAACAAATATTTTGTTTAATTTCGTTTAAAATTGAAGAACTACGAGAAATATTTAAAAGATTTTAAATATATGAAGTTAAAAAATAACATATTCATATATGATTTAAACGATAAAATTAAAGAAAAAACTTACTGTTCTGTACACAAGTTATGAGTCCAAAGTAAAATTTCGGTTAATTTGCTTAGTATTAGAGAAATATAATATAATATTTTTAAAATCTTGAAATGTAAGCAGTTTATACTGAAAATATTTGCACATTGTATGTTAGGCAGTATTAAACAACAAATATTTGTTTAATTTTGTTTAATATTAAAGACTTACGACAAGTATTCAAAAGTTTAACATTAAATTCAGTACACATATGATGTGTTTAAAATAAAATTTGGTTTAATTTGTTAAGTATTGGAGATATACAATAAATTCTATTAAAATCTTGAATAATAAGCATGTTAAGCCAGAAAAATCTAAAAATTGTATGTAAGACAGTATTAAGCAACAAATATTTTGTTTAATTTCGTTTAAAATTGAAGAACTACGAGAAATATTTAAAAGATTTTAAATATATGAAGTTAAACAAATAACATATTCATATATGATTTAAACGATAAAATTAAAGAAAAAACTTACTGTTCTGCACACACATTATGAGTTCAAAGTAAAATTTGGGTTAATTTGCTTAGTATTAGAGAAATATAATAAATATTTTTAAAATCTTGAAATGTAAGCAGTTTATACTGAAAATATTTGCACATTCATGTTAAGTATTATAAAAATATTTTGTTTTAGTTATTAACTATTATTAAACGATAAAATTAAATAAAAAACTACTGTTCTGTACACAAGTTATGAGTCCAAAGTAAAATTTGGGCTAATTTGCTTAGTATTAGAGAAATATAATATAATATTTTTAAAATCTTGAAATGTAAGCAGTTTATACTGAAAATATTTGCACATTTATGTTAGGCAGTATTAAACAACAAATAATTTGTTTAATTTTGTTTAATATTAAAGACTTACGACAAGTATTCAAAAGTTTAACATTAAATTCAGTAACATATGATGTGTTTAAAATAAAATTTGGTTTAATATGTTAAGTATTGGAGAAATACAATAAATTCTATTAAAATCTTGAATAATAAGCATGTTAAGCCAGAAAAATCTAAAAATTGTATGTAAACAGTATTAAGCAACAAATATTTTGTTTAATTTCGTTTAAAATTGAAGAACTAAGAGAAATATTTAAAAGATTTTAATTATATGAAGTTAAACAAATAACATATTCAATATGATTTAAGCGATAAAATTAAATAAAAAACTTACTGTTCTGCACACAAATTATAAGTTCAAAGTAAAATTTCGGTTAATTTGCTTAGTATTAGAGAAATATAATAAATATTTTTAAAATCTTGAAATGTAAGCAGTTTATACTGAAAATATTTGCACATTTCAAGTTAGGCAGTATTAAATAACAAATATTTTGTTTAATTTTGTTTAATATTAAAGACTTACGACAAGTATTCAAAAGTTTAACATTAAATTCTGTACAATATGATGTGTTTAAAATAAAATTTGGTTTAATTTGTTAAGTATTAGAGATATTAAATAAATTCTATTAAAATATTGAATTATAAGCATTTTAAGCAGAAAATATTTAAACATTGTATGTAAGACAGTATTAAGCAATAAATTTTTGTTTAATTTTGTTTAAAATTGAGAACTACGAGAAATATTTAAAAGATTTTAATTATATGAAGTTAAACAAATAACATATTCATATATGATTTAAACGATAAAATTAAATAAAAAACTTACTGTTCTGTACACAAGTTATAAGTTCAAAGTAAAATTTCGGTTAATTTGCTTAGTATTAGAGAAATATAATAAATATTTTTAAAATCTTGAAATGTAAGCAGTTTATACTGAAAATATTTGCACATTGTATGTTAGGCAGTATTAAATAACAAATATTTTGTTTAATTTTGTTTAATATTAAAGACTTACGACAAGTATTCAAAAGTTTAACATTAAATTCTGTACACATATGATGTGTTTAAAATAAAATTTGGTTTAATTTGTTAAGTATTGGAGATATTAAATAAATTCTATTAAAATATTGAATTATAAGCATTTTAAGCTGAAAATATTTAAACATTGCATGTAAAACAGTATTGAACAATAAATTATTTGTTTAATTTTGTTTAAAATTGCAGAACTACGAGAAATATTTAAAAGATTTTAAATATATGAAGTTAAAAAAATAACATATTCATATATGATTTAAACGATAAAATTAAAGAAAAAACTTACTGTTCTGTACACAAGTTATGAGTCCAAAGTAAAATTTGGGCTAATTTGCTTAGTATTAGAGAAATACAATATAATATTTTTAAAATCTTGAAATGTAAGCAGTTTATACTGAAAATATTTGCACATTGTATGTTAGGCAGTATTAAACAACAAATAATTTGTTTAATTTTGTTTAATATTAAAGACTTACGACAAGTATTCAAAAGTTTAACATTAAATTCAGTACACATATGATGTGTTTAAAATAAAATTTGGTTTAATATGTTAAGTATTAGAGAAATACAATAAATTCTATTAAAATCTTGAATAATAAGCATGTTAAGCCAGAAAAATCTAAAAATTGTATGTAAGACAGTATTAAGCAACAAATATTTTGTTAAATTTCGTTTAAAATTGAAGAACTACGAGAAATATTTAAAAGATTTTAAATATATGAAGTTAAAAAAATAACATATTCATATATGATTTAAACGATAAAATTAAAGAAAAAACTTACTGTTCTGTACACAAGTTATGAGTCCAAAGTAAAATTTCGGTTAATTTGCTTAGTATTAGAGAAATATAATATAATATTTTTAAAATCTTGAAATGTAAGCAGTTTATACTGAAAATATTTGCACATTGCAAGTTAGGCAGTATTAAACAACAAATAATTTGTTTAATTTTGTTTAATATTAAAGACTTACGACAAGTATTCAAAAGTTTAACATTAAATTCAGTACACATATGATGTGTTTAAAATAAAATTTGGTTTAATATGTTAAGTATTGGAGAAATACAATAAATTCTATTAAAATCTTGAATAATAAGCATGTTAAGCCAGAAAAATCTAAAAATTGTATGTAAGACAGTATTAAGCAACAAATATTTTGTTTAATTTCGTTTAAAATTGAAGAACTACGAGAAATATTTAAAAGATTTTAATTATATGAAGTTAAAAAAATAACATATTCATATATGATTTAAACGATAAAATTAAAGAAAAAACTTACTGTTCTGTACACAAGTTATGAGTCCAAAGTAAAATTTCGGTTAATTTGCTTAGTATTAGAGAAATATAATATAATATTTTTAAAATCTTGAAATGTAAGCAGTTTATACTGAAAATATTTGCACATTGTATGTTAGGCAGTATTAAACAACAAATAATTTGTTTAATTTTGTTTAATATTAAAGACTTACGACAAGTATTCAAAAGTTTAACATTAAATTCAGTACACATATGAAGTGTTTAAAATAAAATTTGGTTTAATTTGTTAAGTATTGGAGATATTAAATAAATTCTATTAAAATCTTGAATAATAAGCATGTTAAGCCAGAAATATCTAAAAATTGTATGTAAGACAGTATTAAGAACAAATATTTTGTTTAATTTCGTTTAAAATTGAAGAACTAAGAGAAATATTTAAAAGATTTTAATTATATGAAGTTAAACAAATAACATATTCATATATGATTTAAACGATAAAATTAAATAAAAAACTTACTGTTCTGTACACAAATTATAAGTCCAAAGTAAAATTTCGGTTAATTTGCTTAGTATTAGAGAAATATAATAAATATTTTTAAAATCTTGAAATGTAAGCAGTTTATACTGAAAATATTAATTTTTTTTTATTATTAGATATTAATAAAAACTACTTTCTTACAAAATTATAGTCAAAGTAAAATTTGGTTAATTTGCTTAGTTTAGAGAAATATAATAAATATTTTTAAAATCTTGAAATGTAAGCAGTTTATACTGAAAATATTTGCACATTTCAAGTTAGGCAGCATTAAATAACAAATATTTTGTTTAATTTTGTTTAATATTAAAGACTTACGACAAGTATTCAAAAGTTTAACATTAAATTCTGTACACATATGATGCGTTTAAAATAAAATTTGGTTTAATTTGTTAAGTATTGGAGATATTAAATAAATTCTATTAAAATATTGAATTATAAGCATTTTAAGCTGAAAATATTTAAACATTGCATGTAAAACAGTATTGAACAATAAATTATTTGTTTAATTTTGTTTAAAATTGCAGAACTACGAGAAATATTTAAAAGATTTTAAATATATGAAGTTAAAAAAATAACATATTCATATATGATTTAAACGATAAAATTAAAGAAAAAACTTACTGTTCTGTACACAAGTTATGAGTCCAAAGTAAAATTTGGGCTAATTTGCTTAGTATTAGAGAAATACAATATAATATTTTTAAAATCTTGAAATGTAAGCAGTTTATACTGAAAATATTTGCACATTGTATGTTAGGCAGTATTAAACAACAAATAATTTGTTTAATTTTGTTTAATATTAAAGACTTACGACAAGTATTCAAAAGTTTAACATTAAATTCAGTACACATATGAAGTGTTTAAAATAAAATTTGGTTTAATATGTTAAGTATTGGAGAAATACAATAAATTCTATTAAAATCTTGAATAATAAGCATGTTAAGCCAGAAAAATCTAAAAATTGTATGTAAGACAGTATTAAGCAACAAATATTTTGTTTAATTTCGTTTAAAATTGAAGAACTAAGAGAAATATTTAAAAGATTTTAATTATATGAAGTTAAACAAATAACATATTCATATATGATTTAAACGATAAAATTAAAGAAAAAACTTACTGTTCTGTACACAAGTTATGAGTCCAAAGTAAAATTTGGGCTAATTTGCTTAGTATTAGAGAAATATAATATAATATTTTTAAAATCTTGAAATGTAAGCAGTTTATACTGAAAATATTTGCACATTGTATGTTAGGCAGTATTAAACAACAAATAATTTGTTTAATTTTGTTTAATATTAAAGACTTACGACAAGTATTCAAAAGTTTAACATAAAATTCAGTACACATATGATGCGTTTAAAATAAAATTTGGTTTAATTTGTTAAGTATTGGAGATATTAAATAAATTCTATTAAAATCTTGAATAATAAGCATGTTAAGCCAGAAAAATCTAAAAATTGTATGTAAGACAGTATTAAGCAACAAATATTTTGTTTAATTTCGTTTAAAATTGAAGAACTAAGAGAAATATTTAAAAGTTTTTAATTATATGCAGTTAAACAAATAACATATTCATATATGATTTAAACGATAAAATTAAAGAAAAAACTTACTGTTCTGTACACAAGTTATAAGTTCAAAGTAAAATTTCGGTTAATTTGCTTAGTATTAGAGAAATATAATAAATATTTTTAAAATCTTGAAATGTAAGCAGTTTATACTGAAAATATTTGCACATTGTATGTTAGGCAGTATTAAACAACAAATATTTTGTTTAATTTTGTTTAATATTAAAGACTTACGACAAGTATTCAAAAGTTTAACATTAAATTCTGTACACATATGATGTGTTTAAAATAAAATTTGGTTTAATTTGTTAAGTATTGGAGATATTAAATAAATTCTATTAAAATATTGAATTATAAGCATTTTAAGCTGAAAATATTTAAACATTGCATGTAAAACAGTATTGAACAATAAATTTTTTGTTTAATTTTGTTTAAAATTGCAGAACTACGAGAAATATTTAAAAGATTTTAAATATATGAAGTTAAAAAAATAACATATTCATATATGATTTAAACGATAAAATTAAAGAAAAAACTTACTGTTCTGTACACAAGTTATGAGTCCAAAGTAAAATTTGGGCTAATTTGCTTAGTATTAGAGAAATATAATATAATATTTTTAAAATCTTGAAATGTAAGCAGTTTATACTGAAAATATTTGCACATTGTATGTTAGGCAGTATTAAACAACAAATAATTTGTTTAATTTTGTTTAATATTAAAGACTTACGACAAGTATTCAAAAGTTTAACATTAAATTCAGTACACATATGAAGTGTTTAAAATAAAATTTGGTTTAATATGTTAAGTATTGGAGAAATACAATAAATTCTATTAAAATCTTGAATAATAAGCATGTTAAGCCAGAAAAATCTAAAAATTGTATGTAAGACAGTATTAAGCAACAAATATTTTGTTTAATTTCGTTTAAAATTGAAGAACTAAGAGAAATATTTAAAAGATTTTAATTATATGCAGTTAAACAAATAACATATTCATATATGATTTAAACGATAAAATTAAATAAAAAACTTACTGTTCTGTACACAAGTTATGAGTCCAAAGTAAAATTTGGGCTAATTTGCTTAGTATTAGAGAAATATAATATAATATTTTTAAAATCTTGAAATGTAAGCAGTTTATACTGAAAATATTTGCACATTGTATGTTAGGCAGTATTAAACAACAAATAATTTGTTTAATTTTGTTTAATATTAAAGACTTACGACAAGTATTCAAAAGTTTAACATTAAATTCTGTACACATATGATGCGTTTAAAATAAAATTTGGTTTAATTTGTTAAGTATTGGAGATATTAAATAAATTCTATTAAAATATTGAATTATAAGCATGTTTAGCTAGAAATATTTAAACATTGTATGTAAGACAGTATTAAGCAACAAATATTTTGTTTAATTTTGTTTAAAATTGCAGAACTACGAGAAATATTTAAAAGTTTTTAATTATATACAGTTAAACAAATAACATATTAATATATGATTTAAACGATAAAATTAAATAAAAAACTTACTGTTCTGTACACAAGTTATGGGTCCAAAGTAAAATTTCGGTTAATTTGCTTAGTATTAGAGAAATATAATAAATATTTTTAAAATCTTGAAATGTAAGCAGTTTATACTGAAAATATTTGACTTTTAAGTAGAAATAAAATTTTTTTATATGCAGTTAAACAATTAACATTATATGATTTAAGCGATAAAATTAAATAAAAAACTGACTGTTCTGTACACAAGTTATGAGTCCAAAGTAAAATTTCGGTTAATTTGCTTAGTATTAGAGAAATATAATAAATATTTTTAAAATCTTGAAATGTAAGCAGTTTATACTGAAAATATTTGCACATTGCATGTTAGGCAGTATTAAACAACAAATATTTGTTTAATTTTGTTTAATATTAAAGACTTACGACAAGTATTCAAAAGTTTAACATTAAATTCAGTACACATATGATGTGTTTAAAATAAAATTTGGTTTAATATGTTAAGTATTGGAGAAATACAATAAATTCTATTAAAATCTTGAATAATAAGCATGTTAAGCCAGAAAAATCTAAAAATTGTATGTAAGACAGTATTAAGCAACAAATATTTTGTTTAATTTCGTTTAAAATTGAAGAACTACGAGAAATATTTAAAAGATTTTAAATATATGAAGTTAAAAAAATAACATATTCATATATGATTTAAACGATAAAATTAAAGAAAAAACTTACTGTTCTGTACACAAGTTATGAGTCCAAAGTAAAATTTGGGCTAATTTGCTTAGTATTAGAGAAATATAATATAATATTTTTAAAATCTTGAAATGTAAGCAGTTTATACTGAAAATATTTGCACATTGTATGTTAGGCAGTATTAAACAACAAATAATTTGTTTAATTTTGTTTAATATTAAAGACTTACGACAAGTATTCAAAAGTTTAACATTAAATTCAGTACACATATGATGTGTTTAAAATAAAATTTGGTTTAATATGTTAAGTATTAGAGAAATACAATAAATTCTATTAAAATCTTGAATAATAAGCATGTTAAGCCAGAAAAATCTAAAAATTGTATGTAAGACAGTATTAAGCAACAAATATTTTGTTTAATTTCGTTTAAAATTGAAGAACTAAGAGAAATATTTAAAAGTTTTTAATTATATGCAGTTAAAAAAATAACATATTCATATATGATTTAAACGATAAAATTAAAGAAAAAACTTACTGTTCTGTACACAAGTTATGAGTCCAAAGTAAAATTTCGGTTAATTTGCTTAGTATTAGAGAAATATAATATAATATTTTTAAAATCTTGAAATGTAAGCAGTTTATACTGAAAATATTTGCACATTGTATGTTAGGCAGTATTAAACAACAAATAATTTGTTTAATTTTGTTTAATATTAAAGACTTACGACAAGTATTCAAAAGTTTAACATAAAATTCAGTACACATATGATGTGTTTAAAATAAAATTTGGTTTAATTTGTTAAGTATTGGAGATATTAAATAAATTCTATTAAAATATTGAATAATAAGCATTTTAAGCCAGAAATATTTAAACATTTATTAAGACAGTATTAAGCAACAAATATTTTGTTTAATTTTTTAAAATGAAGAATACGAGAAATATTTAAAAGTTTTTAATTATATGCAGTTAAACAATTAACATATTCAGATATGATTTAAGCGATAAAATTAAATAAAAAACTGACTGTTCTGTACACAAATTATAAGTTCAAAGTAAAATTTCGGTTAATTTGCTTAGTATTAGAGAAATATCATAAATATTTTTAAAATCTTGAAATGTAAGCAGTTTATACTGAAAATAATTATTGTAAGAATTATAAAATATTTTGTTTATGCAGTTAAACAATTAACATATATGATATAAACGATAAAATTAAATAAAAAACTTACTGTTCTGTACACAAGTTATGAGTTCAAAGTAAAATTTCGGTTAATTTGCTTAGTATTAGAGAAATATAATAAATATTTTTAAAATCTTGAAATGTAAGCAGTTTATACTGAAAATATTTGCACATTTCAAGTTAGGCAGCATTAAATAACAAATATTTTGTTTAATTTTGTTTAATATTAAAGACTTACGACAAGTATTCAAAAGTTTAACATTAAATTCTGTACACATATGATGTGTTTAAAATAAAATTTGGTTTAATTTGTTAAGTATTGGAGATATTAAATAAATTCTATTAAAATATTGAATTATAAGCATTTTAAGCTGAAAATATTTAAACATTGCATGTAAAACAGTATTGAACAATAAATTTTTTGTTTAATTTTGTTTAAAATTGCAGAACTACGAGAAATATTTAAAAGATTTTAAATATATGAAGTTAAAAAAATAACATATTCATATATGATTTAAACGATAAAATTAAAGAAAAAACTTACTGTTCTGTACACAAGTTATGAGTCCAAAGTAAAATTTGGGCTAATTTGCTTAGTATTAGAGAAATACAATATAATATTTTTAAAATCTTGAAATGTAAGCAGTTTATACTGAAAATATTTGCACATTGTATGTTAGGCAGTATTAAACAACAAATAATTTGTTTAATTTTGTTTAATATTAAAGACTTACGACAAGTATTCAAAAGTTTAACATTAAATTCAGTACACATATGATGTGTTTAAAATAAAATTTGGTTTAATATGTTAAGTATTGGAGAAATACAATAAATTCTATTAAAATCTTGAATAATAAGCATGTTAAGCCAGAAAAATCTAAAAATTGTATGTAAGACAGTATTAAGCAACAAATATTTTGTTTAATTTCGTTTAAAATTGAAGAACTAAGAGAAATATTTAAAAGCTTTTAATTATATGCAGTTAAACAAATAACATATTCATATATGATTTAAACGATAAAATTAAATAAAAAACTTACTGTTCTGTACACAAGTTATGAGTCCAAAGTAAAATTTCGGTTAATTTGCTTAGTATTAGAGAAATATAATATAATATTTTTAAAATCTTGAAATGTAAGCAGTTTATACTGAAAATATTTGCACATTTCAAGTTAGGCAGCATTAAATAACAAATATTTTGTTTAATTTTGTTTAATATTAAAGACTTACGACAAGTATTCAAAAGTTTAACATTAAATTCAGTACACATATGATGTGTTTAAAATAAAATTTGGTTTAATTTGTTAAGTATTGGAGATATTAAATAAATTCTATTAAAATCTTGAATAATAAGCATTTTAAGCTGAAAATATTTAAACATTGTATGTAAAACAGTATTGAACAATAAATATTTCGTTTAATTTTGTTTAAAATTGCAGAACTACGAGAAATATTTAAAAGATTTTAAATATATGAAGTTAAAAAAATAACATATTCATATATGATTTAAACGATAAAATTAAAGAAAAAACTTACTGTTCTGTACACAAGTTATGAGTCCAAAGTAAAATTTGGGCTAATTTGCTTAGTATTAGAGAAATATAATATAATATTTTTAAAATCTTGAAATGTAAGCAGTTTATACTGAAAATATTTGCACATTGTATGTTAGTCAGTAATAAACAACAAATAATTTGTTGAATTTTGTTTAATATTAAAGACGTACGACAAGTATTCAAAAGTTTAACATTAAATTCAGTACACATATGATGTGTTTAAAATAAAATTTGGTTTAATATGTTAAGTATTGGAGAAATACAATAAATTCTATTAAAATCTTGAATAATAAGCATGTTAAGCCAGAAAAATCTAAACATTGTATGTAAGACAGTATTAAGCAACAAATATTTTGTTTAATTTCGTTTAAAATTGAAGAACTAAGAGAAATATTTAAAAGATTTTAATTATATGCAGTTAAAAAATAACATATTCATATATGATTTAAACGATAAAATTAAATAAAAAACTTACTGTTCTGTACACAAGTTATGAGTCCAAAGTAAAATTTCGGTTAATTTGCTTAGTATTAGAGAAATATAATATAATATTTTTAAAATCTTGAAATGTAAGCAGTTTATACTGAAAATATTTGCACATTTTAAGTTAGGCAGTATTAAACAACAAATAATTTGTTTAATTTTGTTTAATATTAAAGACTTACGACAAGTATTCAAAAGTTTAACATTAAATTCAGTACACATATGATGTGTTTAAAATAAAATTTGGTTTAATATGTTAAGTATTGGAGAAATACAATAAATTCTATTAAAATCTTGAATAATAAGCATGTTAAGCCAGAAAAATCTAAAAATTGTATGTAAGACAGTATTAAGCAACAAATATTTTGTTTAATTTCGTTTAAAATTGAAGAACTAAGAGAAATATTTAAAAGTTTTTAATTATATGCAGTTAAAAAAATAACATATTCATATATGATTTAAACGATAAAATTAAAGAAAAAACTTACTGTTCTGTACACAAGTTATGAGTCCAAAGTAAAATTTCGGTTAATTTGCTTAGTATTAGAGAAATATAATATAATATTTTTAAAATCTTGAAATGTAAGCAGTTTATACTGAAAATATTTGCACATTGTATGTTAGGCAGTATTAAACAACAAATAATTTGTTTAATTTTGTTTAATATTAAAGACTTACGACAAGTATTCAAAAGTTTAACATTAAATTCAGTACACATATGATGTGTTTAAAATAAAATTTGGTTTAATATGTTAAGTATTGGAGAAATACAATAAATTCTATTAAAATCTTGAATTATAAGCATGTTTAGCAAGAAATATTTAAGCATTGTATGTAAGACAGTATTAAGCAACAAATATTTTGTTTAATTTCTTTTAAAATTGCAGAACTACGAGAATATTTAAAAGGTTTTAATTATATGCAGTTAAACAAATAACATATTCATATATGATTTAAACGATAAAATTAAATAAAAAACTTACTGTTCTGTACACAAGTTATGAGTCCAAAGTAAAATTTCGGTTAATTTGCTTAGTATTAGAGAAATATAATAAATATTTTTAAAATCTTGAAATGTAAGCAGTTTATACTGAAAATAATTGCACTTTTCAAGTAAGGCAGGATTAAATAACGAATATTTTGTTATATGCAGTTAAACAATTAACATATATGATATAAACGATAAAATTAAATAAAAAACTTACTGTTCTGTACACAAGTTATGAGTCCAAAGTAAAATTTGGGTTAATTTGCTTAGTATTAGAGAAATATAATAAACATTTTTAAAATCTTGAAATGTAAGCAGTTTATACTGAAAATATTTGCACATTTCAAGTTAGGCAGCATTAAATAACAAATATTTTGTTTAATTTTGTTTAATATTAAAGACTTACGACAAGTATTCAAAAGTTTAACATTTAATTCTGTACACATATGATGTGTTTAAAATAAAATTTGGTTTAATTTGTTAAGTATTGGAGATATTAAATAAATTCTATTAAAATATTGAATTATAAGCATTTTAAGCTGAAAATATTTAAACATTGCATGTAAAACAGTATTGAACAATAAATATTTTGTTTAATTTTGTTTAAAATTGCAGAACAACGAGAAATATTTAAAAGATTTTAAATATATGAAGTTAAAAATATAACATATTCATATATGATTTAAACGATAAAATTAAAGAAAAAACTTACTGTTCTGTACACAAGTTATGAGTCCAAAGTAAAATTTGGGCTAATTTGCTTAGTATTAGAGAAATATATTATATTATATTTTTAAAATCTTGAAATGTAAGCAGCTTATACTGAAAATATTTGCACATTGTATGTTAGGCAGTATTAAACAACAAATAATTTGTTTAATTTTGTTTAATATTAAAGACTTACGACAAGTATTCAAAAGTTTAACATTAAATTCAGTAGACATTATATGTTTAAAATAAAATTTGGTTTACTATGTTAAGTATTGGAGAAATACAATAAATTCTATTAAAATCTTGAATAATAAGCATGTTAAGCCAGAAGAATCTAAAAATTGTATGTAAGACAGTATTAAGCAACAAATATTTTGTTTAATTTCGTTTAAAATTGAAGAACTAAGAGAAATATTTAAAAGTTTTTAATTATATGCAGTTAAAAAAATAACATATTCATATATGATTTAAACGATAAAATTAAAGAAAAAACTTACTGTTCTGTACACAAGTTATGAGTCCAAAGTAAAATTTCGGTTAATTTGCTTAGTATTAGAGAAATATAATATAATATTTTTAAAATCTTGAAATGTAAGCAGTTTATACTGAAAATATTTGCACATTGTATGTTAGGCAGTATTAAACAACAAATAATTTGTTTAATTTTGTTTAATATTAAAGACTTACGACAAGTATTCAAAAGTTTAACATTAAATTCAGTACACATGATGTGTTTAAAATAAAATTTGGTTTACTATGTTAAGTATTGGAGAAATACAATAAATTCTATTAAAATCTTGAATAATAAGCATGTTAAGCCAGAAAAATCTAAAAATTGTATGTAAGACACTATTAAGCAACAAATATTTTGTTTAATTTCGTTTAAAATTGAAGAACTAAGAGAAATATTTAAAAGTTTTTAATTATATGCAGTTAAAAAAATAACATATTCATATATGATTTAAACGATAAAATTAAAGAAAAAACTTACTGTTCTGTACACAAGTTATGAGTCCAAAGTAAAATTTCGGTTAATTTGCTTAGTATTAGAGAAATATAATATAATATTTTTAAAATCTTGAAATGTAAGCAGTTTATACTGAAAATATTTGCACATTGTATGTTAGGCAGTATTAAACAACAAATAATTTGTTTAATTTTGTTTAATATTAAAGACTTACGACAAGTATTCAAAAGTTTAACATTTAATTCTGTACACATATGATGTGTTTAAAATAAAATTTGGTTTAATTTGTTAAGTATTGGAGATATTAAATAAATTCTATTAAAATATTGAATTATAAGCATTTTAAGCTGAAAATATTTAAACATTGCATGTAAAACAGTATTGAACAATAAATATTTTGTTTAATTTTGTTTAAAATTGCAGAACTAGAAAATATTTAAAAAAAATATAACATATTCATATATGATTTAAACGATAAAATTAAAGAAAAAACTTACTGTTCTGTACAAAAGTTATGAGTCCAAAGTAAAATTTGGGCTAATTTGCTTAGTATTAGAGAAATATATTATATTATATTTTTAAAATCTTGAAATGTAAGCAGCTTATACTGAAAATATTTGCACATTGTATGTTAGGCAGTATTAAACAACAAATAATTTGTTTAATTTTGTTTAATATTAAAGACTTACGACAAGTATTCAAAAGTTTAACATTAAATTCAGTAGACATATGATATGTTTAAAATAAAATTTGGTTTAATTTGTTAAGTATTGGAGATATTAAATAAATTCTATTAAAATATTGAATTATAAGCATTTTAAGCCAGAAGAATCTAAAAACTGTATGTAAGACAGTATTAAGCAACAAATATTTTGTTTAATTTCTTTTAAAATTGAAGAACTAAGAAAAATATTTAAAAGTTTTTAATTATATGCAGTTAAAAAAATAACATATTCATATATGATTTAAACGATAAAATTAAAGAAAAAACTTACTGTTCTGTACACAAGTTATGAGTCCAAAGTAAAATTTCGGTTAATTTGCTTAGTATTAGAGAAATATAATAAATATTTTTAAAATCTTGAAATGTAAGCAGTTTATACTGAAAATATTTGCACATTGTATGTTAGTCAGTATTAAACAACAAATAATTTGTTTAATTTTGTTTAATATTAAAGACTTACGACAAGTATTCAAAAGTTTAACATTAAATTCAGTACACATATGATGTGTTTAAAATAAAATTTGGTTTACCATGTTAAGTATTGGAGAAATACAATAAATTCTATTAAAATCTTGAATAAATTCTATTAAAATCTTGAATAATAAGCATGTTAAGCCAGAAGAATCTAAAAATTGTATGTAAGACAGTATTATGCAACAAATATTTTGTTTAATTTCGTTTAAAATTGAAGAACTAAGAGAAATATTTAAAAGTTTTTAATTATATGCAGTTAAAAAAATAACATATTCATATATGATTTAAACGATAAAATTAAAGAAAAAACTTACTGATCTGTACACAAGTTATGAGTCCAAAGTAAAATTTCGGTTAATTTGCTTAGTATTAGAGAAACATAATATAATATTTTTAAAATCTTGAAATGTAAGCAGTTTATACTGAAAATATAAGCACATTGTATGTTAGGCAGTATTAAACAACAAATAATTTGTTTAATTTTGTTTAATATTAAAGACTTACGACAAGTATTCAAAAGTTTAACATTAAATTCAGTACACATGATGTGTTTAAAATCAAATTTGGTTTACTATGTTAAGTATTGGAGAAATACAATAAATTCTATTAAAATCTTGAATAATAAGCATGTTAAGCCAGAAGAATCTAAAAACTGTATGTAAGACAGTATTAAGCAACAAATATTTTGTTTAATTTCGTTTAAAATTGAAGAACTAAGAGAAATATTTAAAAGTTTTTATTTATATGCAGTTAAAAAAATAAAATATTCATATATGATTTAAACGATAAAATTAAAGAAAAAACTTACTGTTCTGTACACAAGTTATGAGTCCAAAGTAAAATTTCGGTTAATTTGCTTAGTATTAGAGAAATATATTATATTATATTTTTAAAATCTTGAAATGTAAGCAGTTTATACTAAAAATATTTGCACATTGTATGTTAGTCAGTATTAAACAACAAATAATTTGTTTAATTTTGTTTAATATTAAAGACTTACGACAAGTATTCAAAAGTTTAACATTAAATTCAGTACACATGATGTGTTTAAAATAAAATTTGGTTTACCATGTTAAGTATTGGAGAAATACAATAAATTCTATTAAAATTTTGAATAAATTCTATTAAAATCTTGAATAATAAGCATGTTAAGCCAGAAGAATCTAAAAATTGTATGTAAGACAGTATTATGCAACAAATATTTTGTTTAATTTCGTTTAAAATTGAAGAACTAAGAGAAATATTTAAAAGTTTTTAATTATATGCAGTTAAAAAAATAACATATTCATATATGATTTAAACGATAAAATTAAAGAAAAAACTTACTGATCTGTACACAAGTTATGAGTCCAAAGTAAAATTTCGGTTAATTTGCTTAGTATTAGAGAAATATAATAAATATTTTTAAAATCTTGAAATGTAAGCAGTTTATACTGAAAATATAAGCACATTGTATGTTAGGCAGTATTAAACAACAAATAATTTGTTTAATTTTGTTTAATATTAAAGACTTACGACAAGTATTCAAAAGTTTAACATTAAATTCAGTATACATGATGTGTTTAAAATCAAATTTGGTTTACTATGTTAAGTATTGGAGAAATACAATAAGTTCTATTAAAATCTTGAATAATAAGCATGTTAAGCCAGAAGAATCTAAAAACTGTATGTAAGACAGTATTAAGCAACAAATATTTTGTTTAATTTCGTTTAAAATTGAAGAACTAAGAGAAATATTTAAAAGTTTTTAATTATATGCAGTTAAAAAAATAAAATATTCATATATGATTTAAACGATAAAATTAAAGAAAAAACTTACTGTTCTGTACACAAGTTATGAGTCCAAAGTAAAATTTCGGTTAATTTGCTTAGTATTAGAGAAATATAATAAATATTTTTAAAATCTTGAAATGTAAGCAGTTTATACTAAAAATATTTGCACATTGTATGTTAGTCAGTATTAAACAACAAATAATTTGTTTAATTTTGTTTAATATTAAAGACTTACGACAAGTATTCAAAAGTTTAACATTAAATTCAGTACACATGATGTGTTTAAAATAAAATTTGGTTTACCATGTTAAGTATTGGAGAAATACAGTAAATTCTATTAAAATTTTGAATAAATTCTATTAAAATCTTGAATAATAAGCATGTTAAGCCAGAAGAATCTAAAAATTTTTTTAATTTTGTTTGAAATTGCAGAACTACGAGAAATATTTAAAAGCTTTTAATTATATGCAGTTAAACAATTAACATATTCATATATGATTTAAACGATAAAATTAAATAAAAAACTGACTGTTCTGTACACAACCTATGAGTCCAAAGTAAAATTAGGGTTTATTTGCTTAGTATTAGAGAAATATAATAAATATTTTTAAAATCTTGAAATGTAAGCAGTTTATACTGAAAATATTTGCACATTGTATGTCAGGCAGTATAAAATAACAAATATTTTGTTTAATTTTGTTCAATATTAAAGACTTATGAAAATTATTTAAAAGTTTAACATTAAATTCAGTACACATATGATGTGTTTAAAATAGAATGTGGTTTAATATGTTAAGTATTGGAGAAATATAATAAATTCTATTAAAATCTTGAATTATAAGCATGTTAAGCCAGAAATATTTAAGCATGGTATGTAAGACAGTAATAAGCAACAAATATTTTGTTTAATTTCGTTTAAAATTGCAGAACTACGAGATATATGTAAAAGTTTTTAATTATATGCAGTTACACAAATAACATATTCATATATGATTTAAAC